>SJYE01001714.1:768207-781228 GCA_006408755.1 Eudorcas thomsonii
TGATATATAATATATTAATAATAATA
This sequence comes from Eudorcas thomsonii, assembly GCA_006408755.1. Classification (NCBI taxonomy): domain Eukaryota; kingdom Metazoa; phylum Chordata; class Mammalia; order Artiodactyla; family Bovidae; genus Eudorcas; species Eudorcas thomsonii. Next base: position 768,234 of record SJYE01001714.1, read on the forward strand.
TATAATATTATATAATATATAATAATATATAATAGTGTGTGTGTGTGTGTGTGTATACATATAAAACTACACGAGTCCAAAGAAAACATTCAAGAGTCAGGAGTGTGTAAATGTATATAGGTATGTGCATTTGTACCATTTCTTTTCACTAAACACATTCATGCATATGAATATGCACATATATAGACTCATTTGTAATTTCTCATCTACTATGTTGAAACAAAACCTGAAAATGGGAGGGATAGAAATTAAGGGAATAACAATTGAATAAATGTTACCTAGAAAAAGTGTAGCAATTTTTATATAAAGATTTACAGTACCATGGGTGACTTTAATTTTAATAAGGGATTATTTTCACTACAGTAAATTCTCAAAGCCTTTAAGGTGAGAACCATTTTTACATTATGTGATGAGAAATTTTCTGTACCGGTTAATTGTGTCAAATATCTCTAAATTAATTCTCATTACTCTTACTTAAGGGTTTCCCCCATGACTCGGTGGTGAACAATCTGCCTGTAATGCAGGAGACTCAAATCTGTTCCCTGGGTCTGGAAGATCCCCTGGAGGAGGGCCTAGCAGCCCACTCCAGTGTTCTTGTCTGGAGAAACCCATGGACTGAGGAGCCTGGAGGGTTACAGTCCATAGCATTGCAGAGAGTGGGACACGACTGAGTAACTGAGCATGCATGCACTCCTGTTTAAAATAGGTTTCAACACACAACAACTTGCTTAAAGTGTCTTAAAAAAAGATATGAAAAAACTTTATTTTTTTTTAATTCTATTTTTACTTTAGTCTATGTTACAATACTGTATTGGTTTTGCCATACATTGACATGAATCAGCCACAGGTGTACATGAGCTCCCAATCCTGAAACCTCCTCCCACCTCCCACCCCATATCATCTCTCTGGATCATCCCCGTGCTCCAGCCCCAAGCATCCTGCATCCAACACAGACTGGTGCTTCGTTTCTCACATGACAGTATACGTGTTTCAATTCCATTCTTCCAAATCACCCCACCCTCTCTGTCTCCCTCTCCCTCAGAGGCCAAAAGTCCGTTCTATACCTCTGTGTCTCTTTTGTTGTCTCACATACAGGGTCATCATTACTATCTTTCTAAATTCCATATATATGTGTCAGTAGAAGGAAATGACAATCCACTCCAGGACTATTGCCTGGAAAATCCCATGGACAGAGGGGCCTGGTAGGCTACAGTCCATGGGGTCACAAAGAGTCGGACACGACTGAGCAACTTCACTTCATACTGTATTGGTGTTTTTCTTTCTGGCTTACTTCACTCTGAATAATCAGCTCCAGTTTCATCCATCTCATTAGAACTGATTCAAATTTATTTTTTTAAGGGCTGAGTAATATTCCATTGTGTATATGTACCACAGCTTTCTTATCCATTCATCTGCTGATGGACATCTAGGTTGTTTCCATGTCTGGCTATTATAAACAATGCTGCAATGAACATTGGGGTACACGTGTCTCTTTCAATTCTGGTTTCCTCAGTGTGTATGCCCAGCAGTGGGATTGCTGGGTCATAAGGCAGTTCTATTTGCAATTTTTTAAGGAATCTCCACACTGTTTTCCATAGTGGCTGTACTAGTTTGCATTTCCACCAACAGTGTTTGCATTCTCCACATCCTCTCCAGCATTTATTGCTTGTGGACTTTTGGATTGCACCCATTCTGACTGGTGTGAAATGGTACCTCATTGTGGTCTTGATTTGCATTTCTCTGATAGTGAGTGATGTTGAGCATCTTTTCATGTGTTTGGTAGCCATCAGTATGTCTTCTTTGGAGAAATGCCTATTTAGTTCTTTGGCCTATTTTTTGATTGGATCATTTATTTTTCTGGAGTTGAGCTGCATAAGTTGCTTGTATATTTTTGAGATTAGTTGTTTGTCAGTTGCTTCATTTGCTATAGTTTTCTCCCATTCAGAAGGCTGTATTTTCACCTTACTTATAGTTTCCTTTGTTGTGCAGAAGCTTTTAATTTTAATTGATCCCATTTGTTTATTTTTGCTTTTATTTCCAGTATATTGGGAGGTGGATCATAGAGGATCCTGCCGTGATTTATGTCAGAGAGTGTTTTGCCTATGTTCTCCTCTAGGAGTTTTATAGTTTCTGGTCTTACGTTTAGATCTTTAATCCATTTTGAGTTTATTTTTGTGTGTGGTGTTAGAAAGTGATCTAGTTTCATTCCTTTACAAGTGGTTGACCAGTTTTCCCAGCACTACTTGTTAAAGAGATTGTTTTATTCGATTGTATATTCTTGCCTCCTTTGTCGAAGATAAGGTATCCATAGGTGTGTGGATTTATCTCTGGGCTTTCTATTTTGTTCCATTAATCTATATTTCTGTCTTTGTGCCAGTACCATACTGTCTTAATGACTGTGGCTTTGTAGTAGAGCCTGAAGTCAGGCAAGTTGATTCCTCCAGTTCCATTCTTCTTTCTCAAGATTGCTTTTGCTATCCGAGCTGGTTCTTTGAAAGGATAAATAAAATTGACAAACCATTAGCCAGACTCATCAAGAAACAAAGAGAAAAAATCAATAAAATTAGAAATGAAAATGGAGAGAGCACAACAGACAACACAGAAATACAAAGGATCATAAGAGACTACTATCAGCAATTATATGCCAATAAAATGGACAACGTGGAAGAAATGGACAAATTCTTAGAAAAGCACAACTTTTCAAAACTGAACCAGGAAGAAATAGAAAATCTTAACAGACCCATCACAAGCACGGACATCAGAAATCTTCCAGCAAACAAAAGCCCAGGTCCAGATGGCTTCACAGCTGAATTCTACCAAAAATTTCGAGAAGAGCTAACACCTATCTTACTGAAGCTCTTCCAGAAAATTGCAGAGGAAGGTAAACTTCCAAACTCATTCTATGAGGCCACCATCACCCTAATACCAAAACCTGGCAAAGACACCACAGAAAAAGGAAAGTACAGGCCAATATCACTGATGAACATAGATGCAAAAATCCTTAACAAAATTCTAGCAATCAGAATCCAACAACACATTAAAAAGATCATACACCATGACCAAGTGGGCTTTATCCCAGGGATGCAAGGATTCTTCAATATCTGCAAATCAATCAATGTAATTCACCACATTAACAAATTGAAAAATAAAAGTCATATGATTATCTCAATAGATGCAGAGAAAGCCTTTGACAAAAGTCAACATCCATTTATGATAAAAACTCTCCAGAAAGCAGGAATAGAAGGAACATACCTCAACATAATAAAAGCTATATATGACAAACCCACAGCAGACATTATCCTCAATGGTGAAAAATTGAAAGCATTTCCCCTAAAGTCAGGAACAAGACAAGGGTGCCCACTTTCACCACTACTATTCAGTATAGTTCGGGAAGTTTTGGCCATAGCAATCAGAACAGAAAAAGAAATAAAAAGAATCCAAATTGGAAAAGAAGAAGTAAAACTCTCACTGTTTGTAGATGACATGATCCTCTACATAGAAAATCCTAAAGACTCCACCAGAAAACTACTAGAGCTAATCAATGACTATAGTAAAGTTGCAGGATATAAAATCAACACTCAGAAATCCCTTGCATTCCTATACACTAATAATGAGAAAGTAGAAAAAGAAGTTAAGGAAACAATTCCATTCACCATTGCAACAAAAAGAATAAAATACTTAGGAATATACCTACCTAAAGAAACTAAAGACCTATATATCGAAAACTATAAAACACTGATGAAAGAAATCAAAGAGGACACTAACAGATGGAGAAATATACCATGTTCATGGATCAGAAGAGTCAATATAGTGAAAATGAGTATACTACCCAAAGCAATCTAGAGATTCAATGCAATCCCTATCAAGTTACCAGCAGTACTTTTCACAGAACAAGAACAAATAATTTCAAGATTTGTATGGAAATGCTTAAAGTTTCTATTTGAATGATTTGAAAAATTTAGACTCAGTTTCTGCCAACTATATTTTATTGGATAAATATCTGTCTTGGATTCCTACTGCTGCTATAAGAAATTAATGCAATAGTGGCTTAAGAAAACAATAACAACAACAACTTTCTGTCTTAAACATGTAGACATCAGAAGCCTGAAATTTGGACGGCTTAGATCTTTCAGGATGTTCCAGGTGAGAACCGAATTCCCTTTTCTATTGCAGTTTCCAGGGGCAACTTGCATTCTCTGGAGCATGATCTTTTCTCCTTCTACAGTGCCAGCAGCATAGAGTCTTTAAATGTCTCTCTGACTTCAATTCTTCTTCCTCTCTCTTCCACAGTCAGAGAATCATTGTGATCATATTAGTCCAAGGTGGATAATTCAGGCAAAATTGTTATCTGAAATAGATGTATAGTAACTTTATTCCAACTACTATCTTAATTATCCTGCTATGGAAACAAATATATTCCATAGTTCTTCCATTTAGCATGAGGCATCGTTTAGATTCCCTTAATCTGCCTACTACAAAGTCTTTTATATTTTATTTGATGTGACAGAAGAACTATTATATTTAAAATATCTGGACACATAATTTACCACCATCTATTCAGTTCAGTTCAGTTCAGTTGCTCAGTCATGTCCGACTCTTTGCGACCCCATGAATTGCAGCACGCCAGGCCTCCCTGTTCATCACCATCTCTCAGAGTTCACTCAGACTCACGTCCATTGAGTCCATGATGCCATCCAGCCATCTCATCCTCGGTCGTCCCCTTCTCCTCCTGCCCCCAATCCCTCCCAGCATCAGAGTCTTTTCCAATGAGTCAGCTCTTCACATGAGGTGGCCAAAGTACTGAAGTTTCAGCTTTAGCATCATTCCTTCCAAAGAAATCCCAGGGTTGATCTCCTTCAGAATAGACTGGCTGGATCTCCTTGCAGTCCAAAGGACTCTCCAGAGTCTTCTCCAACACCACAGGTCAAAAGCATCAATTCTTTGGTGCTCAGCCTTCTTCACAATCCAACTCTCACATCCATACATGACCACAGGAAAAACCATAGCCTTGACTAGACAGACCTTAGTTGGCAAAGTAATGTCTCTGCTTTTGAACATGCTATCTAGGTTGGTCATAACTTTTCTTCCAAGGAATAAGCGTCTTTTAATTTCATGGCTGCAGTCACCATCTGCAGTGATTTTGGAGCCCCCCAAAATAAACTCTGACACTGTTTCCCCATCTATTTCCCATGAAGTGATGGTACCGGATACCATGATCTTTGTTTTCTGAATGTTGAGCTTTAAGCCAACTTTTTCACTCTCTTCTTTCGCCTTCATCAAGAGACCCTTTAGCTCCTCTTCATAAGGGTGGTGTCATCTGCATATCTGAAGTTATTGATATTTCTCCCAGCAATCTTGATTCCAGCTTGTGTTTCTTCCAGTCCAGCGTTTCTCATGATGTACTCTGCATAGAAGTTAAATAAGCAGGGTGACAATATACAGCCTTGATGTACTCCTTTTCCTATTTGGAACCAGTCTGTTGTTCCATGTCTAGTTCTAACTGTTGCTTCCTGGGCTGCATACAGATTTCTCAAGAGGCAGGTCAGGTGGTCTGGTATTCCCATCTCTTTCAGAATTTTCCAAAGTTTATTGTGAGCCACACAGTCAAAGGCTTTGGCATAGTCAATAAAGCAGAAATAGATGTTTTTCTGGAACTCTCTTGCTTTTTCCATGATCCAGCGGATGTTGGCAATTTGATCTCTGGTTCCTCTGCCTTTTCTAAAACCAGCTTGAACATCAGGAAGTTCACCACCATCTATAAAGAGAGGGAAAAGTTTCTCTCTAAATACATAAATAAAGGATCATTGGTGGAGAAATCTAAAACTATGTACACTTGTCTCTAATACAGGACTACTGCCTTGCTACCCAAACAGTGATCCACAGACCAGGAACTGCAGCTTCAACAACACCTAAGAGTTTGTTACCAATGCAGTCCCTGGGCCCTCTAGAGACCTGATGAATCAGAATTTGTATTTGAACCACAAACCTTGGTGATTTGTATGCACAGTGAACTTATAGAAGATCAGGTCTAAAATAGGCTTTGTTAACTTCTCACTGTTGTCATTTGGGGCAGGAAAATTACTTGTACTGGGTGTTGTCCTGCGGTATTAATGTTAACAAGATGTCTTTAGATAGTGCCAAATAGCCCCAGGGCAAAATCACCTCTGGTTGAGAATCACTGCCTCAGAGTTTGAGACTTGGAAGCATCCTGAAAAATTCCAATCAAGATTTCATCCCTTACTTGTGGTACAGATGGTAAATAATCTGCCTGCAATGCAGAAGACCTGGGTTTAATCCCTGGGTCTGGAAGTTTCCCTGGAGGAGGAAATGGCAACCCACTCCAGTATTCTTGCCTGGAGAATCCCAAGGACAGAGGAGCTTGACCAGCTATAGTCCTGGGGTCACCAAGCATCAGATGTGACTGAGAGACTAATTCTTGAGAACATTAAATCCCTCTGAGTCTCATTTCTGCAATGGAGAATGGAGTTCGTATAAGTTCTAACTCATAGACACACCAGCATCAGAATTAAATTTGGCAGTCTCTATAATATGCTAAGCTAGTGGTGCATAATACTTGTAGTCCATGGGGTTGCAAAGAGTCGGACACGACTGAGTGACTTCACTTTATATTTACAAATGTTTTATGTGGTGGTCAGTTGTGCTTGACCTTGGCGACCTCATGGACTGTAGACTGCCAGGCTCCTCTGCTCATTGAATTTTCCAGGCAAGAATACTGGAGTGGGGTGCTATTTTCTCTCCAGGGGATCTTTCTGACCCAGGGATTGAACATACATCTCCTGCTTTGGGAGGAGAATTCTTTACCACTAGCTCTACCTGGGAAGCCTGAAATATTTTTATGTGAAAGTAAAAGTGTCACTCGCTCAGTTGTGTCCGACTGTTTGTGACCCTATGGACTGTAGCCTGCCAGGATCCTATTTCTATGGAATTTTCCAGGCAAGACTATTGGAGTGGGTAGCCATTCCTTTCTCCAAGGGATCTTCCTGACTCAGCGATCAAACCCAGGTCTCCGTTATTACAGGCAGTTTTTTTTTTTTTTTAAACCATCTGAGCCACCAGGAAAATGAGGGATTCTACATCAGGTCTTGTTTCACTTTCATTTACAACAGAAGTTAAGACCTGATGTAGAATCCCTCATTTTCCTGGTGGCTCAGATGGAGAAAGGTTATTTTTAAGAGATTTCAAGGGTTGTATTCCCATCACAAATCAAAGCTTTGGAGACCCAAAGGATCTAGTCAAGACAATCTTTAATATTATACTTTGGAGAAAATTTGAACTCGGGGATGTGATGAATTGCTGGGAGGCTTTGGAAGCAGGAGAGTTATTGGAGAAGCAGTAATAAAAACTGAATTCACTTAAATTATAATGCAGTCTCCTAGGAGTAGAGAAGCAACAGGAAAAAAAAAAATCCATTCTGGTCAGACCGTATCTCCAAGGGAAATTTTGTACTTGGAGGTTGAAGCAATGAGAGGAAAATGCCTAATGAGCTGACATGGGAAGCTGTAAATATCTTCTCTGCTCTAGTCCCTTAGCTTGTACTACTTTGGTTGGACAGGATGTGGTTGTTACTTTTGCAGTCCTAAATCTGGCTGGTAGATCAGCCTCTTGCTGTCTTGTATGGAGACAGAACTTGGGTCTGCGGCATCAAGTATTTTAGGGGGAATTTTGACTTTTGAAGGAAACTTCCACACAGAGTTCTCAAGTAGGTGAGTCTGAGACCTCCATAGACACTGCAGGAGAGAACCAGATAGGATGGAAGCCAGGAACGTGTACCTGAGGTCACCTGAGGACTAATCTAGCATAGCCCAGATACTAGAGGTGACTGTGCTTGCTTGCTGGCTTTCCTAAAAATTCATTTACGTATGATGCTGAAAAAAGTGAACATTGCAACTGGAAATGCAAGGGGTAATGTTGACAAATTGTGTTAGTGGAAGCCCAATAGAAGAAGGAATGTGAGGCATAAACCACTTACAGTAAAAGTGGAACATGAGTGCAAGGATCTTGTTAATTAACAGTAGACGACAAATAGGGTATTAACTGTGAGGGGACATAGACTGAAGTAAGGGCTTTTTTTTTTTTTTTTTACTTTAAGAGGGCATATTAGATTTTGTTTCCACATGCACGGTAAAGATCTAGACTCAGGACTATTTGCAAACACACCCTTTCTATAACTGCACTAGAAGCATGTATTAGAATATCTTCTTTCACACTAGATATTCATGTAAGAAAAAATTCAGCTACAAAGGTGAAAAGTTGTATGCTAATGAGGGTTACTCTGCAATTATTTAATACCTATGAGACTAAATATATTTGTGGATTTGTTAGCCATTGTTAGCAATTTGTTAGCTATTATTTCACCATTGAAAAACATGTCTATAACTCTTTTATTTTATATTGTGGTGTCATGATGTTGTTATTCCTTTTTAATTGAATTCTTTAAATAATTATATATATATTTAAAAATAACTAAATATTTGGCATTAGTTATTCTATATGCATAGATATATATGGAGATTGTGTAAAAATTTATAAATATATTGGTCAAATCTACTAGTCAGTCATACAGCATTCTCTTTATTGCTTTTACAAAAGAATTTGAAATATAATCAACATATAAAAATATATGAGTTATAGGTGTACAGAATAGTGATTCAATATTTGTTTACATTGATAAATGATCACCACAGAAAACATTTTATCTGTCACCTCACATAGTTACAGTTTGTTTCTTGTGATGAGAACTTCTAGGATCTATTCTCTCTTCAGTTCAGTTCAGTGGCTCAGTCGTGTATGACTCTTTGCGACCCCATGAAATGCAGCACGCCAGGCCTCCCTGTCATCACCAACTCCTGGAGTTCACTCAAACTCACGTCCATTGAGCCAGTGATGCCATCCAGCTATCTCATCCTCTGTTGTCCCCTTCTCCTCCTGCCCCCAATCTCTCCCAGCATCAGAGTCTTTTCCAGTGAGTCAACTCTTCACATGAAGTGGCCCAAGTACTGGAGTTTCAGCTTTAGCATCATTCCTTCCAATGAACACCCAAGATTGATCTCCTTTAGGATGGACTGGCTGGATCTCCTTGCAGTCCAAAGGACTCTAAAGAGTCTTCTTCAACACCACAGATCAAAAGCATCAATTCTTCGGTGCTCAGCTTTCTTCACAGTCTGACTCTCACATCCGTACATGACTCCTGGAAAAACCATAGCTGTGACTAGACGGACCTTAGTCAGCAAAGTAATGTCTCTGCTTTTGAATATAATATCTAGGTTGGTAATAACTTTCCTTCCAAGGAGTAAGCATCTTTTAATTTCATGGCTGCAGTCACCATCTGTAGTGATTTTGGAGCCACCAATAACAAAGTCTGACACTGTTTCCACTGTTTCCCCATCTATTTCCCATGAAGTGATGGGACCAGATGCCATGATGTTCATTTTCTGAATGTTGAGCTTTAAGCCAACTTTTACACTCTCCTCTTTCTGGTGGCTCAGAGGTTAAAGTGTCTGCCTGGAATGCGGGAGACCTGGGTTCGATCCCTGGCTTGGGAAGATCCCCTGGAGAAGGAAATGACAACCCACTCCAGTACTCTTGCCTGGAGAATTCCGTGGGTGGAGGAGCCTGGTAGGCTACAGTCCATGGTGTCGCAAAGAGTCGGACACGACTGAGCAACTTCTCTCTTCTTTCACTTTCATCAAGAGGCTTTTTAGTTCCTCTTCACTTCCTGCCATAAGTCTGGTGTCATCTGAATATCTTAAGTTATTGATATTTCTCCCAGCAATCTTGATTCCAGCTTGTGCTTCCTCCAGCCCAGCGTATCTCATGATGTATTCTGCATGTAAGTTAAATAAGCAGGGTGACAATATACAGGCTTGATGTACTCCTTTTCCTATTTGAAACCAATCTATAGTCTCATGTCCAGTGCTAACTGTTGCTTCCTGACCTGCATATAAGTTTCTCAAGACGCAGGTTAGGTGGTCTGGTATTCCCATCTCTTCAAGAATTTTCCACAGTTTTTTGTGATCCACACAGTCAAAGGCTTTGGCATAGTCAATAAGGCAGATTAGATGTTTTTCTGGAACTCTCTTGCTTTTCTGATGATCCAGTGGATGTTGGCAATTTGATCTCTGATTCCTCTGCCTTTTCTAAAACTAGCTTGAGCATCTGGAAGTTCACGGTTCATGTACTGCTAAAGCCTAGCTAGGAGAATTTAGAGCATTACTTTACTAGCGTGTGAGATGAGTGCAATTGTGCGGTAATTTGAGCATTTTTGGCATTGCCTTTCTTTGGAATTGGAATGAAAACTGATCTTTTCCAGTCCTATGGCCACTTCTGAGTTTTCCAAATTTGCTGGCATATTGAGTGCAGCACTTTCACAGCAGCATCTTTCAGGATTTGAAATAGCTCAACTGGAATTTCATCACCTCCACTAGCTTTGTTCATACTGATGCTTTCTTAGGCCCACTTGACTTCACATTCCAGGATGTCTGGCTCTAGGTGAGTGATCACACCATCGTGATTATCTGGGTCATGAAGCTCTTTTTTATACAGTTCTTCTGTGTATTCTTGTCATCTCTTCTTAATATCTTCTGCTTCTGTTAGGTCCATACCATTTCTGTCCTTTATGGAGCCCATCTTTGCATGAAATATTCTCTAATTTTCTTGAAGAGATCTCTAGTCTTTTCCATTCTGTTGTTTCCCTCTATTTCTTTGCATTGATATCTGAAGAAAGCTTTCTTATCTCTCCTTGCTATTCTTTGGAACTCTGCATTCAGATGCTTATATCTTTCTTTTCTCCTTTGCTTTTTGCTTCTTTTCACAGCTATTTGTAAGGCTTCCTCAAAAAGCTGTTTTACTTTTTTGCATTTCTTTTCCACGGGGATGGTCTTGATCCCTGTCTCCTGTACAATATCATGAACCTCCATCCACGGTTCATCAGGCACTCTATCATATCTAACCCCTTAAATCTATTTCTCACTTCCACTGAATAATCATAAGGGATTTGATTTAGGTCATACCTGAATGGTCTAATAGTTTTCCCTACTTTCTTCAGTTTAAGTTTGAATTTGGCAATAAGGAGTTCATATTCTGAGCCACAGTCACCTCCTGGTCTTGATTTTGCTGACCGTATAGCGCTTCTTCATCTTTGGCTGCAAAGAATATAATCAATCTAATTTTGGTGTTGACCATCTGGTGATGTCCATATGTAGAGTCTTGTGTTGTTGGAAGAGGGTGTTTGCTATGACCAGTGCATTCTCTTGGCAAAGCTCTATTAGTCTTTGCCCTGCTTCATTCAGTACTCCCAGGCCACATTTGCCTGTTACTCCAGGTATTTCTTGACTTCCTACTTTTGCATTCCAGTTCCCTATAATGTAAAGGACATCTTTTTGGGGTGTTAGTTCTAAAAGGTCTTTTAGGTCTTCATAGAACCGTTCAACTTCAGCTTCTTCAGCATTAGTGGTTGGGGTATAGACTTGGATTACTGTCATATTGAATGGTTTGCCTTGGAAATGAATAGAGATCATTCTGTGGTTTTTGAGATTGCATCCAAGTACTGCATTTTGGACTCTTGTTGACCATGATGGCTACTCCATTTCTTCTGAGGGATTCCTGCCTGCAATAGTAGATATAATGGTCATCTGAGTTAAATTCACCCATTCCAGTCCATTTTAGTTCGCTGATTCCTAGAATGTCAACTTTCACTCTTGCCATCTCCTGTTTGACCTCTTCCAATTTGCCTGGATTCATGGACCTGACATTCCAGGTTCCTATGCAATATTGCTCTTTACAGCATTGGACCTTGCTTCTACCACTAGTCACATCCACAGCTGGGTATTGTTTTTGCTTTGGCTCCATCCCTTTGTAAGACCTCACGGCCTTTTCTCAGGATCTGTCGCTCCAAAGACCACAGTGACTCGAATTCGATGCAATAAGCAAGAGGATTTATTAAGCCGGCGCGCCGGGGTTCGATCTCCCGAGAAGGAGTGAACCTCGAACACCAACCGAGAGGGATTTTTATACAGAAAAATCACAGGCAGGTGGGAATGAGATCGGAATGTAGGGAACAATGCGATAAGGGGGTCTAGGGATGAAGTGGAGACATTTGATTGGTGGGGACGGTTTACAGGTGATTTAGTAGAGACAGTTGACTGACCACCCGGCGGTGCCTGGTACGGGGAAAGGCATCCTTGAGGAAAGGTCAGTTACACAGTGGAAACTAAGTCATAAGTTATCAGTTAAGAATAGGAAGCAGTCAGGAGGCCCTGAGTCATCAAGATAAGGGGGAAAGCTATGCGGCACATTCTGCCTTCCAGGTTTAACTTTTAACCTAGGAGTTTTCCAGTGCCCTTCTCAGAAAGCACTAAATGAAGTTACATTCTTACAGAAAGACGAATACAATGATTTATAACAGAGAAATTCATTATCCCAAAAAGCCTTGTTTTGCTAACATCAAAACTACTATAATTCCTTAACCTAAAAAGTTCTTCATTCCCCTCTTCTTCTTGTTCATGATTTAAATCCTGAAATCATAGATCGAAGTCTCCTTGGGGAATTGTTGCATATTGTTGTCTTAGCATAAGCACTTGCACGGTACTTACGCGTTCCCTGATAAAGGAGATCAATCGATTGAAAATGCAAGGCCCTATTGTCAAAAGGAGAAGTAAGATAATTATTGGTCCTGTCAGAGTGGATATTAGGGTGGCGTACCATGGTGCCTTGTTAAACCAGGATTCAAACCATCCCTGAGTGGCTTCCCTTTCTTTTCTCCGGTTTTCCAATCTCTCCTTTAACTTATTCATAGAGTCTTTGATGACTCCAGAATGATCTATGTAAAAACAGCACTCTTCTTTAAGGGCAGCACATAAACCTCCTTCTTTTAAAAACAAAAGATCTAAACCTCTCCGATTTTGTATCACAACTTCAGACAGAGAGGTCAGGGATTCCTCTAGTTTAGCAATAGTATCTTCTAAAACTTTAAGATC
>SJYE01001714.1:788237-877252 GCA_006408755.1 Eudorcas thomsonii
TTTCTCACCCGGAACAGAGCCAGAGGAAGGAGCACCGTCCAGTCAGTACCACCAGTCTCTAAGGACAATTTAGTTAGGGTCTCTTTTAGAGTTCTATTCATTCTTTCTACCTGTCCTGAACTCTGGGGTCTGTATGCACAATGTAATTTCCAATCGGTCCCCAGAAACTTAGCTAACTCCTGGCTTATTTGGGCAATAAAAGCCGGCCCATTATCTGACCCTAACATCTTTGGCGCTCCGAAGCGCGGAAAAATTTCTTCTAGGATCTTTTTAGTTACTGTGAGTGCACTTTCATTTTTGGTGGGAAAAGCTTCTACCCACCCTGAGAAAGTGTCTACAAAAACCAGCAGATATTTATTGCCGTACCGCGCAGGACATACCTCGGTGAAATCTACTTCCCAGTTAGTCTTCGGCCGGTCTCCACGCAGCCGCTTACCTTGGCCCGTCTTGTTTCGGCCGGCATTTACCTCTTGGCAAGGTCTGCAATTCAGGACCACTTGCTCAGCCAATTTAAAAAGTCCCGGCACCTCATATCCTGCTTTAATTAAAAGAGAGACTAGCTTTTTAGCCCCTAAGTGAGTCCAATGATCTACCGTCAGAGACAACGGGGTTGTCACAGTCTGTCCCATAGTCAGTTTGTCACAAAAATGAACACTTAACGAGTACAAAGTAAGACGAGTAGCAGCGGAGAAATCAGATAAAAGCGGCTGCTGTAAACTTTTGCCCCCGGCAAGTCTTGAGCAGATGAGCTTCCTAGCTCCACAGATACAGAATTCAGATGGAGAAGAATCTCACGACCCCCACTCCCAGGTCGGCGTCCCAGGCGTCCCTGGCACACGCCACAGAAACAGGCAGAGAGGCGCGCCCCACAGATACAGACAGACAGGTGCGCGAGGGCACAGATCCTTGTTTCAGCAGCCGGAGAAGACCAGGGGGAAGAAAAGAAAGATTACTGAGGATAGCCACCAAAAATCCTACCGGGAATGGTGGCGGCCAGAGAGGTGGGCTTATGGCGTGCTTTGAGTTCACTCGTGTGCCTGTGCCGTTGCACGGAAGTTTCCTTGCTGGGGGCGGGCGCCCTAGCGGCTTCTGGCCCGTTCCGTGACCCCCTTATCCTGTCACGGGAGTCTTCAAGTGGCAGGCGCCCTAGCGGCTTTTAAGTGCCTGACCCGTGCCCACAAAAAGGTAATATTAGGCCATATCCTCACAAGAGAGACAGGGAAGTTTCACCCGGCCGGGCGATAGTTACTGGGGCTCACCTGTCGTAAGGCCTTCAGAGTCCACCAGGGAGCAGCCCTGGCCGGGACTAATCAGTTGCCTCACAACCGCTTGCCCGTTCACTGAAACTCCCGAAGGATTAAGTCAAGCAGCAGGAGAGAAAGGCGAGACAATACAGATTTAACACAGAGCAGACACAAACCTTTTACAGACGTACACGGAGACACAGAAACGCTCGAGCGTACCTCCGAATCCAAAAGCCAAAGGGTCTGAGTGAGCGAGGCGGTCCCGGACGAGCCCCCAAATGTAAGACCTCACGGCCTTTTCTCAGGATCTGTCGCTCCAAAGACCACAGTGACTCGAATTCGATGCAATAAGCAAGAGGATTTATTAAGCCGGTGCGCCGGGGTTCGATCTCCCGAGAAGGAGTGAACCTCGAACACCAACCGAGAGGGATTTTTATACAGAAAAATCACAGGCAGGTGGGAATGAGATCGGAATGTAGGGAACAATGCGATAAGGGGGTCTAGGGATGAAGTGGAGACATTTGATTGGTGGGGACGGTTTACAGGTGATTTAGTAGAGACAGTTGACTGACCACCCGGCGGTGCCTGGTACGGGGAAAGGCATCCTTGAGGAAAGGTCAGTTACACAGTGGAAACTAAGTCATAAGTTATCAGTTAAGAATAGGAAGCAGTCAGGAGGCCCTGAGTCATCAAGATAAGGGGGAAAGCTATGCGGCACATTCTGCCTTCCAGGTTTAACTTTTAACCTAGGAGTTTTCCAGTGCCCTTCTCAGAAAGCACTAAATGAAGTTACATTCTTACAGAAAGACGAATACAATGATTTATAACAGAGAAATTCATTATCCCAAAAAGCCTTGTTTTGCTAACATCAAAACTACTATAATTCCTTAACCTAAAAAGTTCTTCACCTTCATTCTTTCTGGAGTTATTTCTCCACTGATCTCTAGTAGCGTGTTGGGCAACTACTTACCTGTGGCGTCATCCATAATTGGGTATTGTTTTTGCTTTGGCTCCATCCCTTCATTTTTCTGGAGTTATTTCTCCACTGATCTTCAATAGCATATTGGCCACGTACCAACCTGGGGAGTTCCTCTTTCAGTATCCTATCATTTTGCCTTTTCATACTGTTCATGGGGTTCTCAAGGCAAGAATACTGAAGTGGTTTGCCATTCCCTTCTCCAGAGGACCACATTCTGTCAGATCTCTCCACCATAACCTGCCCATCTTGGATGGCCCAACATGGCATGGCTTAGTTTCATTGAGTTAGACAAGGCTGTGGTCTGTGTAATTAGATTGGCTAGTTTTCTGTATTATGGTTTCAGTGTGTCTGCCCTCTGATTCTCTCTTAGAAATTTTTAAATTAGCTAAGAAAGTATTGTGAATTATAGTCACCATGCGTACATTACATCCCATCCATTTCATTTTTATTGCTCTTTTTCTTACTGAAAGAATTTAGTTGTCACTTTCATATTCTTAATGTGTCAATGCTTGCTATAAACAGAAAAGGGGAACGAAAGTCTTCAGCATCCTTCATGGTGATCAATGAGACTTTATACATGTTTACTTTTAGTTTCATATTTGTTATTCTTTATGGTTTCTTTCAGCCTTCTGATTAAATATTTTTCTGAGCTGCATTATCTCCAGCCATACTTCCTCACCATGTGACTGAACATCATCTTTACAGTCTATAAGCTTATTTGAACCCTTCTATCTCAATAAGATGAAATTATAACTTAGGTACTGCTTCCTCTCTACATTGTAAATATCTTTTTATGTTATTTTATTTTTAAGTCATTGGTACTTTGAATTAGTGACCCATGTTGGTATCATTAAATTCTTATTCTTTTATGTCTTTTTATCAGTTAGTTGTAAAAAAAAGAAAACTGATAAAAATACATAAAAGAATAAGTTGTGGGATTCCCTGATAGCTCAGTTGGTAAAGAATCTGCCTGCAATGCAGGAGACCCCAGTTCGATTTCTGGATCAGAAAGATCCCATGGAGAAGGAAAAAGCTACCCACTCCAGTATTCTGGCCTAGAGAATTCCATGGAGTGTATAGTCTATGGGGTCGCAAAGAGTTGGACGTGACTGAGCAACTTTCACTTCTTTTCACATCAGTTCATTGTAGGTTTTTATTCAATTTTATTACCTGTTGTTCAGGAAACAATATACTTAACTTGATTTCACTCTCAAAAATACATTTTATTCCATAAGTTCTTAGTTTCCTTTAAAATCTCTTTCCAAAATATACACTTATACATACTCACACATATTTATACAAGTATATGAATATAATCCTGAATACATCATCAAACGTTTATATGCTTTAGTAATGAACAGTCATTATGTTTCATGTTTTTCTACAATTTGTTCATTTTGGTTCTTTCTCAATAATAACTCAGAGACTTACTTCTAATCTACTAGTAATAATGCTGGCTCATTATTTCAATGTCTGTATAATATTCCATAGTGTGGCTTGCGTGACTTACACATTTCTTGGTCTATAACATTATTTATCAATAAATTACTATTTTTTCACTGCTATCAAATGTTTTGGAGATTGTCAAGTTATATGTTATATTTTCTTGTCAGTCTTTTATGAATTACATCATTTCCTTAAGTGTGTGTTTCTTTTTTAAATAAATGTGCATATATTCACCTGTCTTTGAGGAAATAAGAAATGAGCAGTGCAAGTGAAATCTCTGATGGTTAGAGTCCTGCATTCCACTGGCAAAGTCACAGTGTAGTGAAATGAAATGTAGCTTCCTCAGGGTTCGGTTTCCCTCATGGCTCAGTGTAAGAATCCACTTGCCAATCCAGGAAATAAAGGAGACACAGTTTTCATCCCTGGGTCGAGAAGGTCTCCTGGAGGAGGAAATAGCAATTCATTCCAGTATTTTTGCCTGGAAAAACCCCATGGTTTGCAAAGGACTTTTCATATTGGCCAAAGATCAGAATTAGAATTAAAATACACTGATTGGATTCATAAAAAACACAAAACATTAACCACAGGAATTACAAGCAAAATATGTTCTATAAGAAAATGATACAGAGTTTGCTTCATTCCCTATTAGAACACACACACACAAAAGGTCAAATAATATGAAAAGGTCAGGACAAACAAGTTTTATACTGCTTCAAATAACACATACCCAATTTTTGTTGTATTTTGTATGTATCCGTTTTGACTCCATAGTTTAATTTAATCCTTCTGTTTATTTTTGTCTTGGAACATTAAATCTTTATGCTTTTTCCACGTTTTATTCTATCCTTTGCAAAAATATATTTTTCTTTGATTTATTTCTGGCATCAAGGAGATGTTGCTGAATTTGAAATGTTGCCAAACCAGGAAATGTGACTTTTCTTAGTCACATTTTTTCAGGGATCATTGAAGGTTATTAGAACTTTCTCCTTTATCTCTCTCATACTTTTTCAAAAAAAGTTATTTATTTATTTGGCTGTTCTGAGTCTTAGTTGCAGCATGTGAGTTCTAGTTCTCTGACCAGGGATTGAGCCCCTGCCCCCTGCAATGGGAGTCCAGAGTCTCAGCCACTGGACCACCAGGGAAGTCCTGTTATGCCCAAGTTGTGAAATCTCCCAATGAGCACCAGGGAGCCAATATCCGATGCAAAAGCAAGAGAGTTTTTATTACCAAGCTCGAGCTGGGGCTCCCACCGATACTGACGCAGTGGCTATAGGATGGAGCCCTGAGCTCTGGGTTACATTGCTTATATAGGGTATTCTCGCAACATAAATTTGAAAAACGGGAGTTTCCGAGTTGGGAGATGTCTAATTGGTTACCTTCTGTGGAAGGGTTAGGTGTTGGGTTCTGATTGGTTCCCATTTCCCGGGTTGGCCATGGGTTCTGATTGGTCCGTGGGTAGTGGGGTGGAGTTAAGGGATTACTAAAGGCTCTTGGATTTCCAAAGGCTCTTTTCCTGGAATCTTACAAAATGGAGTAGCTTAGATTCTTCAGTCCCCCTCATATTTTTTTATATTTCTTTAAATACTGGGCAGCATGGGAGCACAGCAAAAAAACCCCTATGTTTATTATCTCCTTGGAAGCATATGAGCTGGAACTTCTGGGTACCATTTAGGCATTCTTCGGGAGAAAGTTAATCTGATCTAACCAGCTTGAGTTATCAATACCCATGGCCTAAGAAGGTGGGCTCTGGGTGAGAAATTCAAGATAGTAACACAGCCCAGGAGTCTATGGCCTGTGTCTGTGCCTTGTGGAGTGAGTGAAGTTCCTAAAGCAGAGGCACCCCACAGTCCTTGGGGTCACAAAGAGTCAGACATGACTGATTGAATAATGCTTTCAACTTTCAGTAAGATGAGCGGGGGCAGAACTCAATCAGAAGATGGTACTAAGGATAGTATCTGCTTTAATTCACAAAACATTTTTGCAACATAGTAAACTGCTAAGAACAACATGTGAAGGAGAGATTCTCTGTGGACTGAAGTGTCAGCTGTAGCAAGGAGGCCGCCTTGTTCCTGAGCATCCTTGACATCACATCTAGTCACACCCCCTTTTGCTTATCCCTCTGCTCCATTTGCTTCTTTGTTTGCATTTGAATTACTTTGCAGTGGCAGTTCCCTCTTCTAAGCATACACCTCTCCTGATATCATACTAGGTCTTCTCTTTTGTGATATCTTTTCAAATAACACCTTGATTAGAATAACACCTAATACTATTCTCTCCTTTATACCTGGTTCTGTTTTCCTCATGTCTCCTTCTGGCATATTATATAATATATTAATTTGAATATCATCATTCTGAGAGGGTAACAGGCAAGAAGGCCAGGGGTCTCCAAATGGAGGAAATAGCCTGCAAGGGTCAGACATTTTAATCTATTTTAAGCGGCAGGAGGAAACAAATTAGCGATATTTTCTCCTTCTCTATACAAATTTAAAAAGAGGTTTCTCTTAAAATTCTGTGTTGCCATAATGACACCTGGTTTCACTTGAAGTTAACCATTGCCTTTTTCTTATGGAAATGTTTATCTTAAGCTATGCTAATGTACTGTGCATTTACCCCAAACTTTGTCTTCAAGTCGGTTCTGCCTTTTGGGCCCGGAACCTACTTGATAAACCAGTATGTTATACTCCGATATTGTTCCTCTAATCTATGTAAATGAAACTATTTGTATGGTAATCTGCCCTTCTTTAAGATTCAAGTTAATCATTTTATGGCCCAAGATAAACCATTTGGAGCCAAGGTTATCCCAAAATACATCTTATGGGTGAGGGGCCTGGTGCCATTCTAAGTTTTGAGACATTCCTTTCTTTCATTAACAGACTGCTGGTGACTATATAACATCCAGCTAAAAACTAGCAGGGGGTACTCTTTCTGCCCCCTTCTGATTCCTATGTCAGAAGCTTTCTCTATCTCCTTTATACTTTAATAAAACTTTGTTATACAAAAGCTCTGAGCGATCAAGCCTCGTCTCTGGCCCCTGATTGAATTCTTCTCCTCCAGGGGCCAAGAATCCCGGCGTCGTGATTCAACAACAACCTTTCAGTTCAGCATCTTTGGAATGTGGGAGACTTGTTTTTCACCATCTCTGTTTTTTTTTTTTTTTTTCCCTACACGCTGGAGAAGGGATAGGCTACCCACTTCAGTATGCTTGGGCTTCTCTTGTGGCTCAGCTGGTAAAGAATCTGCGCCCAATGCGGGAGACCTGGGTTTGATACCTGGCTTGGGAAGATCCCTTGGAGAAGGGAATGGCTACCCACCTCAGTATTCTGGCCTAGAGATTTCCATGGACTGTATAGTCCATGGGGTGGCAAAGAGTCAGATATGACTGAGCAACTTTCACTTTCACACGTGCTTGGAACATGCTAGCTCTCAGTATATATTACTCAAAGGCATGAATGTCTTTTTCATTATAGGGGACTGGAATGCAAAAATAGCAAGTCAAGAAACACCTGGAATAACAGGCAAATTTGGCCTGGGAGTTCGGAATGAAGCAGGGCAAAGGCTAATAGAGTTCTGCCAAGAGAACAGACTGGTCATAGCAAACACACTCTTCCAACAACACAAGAGAAGACTCTACACATGGACATCACCAAATGGTCAATACCAAAATCAGATTGACTATGTTTTTTGCAGCCAAATATGGAGAAGCTCTATACAGTTAGCAAAAACAAGACCAGCAGCTGACTGTGGCTCAGAACATGAACTCCTTATTGCCAGATTCAGACTTAAATTGAAGAAAGTAGAGAAAACTATTAGACTATTCAGGTATGACTTAAATCCCTTATGATTATACAGTGGAAGTGAGAAATAGATTTAAGGGACTAGATCTGACAGAGTGGCTGATGAACTGTGGACGGAGGCCCATGACATTGTACAGGAGACAGGAATCAAGACCATCCCCAAGAAAAAGAAATGCAAAAAAGCAAAATGGCTGTCTGAGGAGGCCTTGCAAATAGCTGTGAAAAGAAGAGAAATGAAAAGCACAGGTTGAATAGTTTGTTGAGCTACTCAACAAACATATGAAAATTAAGCATGCAGAAGCTGAACTCTGGGTCCTTCATTTGACTACCTGAGATCAGACCGGAGGTAGATGGAGGTTCCAAGTTAGAGAAGGCCTCAAATATCTATGTCTGACCCAAACACTGAACTGCAGTCATTATACTCAAAGAATAGTCCAAGGACCAGAGCAACCAAGCATCAACATCACCTTGGAGCTAATTATGAAGTCAGGATCTCTTAGACCTGCCAAATAAGAATCTGTATCTGAACAGAATCCCCAAGTGATTCCTTTACACATTGATGTTGGAGAATGGTCGAGAATAGCATTTCTCTTCTCCTCGTTGTTGACATTTACGTTGGGTAATTCCTTCTATTGGTGATCATCTTGGGCATTGTAGGGTGTGCAGCAGCATTTCTGGCCTCCACACTAGGTGGCAGTAGCCCTTCCTGAGTTGTGAGTCAAAATTTTCTCCAGACAAAGTTAGGTGTTCCCTGGAGGCAAAATCACCGCATCTGAGATCCACAGGCTTAAAGCATGAGAACTGGAAACATCTTGAGGAGGTTCCAATCAAAGTCAACCTCTTTCTCAACTCATAACTTAGTGTAAATCATTTAACATTTATGAGACCTAATCCTGAAAACATAAAATGAGTTTTGTAACAGTAATGACCACATGGAATGGATTTTTGTCAAAATAAAAAGGAACAATCCAATAAAATTCTAAGTTTCGTTCATGTTTTGTCAAAAGATTTAAATCTATCTTATAATTAGCAAGCTTCTTAAAAGACAAGAAAATGATAGCTCTAAGTTAGGGTTACAAGCATGAATCTCCCAAGGGATCAAAAGTCACACAAAGTCAAGGATTATACAAAGTTTTGTGGCAAACAGACGTACCTCTATCCTTTTAAAAAGGAATTACCAATGTTCTGGAGATATCAGGAGGGATTGTTTCCTGGAACAAGACAATACTTTGGAGGTCCATGGAAATTAGTCAAGACAGGTTCATCTGTTTCAGATTAAGAAGAAATATTAACTCAAGATTATATTACAGTGCAAGGAATTTAGACCTCTGGAAGGCAAGAAATTTCATGGAGAAAAAGGTAACGAAAACTAGATTCAACTGACATCTAACTTAGTTTTCTGAGAACAGAGAATCAGGATGTCTATCTAGACTAGTGTCCCACAGGGAAGTGATGTGCTCAGAGATGGGAGTAACAGTGGGAATGCTGTCCAATGAGCAGACATAGGGAGCCGTAAGTATTTCCTCTGCTGCAGTCCCTCAGCTTGTACAACCTTAAGCTGGATGGATATTGTTTTTGCTTTTGGAATCCTAATGCTATCTGAAGGACCAAGCTTCCTCCTTCTTCTGACCTGCTTAGAAACATCATCAACCATGTAGAAAAGAACTTGGATATCCACAAAGGGACTTCCCTGTCTTGGACCCCATCCAGGTGAGTTTTAGAATCTAATAGGTACTTCAGGAAAGGTTCAGAGATAATGGAAGTGGAAAACTTTTACCTGGGGTCAACTGAGAGCATAATCAGCCTACCCCAGAGAAGAGATATTTGTCACATTTGATTTCTAGGTTTACTAATTAACTTAAAGTCCATTTATTTAATACATAAAAGGTGAAGTATCTGAAGGGCTCAGCAGCACAGGCTCATTGCTGACAATTAAAGGATGGGGATGGCAGTCCAGTTGGATGAGAATGAAGAAGGAACTGGGTGCATAAAGGGGTTCCTGTAAAATCAGAGCATATTAGAAGAGCTTTACCGTTGAGGGGAGAAAGAAAATTAGGTTTGGAGCTATGTGCTGTGAAATATACACATTTTTACCTGTTAAAAGTTGTCATGCATTTGGGGAAAATTGTGATGCATCACTGTTAAAGTTATGATGCATTTGGGGAAAAGACTGAGTGTTGGACAGGAATTTCTAAACGTAGGTGTCACAGTAGATCCCTTAAAGATGACTGATTATTGTAATTCATAGCAATTCACTATGTTAATATCCACACATGTAGAAATTATTTGTGTTATTTTTTTCCTTTCTTAGTAGTGAGTGCCATCATATGGTACCAGGCAGTGATATAGAAATGCCACAATTTATTCTCCTGTGATATTTAGAGGAACCAGAACCACAATCTCTCAAATTTGGTCTTTTCCTCTCCATGTGCCTGATCACTGTATTTGGAAACCTGCTTATCATCATCACTGTCTTCTCAGACTCCCACTTACACACATCCATGTACTTCTTTCTCTCCAACCTGTCCTTTGTAGACATTTATTTCATCTCAGAAGGAAATGGCAACCCATTCCAGTATTCTTGCCTAGAGAATCCTGTGGACAGAGGAGCCCTGTGGGCTGCTGTCCATAGGGTCACATACTTAGCATGCATGCATACATTGGAGAAGGAAATGGCAACCTACTCCAGTATTCTTGCCTGGAGAATCCAAGGATAGAGGAGTCTGGTGGGCTACTGTTCATAGGGTCACAAAGAGTTGGACACAACTGAACTGACTCAGCACATGACTGCTTTATAGCCTTCTGCCACTCTTTGCATGACACAGTCATCATAAAACTCTATTCTTTATGGGCTGCTAGTTGATAGATGGTGTCCTAGAGGTACTATCAGTACCAGTTACAAAGCTAACTAGTACTGCTGCTGTCTTTCTGTACAGTCTTGGAAATCTCCCACTTTTTCTGTGATTTCAAAGAGGGATCCCAGGTTGTCTGTTCTGATACCTTTCTTAATAATAGCATGATGTGTTAAATTTTTTTTCAGTTGGGCTCTTTGGTGGTACACTGGGATATGTTTCTCTTTCTCTTACTTTAAGACAGTTTTCTTCACATGAGGAATCTCATCAGCTCAGGGGAAGTATAAAGCATTTTCTACCTGTGCATCACATCTCTCCTTTGTCTCCATAATTACAGGTTTTGGCATATACCTAAGTTCAGTTGCTACTCATGGCTCACAGTCAAATGAAATAGCCTCAGGAATACACACTGTGGTCACACCCACGCTGAATCCCTTCATCTATAGTCTGTGGAATAAAACCATAAAGATGGTTCCTAAGAAGATTCTTCTTGAAGAAGCATGGCGGCTGCTACAGACGGTGCAGAAGAGCAGCCGAGAGGAGCTACCTCACGTCCAAGGTCAGGGGAGGCAGCTGTGCTTTGCTGGAGCAGCTGTGAAGAGATTCCCTGCATCCAAGGTAAGAGAAACCCAAATAGGTAGGCACTGAGAGAGGGCATCCGAGGGCAGACAGACAGAAACCCCAATCACAGACAACTGGCCAATCTGATCACATGGACCTTGTCTAACTCAATGAAACTAAGCCATGCCATGTGGGGCCACCCAAGACGGAAGGGTCACGATGGAGAGGCCTGACAGACTGTGGTCCACTGGAGAAGGGAATGGCAAACCACTTCAGTATTCTTGCCTTGAGAACCCCATGAACAGAATGAAAAGGGAAAAAGATAGGACACTGAAAGATGAACTCCCCAGGTCGGTAGGTGCCCAATATGTTACTGGTGATCAGTGGAGAAATAACTCCAGAAAGAATGAAGGGATGCAGCCAAAGCAAAAATAATGCCCAGTTGTGGATGGGACTGGTGATAGAAGCAAGGTTTGATGCTGTAAAGAGCAATATTGCATAGAAACCTGGAATGTTAGGTCCATGAATCAAGGCAAATAGGAAGTGGTCAAACAGGAGATAGCAAGAGTGAACATCAACATTTTAGAAATCAGCGAACTAAGATGGACTGGAATACGTGAATTTAACTCAGATGACCATTATATCTACTACTGTGGGCAGGAATCCCTTAGAAGAAATGGAGTAGCCATCATGGTCAACAAAAGAGTCTGAAATGCAGTACTTGGATGCAATCTCAAAAATGACAGAATGATCTCTGATTGTTTCTAAGGCAAATCATTCAATATCATGGTAATCTAAGTCTATGCCCCGACCACTAACACTGAAGAAGCTGAAGTTGAACGGTTCTATGAAGACCTATAAGACCTTTTAGAACTAACACTTAAAAAATGTGTCCTTTTCATTATAGGGGACTGGAATGCAAAAGTAGGAAGTCAAGAAACACTTGGAGTAACAGGCCAATTTGGTCTTGGAGTACAGAATGAAGCAGGGCAAAGGCTAATAGACTTCTGCCAAGAGAATGCACTGGTCATAGCAAACACCTTCTTCCAACAACACAAGTGAAGACTCTACACATGGACATCACCAGATGGTCAACACCGAAATCACATTGATTATGTTCTTTGCAGCCAAAGATGGAGAAACTCTATACAGTCAGGAAAAACAAGACCAGCAGCTGACTGTTGCTCAGATCATGAACTTCTTATTGCCAAATTCAGACTTGCAGAAAGTAGGGAAAACCACTAGACCATTCAGGTATGACCTAAATCAAATTCCTTATGATTATACAGTGGAAATGAGAAATAGATTTAAGGGACTAGATCTGACAGAGTGGCTGATGAACTGTGGACAGAGGTTCGTGACATTGTACAGGAGACAGGAATGAAGATCATCCCCAAGAAAAAGAAATGCAAAAAAGCAAAATGGCTGTCTGAGGAGGCCTTACAAATAGCTGTGAAAAGAAGAGAAGCAGAAAGCAAAGGAGAAAAGGAAAGATATACACATTTGAATACAGAGTTCCAAAGAATAGCAAGGAGAGATAAGAAAGCCTTCCTCAGTGATCAGTGCAAAGAAATAGAGGAAAACAATAGAATGGGAAAGACTAGATATTTCTTCAAGATAATTAGAGATAATAAGGGAACATTTCATGCAAAGATGGGCTCAATAAAGGACAGAAATGGTATTGACCTAACAGAAACAGAAGATATGAAGAAAAGGTGGCAAGAATACACAGAAATGAGTGAAGTGAAGTTGCTCAGTCATGTCTGACTCTTTCCGACCCCATGGACTGTAGTCTACCAGGCTCCTCTGTCCATGGGATTTTCCAGGCAATAGTACTGGAGTGAATTGCCATTTCCTTCCTGAGGGGATCTTCCAAACCCAGGGATCGAACCCAGGTCTTTTGCATTGTAGACAGAGGCTTTGCCATCTGAGCCACCAGAGAAGTCCTATGAATACACAGAAGAACTGTACTAAAAATGATCTTCATGACCCATTTAATCACGATGATGTGATCACTCACCTAGAGCCAGACATCCTGGAATGTTAAGTCAAGTGGGCCTTATAAAGCATCACTACAAATAAAGCTAGTGGAGGTGATGGAATTCCAGTAGATATATTTCAAATCCTGGAAGATGATGCTGTGAAAGTGCTGCACTCAACATGTCAGGAAATTTGGAAAACTCAGCAGTGGCCACAGGACTGAAAAAGGTCAGTTTTCATTCCAATTCCAAAGAAAGGCAATCCCAAAGAATGCTGAAACTACTGCACAATTGTACTAATCTCACACGTTAGTAAAGTAATGCTAAAAATTCTCCAACCCAAGCTTCAGCAATATGTGAACTGTGAACTTCCAGATGTTCAAGCTGGTTTTATAAAAGGCAGAGGAATCAGAGATCAAATTGCCAACATCTGCTGGATCATCAAAAAAGCAAGAGAGTTCCATTAAAACATCTATTTCTGCCTTATTGACTGTGCCAAAGCCTTTGACTGTGTGGATCACAATAAACTGTGGAAAATTCTGAAAGAGATGGGAATGCCCGACCACCTGACCTGCCTCTTGAGAAACCTGTATGCAGGTCAGAAAGCAACAGTTAAAACTGGACATGGAACAACAGACTGGTTTCAAATAGGAAAAGTAGTGCATCGAGGCTGTATATTGTCACCCTCCTTATTTAACTTATATGCAGAGTTCATGAGTAACACTGGGCTGGAGGAAGCACAAGCTGGAATCAAGATTGCCAGGAGAAAT
This sequence comes from Eudorcas thomsonii, assembly GCA_006408755.1. Taxonomy (NCBI): domain Eukaryota; kingdom Metazoa; phylum Chordata; class Mammalia; order Artiodactyla; family Bovidae; genus Eudorcas; species Eudorcas thomsonii. Next base: position 801,863 of record SJYE01001714.1, read on the forward strand.
ATCAATAACCTCAGATATGCAGATGACACCACCCTTATGGCAGAAAGTGAAGAGGAACTAAAAAGCCTCTTGATGAAAGTGAAAGTGAAGAGTGAAAAAGTTGACTTAAAGCTCAGCCTTCAGAAAACAAAGATCATGGCATCTGGCACCATAACTTCGTGGCAAGTAGATGGTGAAACAGTGGAAACAGTGGCTGACTTTACTTTTCTGGGCTCCAAAATCACTGCAGATGGTGACTGCAGCCATGAAATTAAAAGACGCTTACTCCTTGGAAGAAAAGTTATGACTAACCTAGACAGCATATTAAAAAGCAGTGACATTACTTTGTCAACAAGGTCTGTCTAGTCAAGGCTATGGTTTTTCCTGTGGTCATCTATGGATGTGATTGTTGGGCTATAAAGAAAGCTGAGCGCAGAAGAATTGATGCTTTTGAACTGTGGTGTTGGAGAAGACTCTTGAGAGTCACTTGGGCTGCAAGGAGATCCAACCAGTCCATCCTAAAGGAGTTCAGTCCTGGGTGTTTATTGGTAGAACTGATGTAGCTGAAACTCCAGTACTTTGGCCACCTGATGGGAAGAATTGACTGATTTGAAAAGACCCTGATCCTAGGAAAGATTGAAGGCAGGAGAAGGGGACAACAGAGGATGAGATGGTTGGATGGCATCACCGACTCAATGGACATGGGTTTGTGTGGACTCAGGGAGTTGGTGATGGACAGGGAGGCGTGGTGTGCTGAGGTTCATGGGGTCACAAGCAGTCAGACATGATTGAGCGACTGAACTGAACTGAACTGACGAAGATTCTTTAGGATTAATTCAGTTCAGTCACTCACTCAAACCCAACTCTTTGCAACCCCATAGACTGCAGCAAGCCAGGCTTCCCTGTTCATTACCAACTCTCAGAGGTTGCTTGAATTCATGTCCATTAAGTTGGTGATGCTATCAAACCATCTCCTCCTCTGTTGTCCCCTTCTCTTCCTGCCTTCAATCTTTCCCAGCATCAGGGTCTTTCCCAATGAGTCAGTTCTTTGTGGACTAGAAACACAAAGATGTCTCCTAAGAAGATTCTTTGTGATGGGAGCTGTAAAAGGACCTATTGTCCTGGTGCTGAAGAAGTATTGTTTGTTGCACAGCTCTAATCATTAGAGGCAGAAAATTTTGATTCTTGATCAGATTGTTAAAGGGCATTTATTCCTTATATTTATTGCTGGTCTTTCCGTTGCTTTTAGAATTGTCCAAACAGTTTAAGTAACTTGTTGAATAAGCTTTCTCTTCTGTCTGTTGTGTGAAAGATGGACATTTCCTCGTTTTTTTTTCTTTTCTATTTTTGTAATTTTTCCATTTTTTCCCCTGAACTTGGATGAGTAATATTTGGAAGTTTCCACTCATTTAATGGGGAATGTCTTATTCCTTAATAGTTTTTCTTAAATGACATGTATCTTTTCAAGCAGATCCCTTGGAGGTGTGCATGGCAACTCACTCTAGTATTCTTGCCTCGAGAATCTCATGGACAGAGGAGCCTAGCGAATTGTAGTCCACAGGGTCATGAAGAGTTGGACACAACTGAAGCAACTGAGCATCTGTGCATATTTTTGCAAGTAAGTTTTAAAAAATTTTTCCATGAAGAATTGCAATTAGTTGCATTAATTACTGCTACTGCTAAGTCGCTTCAGTCATGTCTGACTCTGTGCGACCCCACAGACGGCAGCCCACCAGGCTCCCCCATCCCTGGGATTCTCCAGGCAAGAATACTGGAGTGGGTTGCCATGTCCTTCTCCAATGCATGAAAGTGAAAAGTGAAAGTGAAGTCGCTCAGTCATGTCTGACTCTTAGTGACCCCATGGACTGCAGCCTAACAGACTCCTCCATCCATGGGATTTTCCAGGCAAGAGTATTGGAGTGGGGTGCCATTGCCTTCTCCGTGGCTAAGACTATGAGCTCCCAATGCAGGGAGTCTGGATTCGATCCATGGTCAGAGAACTAAATCCTGCATGCCACAAAGATCCCGCATGCCACAAAGATCCCGCATGCTGTAATGAAGATCCTTGATGCCACAACTAAAACCCAGAAGAACCAAATAAATAACTATTAAGAAAAAAATTTGCCTAAAGAGCAAGAAAGTGGTGGTTGGAGTCGGGGGGCAGGGGAGACAGGGAGAGAATTAAGGGAGTGTTTTGCTTTTTAATAATAAAAAAAGAACACCTGGGATTATTTGACTCTTCAATCTACATGTATGTATAACTGTGGGTTTCCCCGATAGTTCAGATGGTACAGAATCTGCCTGCAATGCAGGAGACTCAGGTTTTATCCCTGGGTTGGGAAGATTCCCCTGGAGAAGGAAATGGCAACCCACTCCAGGATTCTTGCCTGGAGAACTCATGGACAGAGGAGCCTGGCAGGCCAGTCCATGGGGTCACAAAGTGTCGGACACAACCGAGCAACTAATGTCATATACAACTTTAAAAATGAACACCAATATCAGATAAGTTATTAAATAAGAAAAATGCTAGATAATCCATTCATCTGGCAAAACGACACACTTAAGATTTTTCCAAAGACCAAGGCAACCCATCACAGCCCTTCTGACTTAGAGTATCTCCTCAGGACAGCCAGATTTCTTTTTTCTTTCTTTCTTTTTTTTTTTAGTATGTCCCTCTGCTTTTTTATTTTTATTTTTTTAATTACAATACTGTATTTGTTTTGCCATACATTGACATGAATCACAGGTGTCCACGATCTCCCACACAGCCAGATTTCAAAAGCAAGATAGGCCAGGTAAAACCACTTCCTTCCCAACCCAACATAAGAATTATGGGACTGTCTTTAGTACCCTTGGTGCCCACCCAGCTGGTCAGAGTCTCCAAGAGATATAACTTCAAGGAAGCTCTGGCAGGACATACTATCCTAACTTCCTATCCTCTCTCCTCCATTCCCCACTGACAGGCAGGGGCACAGACCCAACTTAGAAGGAAACTTTCTTTAGGAAGGAAGGAAACTAAACTTTTGTTTAGTCGCTCAGTCATGTCCAATTCCACAACTCTGTGGATGGTAACCCACCAGGCTCCTTTGTCCATGGGACTCTCCAGGCAAAAATACCTGAGTTGGTAGCCATTCCCTTCTCCAGGGGATCCTCCTGACCCAAGGATCAAACAAAAACAACACTTGGCAGCTAAAACAACCTATACAGTTCAACTGCAGAGCAAAACATGAAACCGATGTTACTTTGGGTCTCTCATATTTTTCTACATCATTAACTGTTCTTGATAAGATCGACTTTATTTACCCTATTGAGTTGTATAACTGGTGTTACATGATTATTCAACTTGTGTCCACCATATCTACCATAGTAGCAATAGTAGTGTTAGTTGCTCAGTCCTGTCCAACTCTTTGTACCCCATAGACTACAGCTTGCACGGGTCCTTTGTCCATGGGATTCTCCAGGCAATAACACTGGAGTGGGTTGCCATTCCCTCCTCCAGAGGATCTTCCTGACCCAGAGATCAAACCCAGGTCTCCTGCATTGCAGGCAGACTCTTTATTGTCTGAGATACAGGAAAGTCCTATATTTATCATAGTCACTTATAAAAATTAATCATCAAATATGTATTGCCAAATAGAATCTATACTGAAAGGAAAATGTGAATAAGTAGATTGACCTTATATGGTCTCACTGTCAGATGTGCCCTCTGTCCACTCGACAGGGAGCCTGACACTGCTGCTGCAGCTCGGGAGGAAAGCGGCTGTACACATCTCCACGTGAGAGGAGGCCTGACTCCCCTGTGGGGGCTCCAGGGGAACCCCAAGACCCATGATAGCACATGCAATGAAAGCTCAGGCTCCGGCCTCAGCACCAGATGAGGACTGAGGACCCGGCACCAACTGGCAAGGAATCCCCAGAAGCCCCTCGTAACTCTCACGGAGACTGGTCTCTCCTGAGGCCACAGGGGCGGGACCCTGGGGTCCCTGTCATAAATCGACAGGACCTCGATGCAACTCGAGAAAAACCAGAAGCTTCTCCCCTGCGGGCGGGGTGAGGCCCTTTTCCGCTGTGGCATCTTGGGGAAATCACCCCTTTACTCCTGGACCTCGAAAGGCTCCTTCACAGCCTTGCTGTGATCCACGAAGTACCCCGACCCGCCCGTCCCCACTCGAGAGGAACCTCAAGGATCCCACTGCGACTCAAGAGGAGCCCATTTTCCCCTGATCATCTCCAGATGAGGGTCCCTTTCCCTTCTCCATCCAGAAAGGATTCCTGGCGCTCCCCTCGCATCCCAAGAGGAGGTGCTTGCACCAGGAGAGTTGGGAGGAACACCAGGTGTGGTGCTACCATTCCCCAAGACCCCAAATGCTTCGAACACTCCAGATGAACCTGACTGACCTGAACTGCCTCGACTGTAACCCGGAGGATCGACTCATGCTACGCTGGCACGTGTGACAGCCTTGGGGTACCTCGAGGGCAAGCCACAGATCCCTGTGCCTGTCCGCTTGATGGGGAGCCTGACACTGCTGTTGCAGCTCCGGAGGAAAGCTGCCGTGCAAGCCTCTACACGAGATGTGGCCTGACTCCCCTGTGGGGGCTCCAGGGGAACCCCAAGACCCATGTCAGCACATGCAATGAAAGCTCAGGCTCCGGCCTCAGCTCCAGGCGAGGACTGAGGACTCGTTGCCGACTGAGGAGGAATCCCCAGAGGCGCCTCACAACCCGCACGGAGACTGGCTTCTCCTGAAGCCACAGGAGTAGGTCCCTGGGGTCCCCGTCATAACTCGAGAGGACCCCACCACAACTCGAGAAAAATCAGTAGCTTCTCCCCTGCAGGCGGGGTGAGGCCCTTTTCCATTGCAGCGTCTAGGGGGAAATCACCCCTTCCCTCTTGGACCTTGAAAGGCTCTTTCACACTCTTGCTGTGACGCTCGAAGTTCCCCGAACCACCCGTCCCCACTCAAGAGGAAGACCGAGGGTCCCGCTGCAACTCAAGAGGAGCCCCGTTTCCCCCTGCTCATCTCCAGATGAGGGGACTTTTCCCTCCTCCGTCGGGAAAGGATTCCCGGTGCTCCCCTCACATCTCAAGAGGAGGCGCTCACCCCAGGAGAGTTGGGAGGAACACCAGGGGTCCTGTCACCATTCCCCAAGACCCCCAAATTCCTGTTCCACTCGAGATGAACCAGACTGCCCTGCACTACCTCGACTGTCACCCCGAGGATCGACCCATGCCACCCTGGCATGTGTGACAGCCCTGGGGTACCTCGAGGGCAAGCCACAGATCCCTATGTCCGCTCGACAGGGAGCCTCACACTGCTGCTGCAGCTTGGTAGGAAAGTGACTGTGCATGTCTCCACACGAGACGAGGCCTGACTCCTCTGTGGGGGCTCCAGAGAAACCCCAAGATGCATGTCATCACGGGCGAGGAAAGCTCAGGCTCCAGCCTCAGCTCCAGACGAGGACTGATGACCCAGTGCTGACTGGGGAGGAATCCCCAGAGGCCACTCGCAACTCTCATGGAGACTGGCCTCTCTTGCGGCCACAGGGGCATGTCCCTGGGGTCCCTGTCAAAAATCGAGAGGACCCTGAAGCAACTAGAGAAAAACCAGGAGGTTCTGCCCTGAGGCGGGGTGAGGCCCTTGTCCGCTGGGGCATCTCAGGGGAAATCAACACTTCCCTCTTGGACCTCAAAAAGTCTCCTTCACACTCTTGCTGTGACCCACGAAGTTCCCCAACCCATCTGTCCCCACTGGAGAGGAACCCCGAGGATCCCCCCACAACTCAAAAAGAGACCCTTATTTCCCTGCTCAGCTCCAGATGAGGGTCCCTTTACCTGCTACATTGGGAAAGGATTCCCGGTGTTTCCGTTTCATCCCATGAGCAGGCGCTCCCACCAGGAGAGTCCGGAAGAACCCCAGGGGTCGTGCCACCATCCCCAAGACCCCCAAATGCCTTGTCCACTCCAGATGAATCTGATTGTCCTTCACTGCCTCGACTGCTACCCCGCAGATTGAGTCACTCCACAATGGTATGTGTGACAGCACTGGGGTACCTTGAGGGCAAGCCACAGATCCCTGTGTCCGCTCGATGGGGAGCCTGACACTGCTGCTGCAGCTCAGGAGGAAAGCAGCCAAAAACGTCTCCATGCGAGACAAGGCCTGACTCCCCTCTGGAGGCTCCAGGGGAATACCAAGACCCATGTCAGCATGGAAGAGGAAAGCTGAGGCTCCGGCTTCAGCTCCAGACGAGGACTGAGGACCCAGCACTGACTGGGGAGGAATCCTCTGAGGCCCCTGGCAACTTGCTCGGAGACTGGCCTCTCCTGAGGCCACAGGGGCGGGTCCCTGGGGTCCTTGTCATAAGTCGAGAGGACCCCCCGTTCAGCTCCAGAAAACCTGAAGCTACCCCGCTGCAGGCAGGGAGAGGTCATTGTCCGCTGTGGTATCCCAGGGGAAATCAACCCTTCCCTCTAGGACCTTGAAAGGCTCCTTCACACCCTTGCTGTGACCCACGAAGTTCCGTGAACCACCCATCCCCACTGTAGAGGAATCCCGAGGGTCCCGCTGCAACACAAGAGGAGCCTCATTTTACCCTGCTCAGCTCCCGATGAGGGTCCCTTTCCCTGCTCCATTGGGAAAGAATTCCCAGTGATCCCTTGGCATCCCAAGAAGAGGCAATAGCACCACGAGAGTCGGGAGGAACACCAGGGGTCGTGCCACCATTCCCCAGGACCCCCAAATACCTCATCCACTCCAGACGAACCTGACTGCCCTGCACTGCCTCGACTGTCACCCCGAGGATTGACTCATGCCACGCTGGCACATTTGAGAGCCCTGAGGTACGTCCAGGGCAAGGCACAGATCTCTTTTGTCTGCTCGATGGGGAACCTGACACTGCTGCTTGTAGCTTGGGAGGAAAGGGGCTGGTCACATCTCCATGCAAGAAGTGGCCTGACTCCACTGTGGTGGCTTCAGGGGAACCCCAAGACCCATGTCAGCATGGCCAAGGAGAGCTCAGGCTTTGGCCTCAGCTCCAGATGAGGACTGAGGATCCGGCGCCGACGGGAGAGGAATCCCCGGAGCCCCCTCGCAACTCGAATGGATACTGGCCTCTCCTCAGGCCACAGGGGTGGGTCCCTGGGGTCCTCGTTGTAACTCAGAAGGACCCCACCTCAACTCGAGAAAAACCAGGAGCTTCTCTGATGCATGTGGGGTGAAGCCCTTGTCCACTGCGTCATTGGGGGAAATCATCCCTTTCCTCTTGGACCTCGAAAGGCTCCTTCACACCCTTGCTGTGACCCACGAAGTTCCCTGACCCACCTCTTCCCACTCGAGAGGAATCCCAAAGGTCCCGCCTCGACTCAAGAGGAGCCCCGTTTTCCCCTGCTCAGCTCCAGATGAGGGTCCCTTTCCCCATTCCGTTGGGAAAGAATTCCCGGCGCTCCCCTCGCATCCCAAGAGGAGGCGCTCGCACGACGAGAGTCTGGTGGAACACCAGGGGTCATGCCACCATTCCCCAAGACCTCCAAATGCCTCGTCCACTCCAGATGAAACTGACTGCCTTGCACTGCCTTGACTGTCTCACCGAGGATCAACTTATGCCACGCTGGCACGTGTGACAGCCCAGGGTACCTTGAGGGCAAGCCACAAGTCCCTGTGTCTGTTCGACGGGGAGCTGACACTGCTGCTGCAGCTCGGGAGGAAAGTGGCTGTGCACGTCTCCACACGAGACGAGGCCAGACTTCCCTGTGGGGGCTCCAGGGGAACCCTAAGACCCATGTCAGCACGGCCGAGGAATTCTCAGGCTCCGGCCTCAGCTCCAGACGAGGACTGAGGACACAGCGCCGACTGGGAAGGAATCCCCAGAGGCCCCTCCCAACTCGCATGGAGACTGGCTTCTCCTGAGGTCACAGAAGCGAGTCCCTAGGGTCCCTGTCGTAACTCGAGAGGACCCCACCACAACTCGAGAAAAATCAGTAGCTTCTCCCCTGCAGGTGGGGTGAGGCCCTTTTGCATTGCGGCACCTAGGGGGAAATTACCCCTTCCCTCTTGGACCTCGAAAGGCTCCTAAACACCCTTTTTGTGTCCCACCATTTTTTTCGACCCATCCATCCCCACTCGAGAGGAACCCTGAGGATTCCACGGGGACTCAAGAGGAGCCCCGTTTTTGCCTTCTCAGCTCCAGATGAGGGTTCCTTTCCCTGCTCCATTTGTGAAAGGATTCCCAGCACTCCCATCGCAGTCCAAGAGGAGGTGCTTGCACCAGGAGAGTTGGGAAGAAATCCAGGGTTCGTTCCACCATTCCCCAAGACCCCCAAATGCCTTGTCCACTCCAGATGAATCTAATTGCCCTTCAATGCCTGGACTGTTACCCCGCGGATCGAGTCTCTCCACGCTGGCATGTGTGACAGCCCTGGGGTACATCAAGGGCAAGCCACAGATCCCTGTGTCCACTCTACGGGGAGCCTGACACTGCTGCTGCAGCTCGGGAGGAAAGCGGCGGAGCACGTCTCCATGCGAGACAAGGCCTGACTCCCCTGTGGGGGCTCCAGGGGAACCCCAAGACCCATGTCAACACGGGGGAGGAAAGCTGAGGCTCCGACTTCAGCTCCAGTCGAGGACTGAAGACCCGGCGCTGACTGGGAAGGAATCCTCTGAGGCCCCTGGCAACTCGCTCGGAGACTGGCCTATCCTGAGTCCACAGCGAAAGGTCCCTGGGGTCCCCGTCATAAGTCAAGAGGACCCCATTACAGCTCCAGTAAAACCTGAAGCTTCCCCTCTGCAGGCAGGGAGAGGCCATTGTCTGCTGTGGCGTCCGAGGGGAAATCACACCTTCCCTCTAGGACCTTGAAAGGCTGCTTCAAACCCTTGCTGTGACACACGAAGTTCCCCGCCCCACCTCGTCCCCACTTGAGAGGAACCCCGAGGGTCCCAACGCGATCCAAGTGGAGCCCCGTTTTACCCTGCTCAGCTGCAGATGAGGATCTCTTTACCTACTCCCTCGGGAAAGGGTTACCAGCCCTCTCCTCGCATCCCAAGAGGAGAGGCCTGCACCAGGAGAGTCGGGAGGAAAATCGGGGGTCGGGCCACCATTCCCCAAGACCTCCAAATGCCTCGTCCACTCCAGATGAAACTGACTGCGCTTCACTGCCTCGACTGTCACCCCGAGGATCGACTCACGCCACGCTGGCACATGTGACATTCCTGGGGTACTTTGAGGGCAAGCCACAGATCCCTGTGTCCGCTTGATGGGGAGCCTGACACTGCTGCTTCAGCTCTGGAGGAAAGCGGCCGTTCACGTCTCCAAGTTAGAGGAGGCCTGACTCCCCTGTGGGGGCTCATGGGAACCCCAAAACCCATGTCAGCACCAGCGAGGAAAGCTCAGGCTCCGGCCTCAGCTCCAGACGAGCACTGAGGACCTGGCGCCGACTGGCGAGGAATCCCCAAAGGCCCCTTACAACACACACAGAGACTGGACTGGCCTCTCCTGAGGCCACACGGGCAGGTTCAGGGGTACTTGACGTATCTCGACGGGACCCCACTGCAACTCGAGAAAACCTAGGAGCTTCTCTCCTACAGGCAGGGTGAGGCCCTTCTTGGCTGCAGTGTTTTGGGGGAAATCAGCCTTTCCCTCTTGAACCTTGAAAGGCTCCTTCACACTTTTGTGTGACCCACCTAGTTCCCCTATCCAACCATCCCCATTTGAGTGGAACCCCGTGGGTACAGCTACGACTCAAGAGGAGCCCTGTTTTCCCTTGCTCAGCTCCAGTTGAGGGTCCCTTTCCCTGCTCCATCGGGAAAGAATTCCCAGTGCCTCACTTTGCATCCCAAGAGAAGGCAATCGAACCAGGAGAGTTGGGAGTAACACCAGGGGTCATGCCACCATTCCCCAAGTACCCCCCAAAGCCTCATCCATTCCATATGAAACTGATCGCCCTGCACTGCCTCGACTGTCACCCCGAGGATCGACTCACACCATGCTGGCACGTGTGACAGCCTTGGGGTACCTCAAGGGAAAGCCACGGATCACTGTGTCCACTCGACAGGGAGCATGACACCACTGCTGCAGCTTGGGAGGAAAGTGGCGTGCATGTCTCCACACGAGACGAGGCCTGAGTCCCCTGAGGGGTCTCCAGGGGTACCCCAAGACCCACGTCAGCATGGTCAAGGAAAGCTCAGGCTCCGGCCTCAGCTCCAGAGGAAGACTCAGAACCCAGCGCCAACTGGGGAGGAATCCCCAGAGGCCCCTCACAACTCACACAGAGACTGGCCTCTCCTAAGGCCGCAGGGGCGGGTACCTGGGGTCCCCATCGAAACTTGAGTGTACCCCGCCACAACTCGAGAAAAACCAGTAGCTTCTCCCCTACAGTTGGCGTGAGGCCTTTGTCCGCTGCAGCATCTTGGGGGAAATAACCCCTTTCCTCTTGGACTTAGAAAGGCTCCTTCACACCCTTGCTGTGACCCACAAAGTTCCCCGACCAACCCATCCCCACTCAAGAGGAACCCCGAGGGTCCCACCGTGACTCACGAGAAGCTCTGTTTTCCCCTGTGCAGCTCCAGATGTGGGTCCCTTTCCCTGCTCCATCGTGAAAGGATTCCCGGCGCTCCCCTCACTTGACAAGAGGAGGCACTTGCAACAGGATAGTCGTGAAAAACACAAGGCGTCTTTCCACCATTCCCCAAGACCCCCAAATGCCCTGTCCACTCCAGATGAACCTAACTGCCCTGCACTGCCTCGACTGTCAACCCGAGGATTGACTCACGCCACGCTGGCAGGTGTAACAGCCCTTAGGTTCCTCGAGGACAAGCCACAGATCCCTGTGTCCGCTCGATGGGGAGCCTGATACTGCTGCTGCAGCTTGGAAGGAAAGTGGCCGTGCACGTCTCAACGCGAAACGAGGCCTGAATCCCCTGTGGGGGCTCCATGGGAACCACAAGACCCATGTCAGCACAAGCAATGAAAGCTCAGGCTCCGGCATCAGCTCCAGATGAGGACTGAGGACCCAGTGCCGACGGGGGAGGAATCCCCGGAGCCCCCTCGCAACTCGCACGGATACTGGCCTCTCCTGAGGGCACAGGGACGGGTCCCTGTGGTCCTCGTCATAACTCGGGAGGACCCCACCTCAACTCGAGAAAAACCAGGAGCTTCCCCAATGCATGCGGGGTGAAGCCTTTGTCCATTGTGTCGTTGGGGGAAATCACCCCTTTCATCTTGGACCTCAAAAGGCTCCTTCACACCCTTGCTGTGACCCACGAAGTTCCCCGACCCACCTCTTCCCACTCGAGAGGAATCCTGAGGGTCCCACTGCGACTCAAGAGGAGCCCCGTTTTCCCCTGCTCAGCTCCAGATGAGGGTCCCTTTCCCCGCTCAGTCGGGAAAGAATTCCCGGCGCTCCCCTCGCATCCCAAGAGGAGGTGCTCACACAAGGAGAGTCGGGAGGAACAACAGTGTTCGTGCCACCATTTCCCAAAATCTCCAAATGCCTTGTCCACTCCAGATGAACCTGACTGCCCTGCACTGCCTCGACTGTCACCATGAAGATCGACTCATGTCACGCTGGCAGGTGTGACAGCCCAGGGTACCTTGAGGGCAAGACACAGATACCTTTGTCCTCTCGACAGGGAGCTGACACTGCTGCTGCAGCTTGGGAGGAAAGCGGCTGTGCACGTCTCCATGCGAGACGAGGCCAGACTTCCCTGTGGAGGTTCCACGGGGACTCCAAGACCCATGTCAGCATGGCCGAGGAATTCTCAGGCTCTGGCCTCAGCTCCAAACGAGGACTGAGGACCCAGAGCCGACTGGGGAGGAGTCCCCAGGGGCCCCTCACAACTCGCACGGAGACTGGCCTCTCCTGAGGCCACAGGGGCTGATCGATGGGGTCCCCGTTGTAACCTGAGAGGACCCTGCCGCAACTCGAGAAAAATCAGGAGCTTCTCCCCTACAGGCGAGGTGAGGCCTTTGTCGATTGCGGCATCTCGGGGGAAATTACCCCTTCCCTCTTGTAAATTGAAAAGCTCCTAAACACCCTTACTGTGACCCACGAATTTCCCCAACTCACCCGTCCCCATATGAGAAGAACCCCAAGGGTCCCGCCAGGAGTCAAGAGGTGCCCTGTTTCCCCCTGCTCAGCTCCATATGAGCGTTCCTTTCCCTGCTCCGTCTGGAAAGGATTCCTGGCGCTCCCCTCACATCCCAAGAGGAGGGGCTCACACAAGGATAGTCGGGAGGAACAACAGTGTTCGTGCCACCATTTCCCAAGATCTCCAAATGCCTTGTCCACTCCAGATGAACCTGAATGCCCTGCACTGCCTCGACTGTTACTCTGAAGATTGACTTACACCACACTGGCACATGTTACAGCACAGGGTACCTCGAGGACAAGCCACAAATCCCTGTGTCCGCTTGACGGGGAGCTGACACTGCTGCTGCAGCTCGGGAGGAAAGTGCGCTTGCACTTCTCCATGGGAGACAAGGCCTGACTCCCCTTTGGGGGCTCCAGGGGAACCCCTAGTCCCATGTCAGCACATGCGACGAAAGCTCAGCCTCCGGCCTTAGCTCCAGACGAGTACTGAGGACCCGGTGCTGACTGGGGAGGAATCCCCAGAGGCCCCTTGAAACTCGCAGGGAGAGTGGCCTCTCCTGCGGCCACAGGGGCTTGTCCCTGGTGTCACCGTCATAACTCTAGAGGACCCCATCATAACTCGAGAAGACCCCGCCGCAGCTTGAGAAAAATCAAGAGCTTCTCCCCTGCAGGTGGGGTGAGGCCTTTGTCCGTTGCGGTATCTCGGGGGAAATTACCTCTTCACTTTTGGACCTCGAAAGGCTCCTAAACACCCTTGCTATGACCCACAAATTTCCCCGACCCACCCATCCCCACATGAGAGGAACCCCGAGGTTCCCGCCAGGACTCAAGAGGAGCCCCGTTTTCCCCTGCTCAGCTCCAGATGAGCGTCCCTCTCCCTTCTCCATCGGGAAAGGATTTGCGGTGCTCCCCTCACATCGCAAGAGGAGGCGCTCGCACAAGGATAGTCGGGAGGAACAGCAGGGGTCGTGCCACCATTCCCCAAGACCCCCAAATGCCTCGTCCACTCCAGATGAACCTGACTGCCCTGCACTGCCTCGACTGTCACCATGAAGATCGACTCATGTCACGCTGGCATGTGTGACAGCCCAGGGTACCTCAAGGACAAGCCACAGACCCCTGTGTCAGCTCGACGGGGAACTGACACTGCTGCTGCAGCTCGGGAGGAAAGTGGCTGTGAACGTCTCCACGTGAGATGAGGCCTGATTCCCCTGTGGGGGCTCCAGGGGTACCCCAGGACCCATGTCAGCACGGGACAGGAAAACTCAGGCTCTGGCCTCAGCTCCAGACGAGTACTGAAGACCCTATGCTGACTGGGGAGGAATCCCCAGAGGCCCCTTGCAACTCGCACGAAGACTGGCCTCTCCTGAGGCCACAGGTGTGGGTCCCTGGGGTCCCCATCGAAACTCGAGAGGACCTCGCCACAACTCGAGAAAAATCAGGAGCTTCTCCCCTCCAGGCAGGGTGAGGCCCTTTTCCGTTGTGGTGTCTAGGGGGAAATAACACCTTCCCTCTTGGACCTCAAAAGGCTCCTAAACACCCTTGCTGTGACCCACGAATTTTCCAGACCCACCAGTCCCCACTCGAGAGGAACCCCAAGGGTCCCATGGGGACTCTAGAGGAGGCCCGTTTTCCCCTTCTCAGCTCCACATGAGGGTTTCTTTCCCTCTCCATTTGTGAAAGGATTCCTGGTGTTCCCATCACACCCCAAGAGGAGGTTCTCGCACCAGGAGTGTCGGGAGGAAATCCAGGGTTTGTTCCACCATTCCCCAAGACCCCCAAATGCCCAGATGAACTTGTCTGCCCTGCACTGTCTCGACTGTCACCCCGAGGATAGACTGACGCCACGCTGGCACGTGTGACAGTCCCAGGGTACCTTGAGGGAAAGCCACAGATCCCTGTGTCCACTTGACGGGGAGCCTGACACTGCTGCTGTAGCTCGGGAGGAGAGTGGCCATGCATGTCTCCATGCGAGACGAGGCCTGACTCCCTTTTGGGGGCTCCAGTTGAACCCCAAGGCCCATGTCAGCACGGGCGAAGAAAGCTCAGGCTCCGGCCTCAGATCCAGACGAGGACTGAGGACCGAGTGCCAATTGGGGAGGAATCCCCAGAGGCCCCTTGCAACTCGCATGGAGACTGGCCTCTCCTGAGGCCACAGGGGTGGGTCCATGGGGTCCCCGTCATAACTCGAGAGGACCCGGCTGCAACTTGAGAAAATCCAGGAGGTTCTGCCCTGAAGGCGGGGTGAGGCCCTTGTCCACTGCAGCGTCTCAGGGAAAATCACCCCTTCCCTCTTGGCCCTCAAAAGGGTCCTTCACACCCTTGCTGTAAACCAAAGAGTTCCCTGACCCACCCTTACTCACTGAAAAGGAACCCCAAGGGTCCTGCTGCGACTCAAGAGGAGCCTCGTTTTCCCCTTCTCAGTTCCAGATGAGTGTCCCCTTATGTGCTCCATTTGTGAAAGGATTCCCCGCGCTCCCCTCGCATCCCAAAAGTAGTCGCTTGCAACAGGAGAGTTGGGAGAAACACCAGGGGTCGTGCCACCATTCCCCACGACCCCCAAATGCCTCTTCCATTCCAAATGAACCTGACTGCCATACACTGCCTCGACTGTCACCCAGAAGATCGACTCACACCACACTGGCACGTGTGAAAGCCCAGCGTACCTTGAGGACAAGCCACAGTTCCCTGTGGCTGCTCGACGGGGAGCTGACACTGCTGCTGCAGCTCAGGAGTAAAGCGGCCGTGAGCATCTCCATGTGAGACAAGGCCTGACTCCCCTCTGGAGGCTCCAGGGGAAACCCAAGACCCATGTCATCACGGGCGAGGAAAGGTCAGGCTCCAGCCTCAGCTGCAGATGAGGACTGAGGACCTGGCGCCGACTGGGGAGGAATCCTCAGAGGCCCTTAGCAACTCACACAAAGACTGGCCTCTCCTGAGGCCACAGGGGTGGGTCCCTGTGGTCCCCGTCATAACTCTAGAGGACCCTGCTGCAACTCGAGAAAAAACAGGAGCTTCTCCCCTGCAGGCAGGTTGAGGCCCTTGACCACTGCAGTGTCTCCGGGGGAATCACCGCTTCCCTCTTGGACCTCGAAAGTCTCCATCACACCCTTGCTAAGATCCATGAAGTTTGCTGACCCACCTGTCCCTACTCGAAAGGAACAGCCACGGTCCCACCGGGACTCAAGACGAGCCCTGTTTGCCCCTGCTCAGCTCCAGATAAGGGTCCTTGTCCCTGCTCAGTTGGGAAAGAATTGCTGGCTCTCCCCTCGAATCCCAAGGGGAGGTGTTCCCACCACGAGAGTCGGGTGGAAAACCAGAGGTTGTGCCACCATTCCACAACACCTCCAATGCCTCTTCCACTTCAGATGAACCTGCTTGCCCTGCACTGACTCGACTGTCACACCAAGGATCGACTCACACCACACTGGCACGTGTGACAGCCCTGGGGTACCTCAAGGTCAAGCCACAGATCCCTGTGTCCACTCGACGGGGAGACTGCCACTGCTGCTGCAGCTCAGGAGGAAGGCGGCTGTGCATGTCTCCATGCGAGATGAGGCCTGACTCCTCTTTGGGGGCTCCAGCGGAACCCCAAGACCCATATCAGAATGTGCGAGGAAAACTCAGTATCTAGCCTCAGACCAAGATGAGGGCTGAGGACCCGGTGCTGACATGGGAGGAATCCCCAGAGGCAACTCCAACTCACCCGGAGACTGGCCGCTCCTGGCCACAGGACCAGGTCCCTGGGGTCTCCGTCATGACTCAAGAGGATCCTGCCGCAATTCAAGAAAAACCAGGAGCTTCTCCCCTACAGGCGGGGTGAGGCCCTTGTCCGCTGGGGCATCTCGGGGGAAATCACCGCTTCCCACTTGGACCTTGAATGCCTCCTTAATACCCTTGTTCTGACCAACGAAATTCCCGACCCAACCGTCCCCACTCAAGAAGAACTCCGTGGGCCCTACAGCGACTCTAGAGGAGCACCGTTTTCTGCTGCTCAACTCAAGATGAGGGTCCCTTTCCCTGCTCCATCGGGAATGAATTTCTGGTGCTTCCCTCGCATCCCGGGAAAAGGTGCTAGCAGCAGGAGAGTCGGGAGGAACACCAGGGGTTGTGGCACCATTCCCCAAGACCCCCAAATGCCTCGTCAACTCCAGATGAACCTGACTGCCCCACACTGCCTCGACTGTTACCCCAAAATTCGACTCATGCCATGCTGGCACTTTTGAGAGCCCTGGGGGTCCTCGAGGGCAAGCCACCGATCCTTGTGTCTGCTCAACGGGGAGCCTGACACTGCTGCTGCAGCTCGCGAGGAAAGCGGCCGTTCACGTCTACATGCGAGACGAGGCCTGACTCCCCTGTGGGTGCTCCAGGGGAACCCCAAGACCCAAATCAGAATGGGCGAGGAAAGCTTAGGTTCCAGCCTCAGCTCCAGATGAGGGCTGAGGGCCCGGCACCGATAGGGGAGGAATCCCCAGAGGCCCCTGGTAACTTGCACGGAGACTGGCCTCTCATGAGGCCACAGGGCCGGGTCCCTGGGATCTACGTCGTGACTCGAGAGGATCCCGCCACAACTAGACAAAAACCAGGAGCTTCTCTCCTGCAGGCGGGGTGAGGCCCTCATCCACTGCGGTGTCTCAGGGGAAATCACCCCTTCCCTCTTGGGCCTCAAACGGCTCCTTCATACCCTTGATTTGACCCACGAAATTCGCGACCCTACCGTCCCCACTTGAGAAGAACATCGTGAGCCTTACAGCAACTCAAGAGGACCAATGTTTTCTCCTGCTCAACTCAAGATAAGGGTCCCTTTCCCTGCTCCATTGGGAAAGGATTCCTGCTGCTTCCTTCACATCCCAGGAAAAGGTGCTGGAGCAGGAGAGTTGGGAGGAACACCAGGGGTCGTGGCACCATCCCCATGACCCCCAAATGCCTCGTCAACTCCAGATGAATCTGACTGCCTTGCACTGCCTCGACTGTCACCACGAGGATCGACTCACGCTATGCTGGCACGTGTGACAGCCCTGGGGTACTGCAATGGCAAGCCACAGTTCCCTGTGTGTGCTGGACGGGGAGCCTGACAGTGCTGCTGCAGCTCGGGAGTAAATGGCCTTGCTTGTCTCCACATGAGACGAGGCCTGACTCCCCTGTGGGGGCTCCAGGAGAACCCCAAGACCTCTGTCAGCTCAGGCGAGAAAAGCTCAGGCTCAGGCCTCAGCTCCAGATGAGGACTGAGGACCCGGCGCTGACTGGGGAGGAATCCCCAGAGGCCGCTCGCAACTCGAACGGAAACTGGCCTCTCCTGAGGCCACAGGTGCAGGTTCCTGGAGTCCCGGTCGTAACTCGAGAGGACCCGCCTCAACTTGAGAAAAACCAGGATCTTCTCCTCTGCAGGCGTGGTGAGGTCCTTGCCCACTGAAGTGTCTCTGGGGAAATCACCCTTTCCTCTTGGACCTCAAAAGGCCTCTTCACACCCTTGCGCTGACCCTTGAAGTTCCCCAACACACACTTCCTCACTCGAGAGGAACACGGAGGGTCCCGATGCGACTCAAGAGGATCCCTGTTTTCCTTTGGTCAGCTCCAGATGAGGTTCCCTTTCCCTGCTCCGTTAGGAAAGGATTCCTGGCTCTCCCCTCGCATCCCAAGAGGAGGCCCTCGTACCAAGAGAGTCGGTAGGAACCCCAGTGTTCATGCCACCATTCCCCAGGACCCCCAAATGCCTCTTCCACTCCAGATGAACCTGACTGCACTGCAGTACCTTGACTGTCACTCCGAGGATCGAATCACGCCATGCTGGCTCAGGTGACAGCCCTGGGGTACCTCAAGGGCAAGCCACAGATCCCTGTATCCGGTCATTGGCGAGCCTGACACTGCTGCTGCAGTTCAGGAGGAATGCAGCCGTGCATGGCTCCACGCTAGACAAGGCCTGACTCGTCTGTGGAGCTCAAGGGGTACCCCAAGGCCCATGTCAGCACCGGTGAGGAAAGCTCAGGCTCCGGCCTCAGCTCCAGACGAGGACTGAGGACCGGGCGTGGACCTGGGAGGAATCCCCAGAGGACCCTTGCAACTCACACAGAGACTGGCCTCTCCTCAGGCCACAGGGGCGGGTCCCTGGGGTGTCCAACTAACTCGATCGTATCCCTGCACAACTTGAAAAAAACCAGGAGCTTCTCCTGTGCAGGCGAGTTTCGGACCTTGTACACTGCAGCGACTCGGTGGAAATCACCCCTTCCCTCTTGGACCTGGAAAGGCTCCTTCACACCCTTGCTATGACCCATGAAGTTCCCCGACCCACCCATCCCGACTCAAGATTAACACCGAGGGTCCCGCCTTGACTCAAGAGGATCCCCGTTTTCCCCTGCTCAGCTCCAGATGAGGGTCCCTTCCGCTGCTCCGTCGGGAAAGGATTCCCGGCGCTCTCCTCCCACCTAAGAAGAGGTGCTCAAGCAGAAGAGTCGGGAGAAATAGCAGGGTTCGTGCCACCATTTTCCAAGACGCCCCCAAATGCCTCATTCACTCCAGATGAACTTGACTGCCCTGCACTGCCTCGACTGTCACCCCGAGGATCGACTCATGCTACGCTGGCACGATTGACAGCCCTGGAGTACATCAAGGGCAAACCACAGATCCCTGTGTATGCTCGACTGGGAGAATGACACTGCTGTTGCAGCTCGCGAGGAAAGTGGCTGTGCACGTCTCCACGTGGGACGAGGCCTGACTCCCATGTGGAGGCTCTAGGGGAGCCCCAAGACCCATGTCAGCACCGGCGGGCAAAGCTCAGGCTTTGTCTTCAGCTCCAAAGAAGGACTGAGGACCTGGCGCCAACTGGGGAGGAATCCCTAGAGGCCCTTCACCATTCACATGTAGACTACCTCTCCTGCTGCCACAGAAGCGGGTCCCTCGGGTCCCCGTTGTAACTGGAGAGGACCCCGCTGCAACTCGAGAAAAACCAGGAGCTTCTCCCCTGCAGGCGGGGTCAGGCCCTTGTCCACTGCGAGGTCTCAGTGAAAATCACCCCTTCATTCTTGGATCTCGAAAGGCTCCTTCACACCCTTGCTGTGACCCACGAACTTCCCCGACCCACCCGTCCCCACTCAAGAGGAAGACCGAGCGTCCCACTGTGACTCAAGAGGAGCCCCGTTTTCCTCTGCTCTGCTCCCGATGAGGGTCCCTTTCCTTGCTCCATCGGGAAAGGATTCCCGGCACTCCCCTCGAATCCCAAGAGGAAGTGCTCGCACCAGGAGAGTCTGGAGGAACAGCAGGGGTAGTTCTCCCATTCCTCAAGACCCCCAAATGCCTAATGCACTCCAGGCGAACCTGACTGCCCTGAACTGCCATAAGGGTGGTGTCGTCTGCATATCTGAGGTTACTGATATTTATCCAAGCAATCTTGATTCCAGCTTGTGTTTCTTCCAGTCTAACGTTTCCCATGATGTACTCTGCATATAAGTTAAAAAAGCAGGGTGACAATATACAGCCTTGACGTACTCCTTTTCCTATTTGGAACCAGTCTGTTGTTCCATGTCCAGTTCTAACTGTTGCTTCCTGAGCTGCATACAGATTTCTCAAGAGGCAGGTCAGGTGGTCTGGTATTCCCATGTCTTTCAGAATTTTCCACAGTTTATTGTGATCCACACATTCAAAGGATTTGGCATAGTGAATAAAGCAGAAATAGATGTTTTTCTGGAACTCTCTTGCTTTTTTCATGATCCAGCGGATGTTGGCAATTTGATCTCTGGTTCCTCTGCCTTTTTAAAACCAGCTTGAACATCATGAAATTCACAGTTCACATATTGCTGAAGTCTGGCTTGGAGAATTTTGAGCATTGCTTTGCTAGCATGTGAGATGAGTGTAATTGTTCGGTACTTTGAGCATTCTTTGGCATTGCCTTTCTTTGGAATTGGAATGAAAACTGACTTTTTCCAGTCCTGTGGCCACTGCTGAGTTTTCCAAATTTGCTAGCATATTGAGTGCAGCACTTTCACAATATCATCTTTCAGGATTTGAAACAGCTCACCTGGAATTCCATCACCTCCAGTAGCTTTGTTCATAGTGATGCTTTCTAAGGCCTACTTGACTTCACATTCCAAAATGTCTGGCTCTAGATTAGTGATCACATCATCATGATTATCTGGGTCATGAAGATCTTTTTTGTACAGTTCTTCTGTGTATTCTTGCCACCTCTTCTTAATATCTTCTGCTTCTGTGAGGTCCATACCATTTCTGTCCTTTATCGAGCCCATCTTTGCATGAAATGTTCCCTTGGTATCTCTAATTTTCTTGAAGAGCTCTCTAGTCTTTCCCATTCTGTTCTTTTCCTCTGTTTCTTTGCATTGGTCACTGAGAAGGCTTTCTTATCTCTTCTTGCTATTCTTTTAAACTCTGCATTCAGATGCTTATATCTTTCCTTTTCTCCTTTGCTTTTTGCCTCTCTTCTTTTCACAGCTATTTGCAAGGCCTCCCCAGACAGCCATTTTGCTTTTTTGCATTTCTTTTCCATGTGGATGGTCTTGATCCCTGTCTCCTGTACAATGTCACGAACCTCATTCCATTGTTCATCAGGCACTCTACCTATCAGATCTAGGCCCATAAATCTATTTCTCACTTCCACTGTATAATCATAAGGGATTTGATTTAGGTCATATCTGAATGGTCTAGTGGTTTTCCCTGCTTTCTTCAATTTAAGTCTGAATTTAGCAATAAGGAGTTCACGATCTGAGCCACAGTCAGCTCCTGGTCTTGTTTTTGTTGACTGTATAGAGCTTCTCCATCTTTGGCTGCAAAGAATATAATCAATCTGAGTTTGGTGTTGACCATCTGGTGATGCCATGTGTAGAGTCTTCTCTTGTGTTGTTGGAAGATGGTGTTTGCTATGACCAGTGAATTTTCTTGGCAAAACTCTATTAGTCTTTGCCCTGCTTCATTCCGCATTCCAAGGCCAAATTTGCCTGTTACTCCAGGTGTTTCTTGACTTCCTACTTTAGCATTCCAGTCCCCTATAATGAAAAGGACATCTTTTTTGGGTGTTAGTTCTAAAAAGTCTTTTAGGTCTTCATAAAACCTTTTCACTTCAGCTTCTTCAGCGTTACTGGCTGGGACATAGACTTGGATAACTGTGGTATTGAATGGTTTGCCTTGGAGACGAACAGAGATCATTCTGTCATTTTTGAGATTGCCTCCAAGTACTGCATTTCAGACTCTTTTGTTGACCATGATGGCTACTCCATTTCTTCTGAGGGATTCCTGCCCGCAGTAGTAGATATAGTGGTCATCTGAGTTAAATTCACCCATTCCAGTCCATTTTAGTTAGGTGATTCCTAGAATGTCGACGTTCACCCTTGCCATCTCTTGTTTGACCACCTCCAATTTGCCTTGATTCATGGACCTGATATTCCAGGTTCCTATGAAATATTGCTCTTTACAGCATTGGATATTGCTTCTATCACCAGTCACATGCACAACTATATATTGTTTTTGCCTTGGCTGTATCCCTTCATTCTTTCTGGAGTTATTTCTCCACTGATCTCTAGTAGCATATTGGACACGTACTGACCTGGGGAGTTCCTCTTTCAGTATCCTATCATTTTGCCTTTTCATGCTGTTCATGGGGTTCTCAAGGCAAGAATACTGAAGTGGCTTGCCATTCCCTTCTCCAGTGGACCACATTCTGTCAGATGTCTCCACCATGACCTGGCTTGCCCTGCAGGCATGGCTTGGTTTAATTGAGTTGGACAAGGCTGTGGTCCTAGTGTGATTAGATTGACTAGTTTTGTGTGAGCATGGTTTCAGTGTGTCTTCCCTCTGATGCCCTCTTGCAACACCTATCATCTTACTTGGGTTTCTTTTACCTTGAGCGTGGAGTATCTTTCCACGGCTGCTCCAGCAAAGCACAGCTGCTGTTTCTTACCTTGAACGAGGGGTATCTCCTTACCACTGCGTTAAAGGGCCTCTTGATGAAGGTGAAAGAGGAGAGTGAAAAAGTTGGCTTAAAACTCAACATTCAGAAAACAAAGATTATGGCATCCGGTCCCATCACTTCATGGAAAATAGATGGGGAAACAGTGGAAACAATGTCAGACTTTATTTTTTTGGGCTCCAAAATCTCTGCAGATGGTGACTGCAACCATGAAATTAAAAGACGCTTACTCCTTGGGAGAAAAGTTATGACCAACCTAGATAGTATATTCAAAAGCAGAGACATTACTTTGCCGACTAAGGTCCATTTAGCCAATGCTATGGTTTTTCCTGTGGTCATGTATGGATGTGAGAGCTGGACTGTGAAGAAGGCTGAGTACCGAAGAATTGATGCTTTTGAACTGTGGTATTGGAGAAGACTCTTGAGAGTCCCTTGGACTGCAAGGAGATCCAGCCAGTCCATTCTGAAGGAGATCAACCCTGGGATTTCTTTGGAAGGAATGATGCTAAAGCTGAAACTCCAGTACGTTGGCCACCTCATGTGAAGAGTTGACTCACTGGAAAAGACTCTGATGCTGGGAGGGATTGGGGGCAGAAGGAGAAGGGGACGACCAAGGATGAGATGGCTGAATGGCATCACAGTCTCGATGGACGTGAATCTGAGTGAACTCAGAGAGATGGTGATGAACAGGGAGACCTGGTGTGCTGTGATTCATGGGGTTGCAAAGAGTCGGACACGACTGAGTGACTGAACTGAACTGCCCTGCACTGCCTTGACTGTCATGCTGAGGATCAACTCACACCATGCTGGCACACGTGACAGCCCTGGGGTACCTTGAGTGAAAGCCACAGATCCCTGTGTCTGCTGGCCAAGGAGACTGACACTGCTGCTGCAGCTTGGAGGAAAGTGGCCGCGCACGTCTCTACTCGAGATGAGGCCTGACTCCCCGGTGATGGCTCCAGGGGAACCCCAAGACCCATGTTAGCATGGGCGAGGAAAGCTCAGTCTCCAACCTTAGCACCAGACGGGGACTGAGGACCTGGCGCTGATTGGAGAGGAATCCCCAGAGGCCCCTTGCAACTCGCATGGAGACTGGCCTCTCCTGAGGCCTCAGGAGCGGGTCTCTGGTGTGCCCATCGTAACTGTAGAGGAACCCGCCACAACTCAAGAAAAACCAGGAGCTTCTCCCCTGCAGGCGGGGTGAGGCCCTTGTCTGCCGTGGCGTCTCACGGGAAATCAGCCCTCTCTCTCGGACCTCGAAAGGTTCCATCACACCCTTGCTGTGACCCACAAAGTTCACCGACCCACCCATCCCCACTCGAGAGGAACCCAAGGGTCTCACCGTGAGGCAAGAAGACCCCGGTTTTAATCTGCTCAGCTCCAGTTGAAGGTCTCTTTCCCTGTTATGTAGGGAAAAAATACATGGTGCTCTCCTTTCATCCCAAGAGGAGGTGCTCACACCAGGAGAGTCGGGAGGATCACCAGGGCTCGTGCCACGATTCCCCAAGACCTCCAAAAGCCTCGTCTACTCCAGATGAAACTGACTGCCCTGCACTGCCTTGACTGTCACCCTGAGGATCGGCTCATGCTACGTTGGCATGTGTGACAGCCCTGGAGTACCTCGAGGGCAAGCCACAGATCCCTGTGTCCACTTGACGGGGAGCTTGACACTGGTGCTGCAGCACGGGAGGAATGCGGTGGTGCACATCTTCATGCGAGACGAGGCCTGACTCCCCTGTGGGGGATCCAGGGGAACCCCAAGACCCATGTCAGCACGGGAGAGGAAAGCTCAGGCTCTGGCCTCTGCTCCAGACGAGGACTGAAGACCTGAGCCGACTGGGGAGGAATCCTCAGAGGCCCCTCGAAATTCCAAGGAGACTGGTTTCTCCTGAGGCCACAGGGGTGGGTCCCTGAGGTCCCCATCTTAACTCGAGTGGACCCGCGGCAATGATAAAATCCTCGAGCTTCTCTCCTGCAGGCAGGGTGAGGCTGTTGTCTGCTGCGGCGTCTTGGGGGAAATAACACTGTTGCTCTTGGACCTTGAAAGTCTTCTTCACACCCTTGCTGTGACCCATGAAGATCCAAGACCCACCCGTCCCCACTCGAGAGGAACCCCGAGGGTCTCGCTGCCCCTCAAGAGGAGCCCGTTTTCCCCTGCTCAGTTGCAGATGAGGGTCCCTTTCTCTGCTCGGTCAGGAAAGAATTTCTGGCACTCCTCTCACATCCCAAGAGGAGGCGCTCGCACCAGGTGATTCCGGAGGAAAAGCATGATTCGTGCCATCATTCCCCAGGACACCCAAATGTGTTGTCCATTCCAGATGAACCTGACTGCCCTGCACTGCCTCGACTGTCACCCCGAGGATTGAGTCACGCCATGCTTGCACGTGTGACAGCCCTGTGTTACATCTAGGGCACTCCACAGATCCCCGTGTCCGCTCAATGGGGAGCCTGACCCTGCTGCTGCAGCTTGGGAGGAAAGCGGCCGTGCACGTCTCCACACGAGACGAGGCCTGAATCCATTGTGAGGGCTCCAGGGGAACCCCAAGACACATGTCAGCACAGGGGATGAAAGCTCAACCTCCGTCCACAGCTCCAGACGAAGCCTGAGGACCCGGCGCCGACTGGCGAGGAATCCTCAGAGCTCCCTCACAACTCTCATGGAGACTGGCCTCTCCTGAGGCCACAGGGGCGGGTCCTTGAGGTCCTGGTCATTATTCTTGAGGACCCAGTCACAACTCGAGAAAAACCAGGAACTTCTACCCTGCAGGCGTGGTGTGACCCTTGTCCACTGCAGCATCTCAGAGGACATCACCCCTTCCGCTGTGACCTCAAAAGGCTCCCTCACACCCTTGCTGTGACCCATGAAGTTCCCTGACACACCCGTTCCCACTGGAAAGAAACTCCGAGGGTCCCACTGCGACTCAAGAAGAGTCCGGTTTTCCTCTGCTCAGCTCCAGATGAGGGTCCATTTCCCTGCTCCATCAGGAAAGGATTTCCGACGTTCCTGTCGCCTCCCAAGAGGAGGTGCTTGCACCAGGAGAGTCGGGAGGAACACCAGAGTTTGTGCCATCATTCTGCAAGACCCCCAAATGCCTCGTCCACTCCAGATTAACCTGACTGCCCTACATTGCCTCGACTGTCACCTCGAGGATTGACTCACACCATGATGACACGTGTGACAGCTGTGGGTTACCTCGAGGGCAAGCCACAGATCCCTTTGTCTGGTCGATGGGGAGCCTGACACTGCTGCTGCAGCTCAGGAGAAAAGCGGCCTGCAGGTCTCCACGAGAGAGCCTTGTTGAGGCTCCAGGGGAACCCCAAGCCCCATATTAGCACGGGCGAGGAAAGCTCAGGCTCTGGCCTCAACTCCAGACGAGGACTGTGGATCCGGTGCCCACTGGGGAGTAATCCCCATAAGCCCCTCCCTACTCGCACGGAGACTGGACTCTCCTGATGCCACAGGGGCGGGTCCCTGGGGTCCCTGTCATAACTCGAGAGGACCCCACCAAAACTCGAGAAAAACCATGAGCTTCTACCTGCAGGCGGGGTGAGGCCCTTGTCCGATGTGGCATCTCGAGGGAAATCACTCCTTCCCTCTTGGACCTCAAAAGGCTCCTTCACACCCTTGCTGTGACCCATGAAGTTCCTTGACCCACCCGTCCCCACTGGAGAGGAACCCTGACAGTCCTGCTGTGACTCATGTGGAGCCCCGTTTTCCTCTGCTCAGCTCCAGATGAGGGTCCCTTTCCCTGCTACATTGGGAAAGGATTCTAGGCGCTCGGCTCGCATCCCAAGAGGAGGTAATCGCACCAGGAGAGTCTGGAGGAACCTCAGGGGTCGTGTCTGCATTCCCCAAGACCCCCAAATACCTCATCCACTGCAGATGAATCTGACTGCCCTTCACTGCCTCGACTCTCACCTCTGAGGTTTGACTCACGCCACACTGGCACGTGTTAAAGCCCTGGGTTACCTCTAAGGCAAGCCACCGATCCCTGTGTCCACTCAATGGAGAGCCTGACACTGTGGCTGCATCTTGAGAGGAAAGTCGCTGTGCACGTCACCACGCGAGACGAGGACTGACTCCCTTTTGGGGGCTCCAGGGGAATCCCAAGACCCATGTCAACATGGGCAAGGAAAGCTCAGGCTCCGGCCTTAGCTCCAGAAGAGGACTTAGGACACGGAGAAGACTGGGGAGGAACCCCCAGAAGCCCTTGGCAACCTGCACGTAGACTGGCCTCTCCTGAGGCCACAGTTTCGGGTCCCTGGGGTCTGCTTCATAACTCAGGAGGATCCTGCCTCATCTTGAGAACAATCAGGAGCTTCTCCCCTGCAGGTGGGGGTGAGGCCCTTGTCCTCTGTAGCGTCTTGGGGAAAATCACCCCTTCCTGCTTGGACCTCGAAAGGCTCCTTCACACCTTTGCTGTGACCCATGTAGTTCCTCAACCCACCCATCCCCGCTCGAAAGGAACCCCAAGAGTCCCGCCACAACTCAAGAGGAGCCCCGTTTTTCCCTGCTCAGCTCCAGATGAGGGTCCCTATCCCTGCTCCATTGGGAAAGGATTCCCAGTGATCCCCTCGCAATTCAAGAGGAGGCACTCGCACCAGGAGGGTCGGGAACAACACCAGTGGTCGTACCACCATTTCCCAAGTCCCCCAAATGCCTCGTCCACTCGAGATGAACCTGACTGCCCTGCACTGCCTTGACTGTCACCCCAAGGATCGATTCATGCCACACTGGAATGTGTGACAGCCCTGGGCTACCTCGAGATCAAGCCACAGATCCCTGTGTCCACTCGACGGGGAGCCTGACACTGCTGCTTCAACTTGTTAGGAAAGTGGCTGTGCACGTTTCCAAGCAAAATGAGGCCTGACTCCCATGTGGGGGCCCCAGGGGTACCCTAAGACCCATGTCAGCACGGGCAAGGAAAGTTCAGGCTCCGGCCTCAGATCCAGCCACGTACTGAGGACACGGCGCCGACTAGGTCAGAATCCCCAGAGACCCCTGGCAACTCGCACGGAGACTGGCCTCTCCTTAGGCAACAGAAGCAGGTCCCTGGACCCCTTCGTAACATGAGAGGACCCAGCGAAACTCGAGCAAAACCAGGATCTTCTCCCCTGCAGGCGGGCTGAGGCCCTTGTCCGCTGTTGCATCTCGGGGGAAATCACCCCTTCCCTCTTGGACCTCGAAAGGCTTCTTCACACCTTTGCTGTGACTCACGAAGTTCCCTGACCCAACTTTCCCCACTTGAGAGGAACCCCGAGGGTCCCGCCGTGACTCAAGAGGAGCACCGTTTTCCCCTGCTCAGCTCCATATGTGAGTCCCTTTCCCTGCTCTGACGACAGAGGATTCCTGGCGCTCCCCTCACAACCCAAGAAGAGGCGCTGGCACCAGGAGAGACGGGAAGAACACCAGAGGTCGTGCCACTGCTCCCCAAGACCCTCAAATGCTTCATTCAGTCCAGATGAACCTGACTACCCTGCACTGCCTGGACTGTCACCCGAGGATCGACTCATGCCAAGCTGGCACGTGTGACAGCTATGGGGTACCTCGAGGGCAAGCTACAGATCCCTGTGTCCGCTTGACGGGGAACCTGACTCTGCTGTTGCAGCTCGGGAGGAAAGCAGCCGTGCCCATCTCCATGCGAGATGAGGCCTGATGCCCATGTGGGGCATCCAGGGGAACCCCAATACCCATGACAGCACGGGCTAGGAAAGCTCAGTCTCTGGCCTCATCTCTAGATGAGGATTGAGAACCCGGCGCTGATGGGGGAGGCATCCCCATAGGACCCTGGCAACTCGCACGTAGACTGGCCTCTCCTGAGGCCACAGGGGTGGGACCTTGGAGTCCCCATTGTAACTCAGAGGTCTCTACCACAACTTGAGAAAAACCAGGAGCTTATCCCCTGCAGGCTTGGTGAGGCCCTTGTCTGATGCAGCCTCTTGGGGGAAATCACTCCTTCCCTCTTGGACCTAGACAGGCTTCTTTACACCCTTGCTGTGACCCACGAAGTTCCCCGACCCACTTTTCCCGACTCGAGAGGAACACTGAGGGTCCCGCCATGACTCAAGAGGAGCCTCGTTTTCCCTGCTCAGCTCCAGATGCGGGTCCGTTTCCCTGCTCTGTCGGGAAAAGATTCCTGGCACTCTCCTCACTTCCCAAGAGGAGGTGCTCGCACCAGGAGAGTTGGAAGGAACACCAGGTTTCGTTCCACCATTCTCCAAAATCCCAAATGCCTCGTCCACTCCAGATGAACCTGACTGCAGTGCACTGCCTTGGCTGTCACCCCGAGGATCGACTCACGCCATGCTGGCACTTGTGACAGCCCTGGGGTACCTCGAGGGCAAACAAAAAATCCCTGTGTCCGCTCAACGGGGAGCAAAACACTGCTGCTGCAACTCGGCAGGAAAGCGGCTGTGCACGTCTCCATGTGAGACGAGGCCTGACTCTCTTGTGGAGTCTCCAGGGGTACCCGAGACCCATGTCAGCACGGGCTAGGAAAGCTCATGCTATGTCCTCAGCTCCAGACAAGGACTGAGGATCCAGCGCGGACTGGGGAGAAATCCCCAGAGGTCCATCGCAACTTGTACGGAGACTGGCTTCTCCTGAGGCCACAGGGGGGTTGTCCCTTGTGTCCCCGTCGTAACTCGGGAGGACTCCGCCACATCTCGGAAAAAGCCAGGAGCTTCTCCCATCTAGGTGGGGTGAGGACCTTGTGAGTTGGGGCGTCTTGGGGAAAATCACCCCTTCCTGCTTAGATCTCGAAAAGCTCCTTTACACCCATGCTGTGAACCACGAAGTTCCCCTACCTACCCGTCCCCACTCGAGAGGAACCCTGAGGGTCCTGCTGCGACTCAAGAGGAGCCCTGTTTTCCCCTGCTCAGATCAAGATGAGAGTCCGTTTCCCTGCTGTGTCAGGAAAGGATTCCCTGTGCTCCCCTTGCATCCTAAGCGGAGGCCCTCACACGAGGAGAACCTGGAGGAACACCAGGGGTCGTGCCACCATTCCCCCAAACCCTCAAATGCCTCGTCCACTCCAGATGAAACAGAGTGCCCTGCCCAACCTAGACTATCATGCCGAGGATTGACTCACGCTACACTGGCACATGTGAAAGCCCTGGGTTACCTCAAGGGCAAGCCACAGATCCTTGTGTCCGCTCGACGGGGAGCCTGATCGTGCTGCTGCAGCTCGGGAGGAAAGCGGCTGTGCACATCTCAACATGAGACGAGGCCTGACTCCCCTATAGGGGCTCCAGGGGAACCCCAAGACCCATGTCAGCATGGGCGAGGATAGCTCAGGCTCCGGCCTCAGCTCCAGACGAGGACTGAGTACCCGGGGTCGCATTTGGAGGAATCCCCAGAGGCCCATCTCAACTTGCACAAAGACTAGCCTCTCCTGAGGCCACAGGGGCGGATCCATGGGATCCCCGTCGTAACTCAAGAGGTCCCCGCCACAACTCGTGCAAAACCAGGAGCTTCTTCCCTGCAGGCGGGGTGGGGTCTTTGTCTGCTGTGATGTTTCTGGGGAAATCACCCCTCTCTCTTGCACCTCGAAAGGCCCCTTCATGCCCTTGCTGTGAGCCACGAATTTCCCCGACTCACCCATCCCCAATCGATAGGAACCCTGAGGGTGTCGCTGCGAATCAAGAAGAGCCCCGTTTTCCCCTGCTCTGCTCCAGATGAAGATCCCTTTCCCTGCTCTGTCAGGAAGGGATTCGGGCGCCCCCCTCACATTCCAAGAGGAGGTACCTGCACCAGGAGAGTCGGGAGGAAAACCAGGGGTCGTGTCTCAATTTCCCAAACCTCAAATGCCTCGACAACTCCAGATGTACCTAACTGCCCTGCACTGCCTCGACTGTCACCCCGAGGATCGACTCACGCCACACTGGCACGTGTGACAGCCCTGGGGTACCTCGAAGGCAAGCCAAAGATCCCTGTGTCTGCTTAACGGGGAGACTGACACTGCTGCTGCGGCTCAGGAGGAAAGCGGCCATGCACGTCTTCATGCAAGACAAGGCCTGTCTCCCCTGTGGGGGCTCCAGGGGAACCTAAAGACTCATATCAGCACAAGAGATGAAAGCACAGGCTTGGGATTCAGCTCCAGATGAGGACTGAGTTACCCGGCATTGATTGGGGAGGAATCCCCAGAGGCCCCTCGCAACTTTCAGGGAGACTGTCCTCTCCTGAGGCCACAGGGGGTCCCCGTTGTACCTCGAGAGGACCCCCCCCCCACAACTCGAGAAAAACCAGGAACTTCTCCCCTGCAGGTGGAGTGAGGCCCTAGTCCGATGCATAATCTCGGGCGAAATCATCCCTTCCACTTTAACCTCTAACGGCTCCTTCAAACCCTTGCTGTGACCCACGAAGTTCCTTGACCCACCCGTCCTTACACCAGAGGAACCCTGAGGGTCCCGAAGTGACTCAAGTGGAGCCCTGTTTTCCCCTGCTTAGCTCTAGATAAGGTTCCCTTTCCCTGCTCCATCGGCAAATTATTCCTGGCACTCCCCTCACATTCCAAGAGGAGGCGCTTGCACCAGGAGAGTCAGGAGGAGCATCAGGAGTCGGGCCACCATTCCCCAAGACCCCCAAATGCCTCGACCACTCCAGATGTATGTGACTGCCCTGCACTACCTCGACTGTCACCCCGAGGATCGACTCATGCCACGCTGGCACGTGTGACAGCCCTGGGGTACTTTGAGTGCATGTCAAAAATCACTGTGTCCTCTCGACCCAGAGCCTGACCCTGCTGCTGCAGCTTGGGAGGAAAACGGCCGTGCACGTCTCCACATGAAATGAGGCCTGACTTCCTGTGGAGGCTCCAGGGGAACCCCAAGACCCATGTCAGCACGGGCAAAGAAAGCTCAGGCTCCAGCCTCAAGTCCAGACGAGGACTGAGGACCCAGCTCCGACTTGAAAGGAATCCCCAGAGGCCTCTCGCAACTCACACATAGACTGGCCTCTCCTGAGGCCACAGGGGTGGGTCGTTGGTTTCCCTGTCTTAAGTTGAGATGACACCGCAGCAACTCGAGAAAAACCAGGAGCTTCTCCTCTACAGGTGAGGTGAGGCCCTTGTCTGCTGTGGCGTCTCAGGGGAAATAACCCCTTCCCTCTTGGACTTCAAAAGGCACCTTCACACCCTTGCTGGGACCCAATAAGTTCTCCAACCCACCCATCCCCACTCGAGAGAAAACCCGAGGCTCCTGCCACGAGTCAAGAGGAGCCCCGTTTTTTCCCTGCTCAGCTGCAGATGAGGGTCCTTTTCCCTGCTCCTTCGGGAAAGGTTTCCCGGCGCTCCCTTCACATCTGAAGAAGAGGTGCTCACACCAGGAGAGTACGGAGGAACACCAGGGATAGTGCCACCGTTCCCCAAGACCCCCCAAATGCCTCGTTCACTCCAGATGAATCTGACTGCCCTGCACTGCCTTGACTGTCACCCCAAGGATTGACTCATGGCACGTTGACACTTGTGATAGCCCTGGGGTACCTCGAGAGCACGTCACAGATCCCTGTGTCCGCTCGACAGGGAGCCTGACACTGCTGCTGAGGCTCGGGAGGAAAGCGGCCGTGCACATCTACATGCAAGACGGAGACAGACTCCCCTTCAGGGGCACCACGGGAACCCCAAGACCCATGTTAGCACGGTCAAAAAAAGCTCAGGCTCTGTCTTCAGCTCCAGTCGAGGACTGAGGACATGGCGCTGACTGTGGAGGAAACCGCAGAGGCCCCTTTCAACTCGCACAGGCACAGGCCACTCCTGAGGCCACAGGGGCAGGTCCCTGGGGTTCCCATCATAACTCGAGGGGACCCCTCCGCAGTTCGAGAAAACCAGGAGCTTCTCCCCTGCAGGTGGGGTGAGGCCCTTGTCTACTGCGGCGTCTCGGGGGAAATCACCCCTTCCTTCTTGGACCTTGAAAGACTCCTTCACAACCTTACTGTTGAAAAGTTTTTGTTGAATCACGACGCTGGGATTCTTGGCCCCCGGAGGAGAGGAATTCAATCCGAGCCAGAGACGAGGCTTGATTGCTCAGTGTAACACACGAAGTTTCCCGACCAACCCATCCCCACTCGAGAGGAACAATGAGCGTCCCCTTGTGACACAAAAGGTGTCCTGTTTTCCCCTGCTTAGCTTCAGATGAGGGTCCCTTTCCCTCCATTGTTGGGAAAGGATTCTTGGCGCTTCCATTGCCTCCCAACAGGAGGTGCTCACCCCAGGAGAGTCGGGAGGAACTCCAGGGCACGTGCCACCATTCCTCAAGACCCCTAAATGCCTCAGTCCACTCTAGATGAACCTGAATGCCCTGCACTGCCTCAACTGTAACCCCAAAAATCAACTCACGCCACGCTGGCACGAGAACAGCCCTGTGGAACCTCGAGTGCAAGCCAGAGATCCCTGTGTTTGCTCGATGGGGAGCCTGACACTGCTGCTTCAGCTTGGGAGGAAAGCGGCCTTGCTTCTCTCCATGCGAGATGAGGACTGACTCCCCTGTGGAGCCTCCAGAAGAACCCCAAGACCCACATAAGTACGGACGAAGAAAGCTCATGCTCTGGGCTCAGCTCCAGACTAGGACTGAGGAAACGGTGCCTACTGGGGAGGAATCCCCAGAGGCCTCTCACAACTCTCACAGAGACTGGCCTCTCCTGAGGCCACAGGGGCGGGTTCCTGCGTACCTCATCCTAACTCCAGAGTACTCGGCTGCAACTAGAGAAAAACCAGGAACTTCTCCCCTGCAGGTGGGGTGAGGGCCTTGTCCGCTGCGATGTCTCAGGGAAAAATCACCTCTTCAGTCTTGGACCTCAAAAGGCTTCTTCATACCCTTGCTGCGACCCACAAAGTTCCCGACCCACCCATCCCCACTCGAGAGGAACACTGAAGGTCCCGCTGTGACTCACGAGGAGCCTTGTTTTCCCCTGCTCAGCTCCAGATGAGGGTCTCTTTCCCTGCTCCATCGGGTAAGGATTCCCGGCACTCCCCTCACCTTCCAAGAGGAGGCGCTCACCCCAGGAGAGTTGGGAGGAACTCCAGGGGTAGTGCCACCATTTGCCTAGAACCCCAAATGCCTCAGTCCACTCCAGATAAACCTGATTGCCCTGCACTACCTCGACTGTCACTCAGAGGATTGACTCACACCACGCTGGAATGTGTGACAGCCCTGTGGCACCTCGAGGACAAGCCACAGATCCCTGTGACCACTCGACGGGGAGTGCCCCTGTTGCTACAGCTAGGGAGGAAAGTGGCCGTGCACTTCTCCACGCAAGACGAGGCCTGACTCCTCTGTGGAGGCTCCAGGGGAACACCAAGATTCATGTCAGCATGGGCGAGGAAAGCTCAGTCTCCGGCCTCAGCCCCAAACGAGGACTGAGGACCTGGCGCCAACTGGGGAGGAATCCCCAGAAGCGCCTGGCAACTGGCACGGAGACTGGCCTCTCCTGAGGCCACAGGGGCCGGTCCTTGGTGTCCCCGACGTAACCCCAGAGTACCCCGCTGAAACTCGTGAAAATACAGGAGCTTCTCCCCTGAAGGAGTGGTGAGTCCTTGTCCGCTGCGGCATCTTGGGGGAAATCACCCCTTCCCTGTTGGACCTCATAAGTCTCCTTCATGCCCTTGCAGCGACCCGTGAATTTCCCCTACCAACCCGTCCCCACTCGAGAGGAACAGCGAAGGTCCCACCATGACACAAGAGGAGCCCCGTTTTCATATGCTCAACTCCAGATGAGGGTCCATTTCCTTGCTTTGTCAGGAAAGGATTACCAGTGCTCCCCTCACATCCAAGAGGAGGCACCCACCCCTGGAGAGACAGGAGAAACTCCAGGGGTCGTGCCACCATTCCCCAAGACCTCAAATGCCTCAGTCCACTCCAGATGAACCTAAATGCTCTGCAATGCATCGACTGTCACCCCGAGGATCGACTCACGCCATGTTGGCACGTGTGACAGCCCTGTGTCACCTCGAGGGCAAGCCACAGATTCCTGTGTCCGCTTGATGGGGAGCCTGACACTGCTGCTGCAGCTCAGGAGAAAAGCGACCATGCACGTTTCCATGCGAGACGAGGTCTGACTCTCCTGTGGAGGCTCCAGGGGAACCCCAAGACCCATTTCAGCACGGGCGAGGAAAGCTCAGGCTCTGACCTCAGCTCCAGATAAGCACTGAGGCCCTGCCGCCGACTGAGGAGAAATCCCCAGAGGCCCCTCGCAACTTGCATGGAGAGTGGCCTCTCCTGAGGCCACAGGGTATGTCCCTGGTGTCCTTGTCGTAACTCATGAAGACCCTGTTGCAATTTGAGAAAAACCAGGAGCTTCTCCCCTGCAGGGAGGGTGAGTCCCTTGTCCACTGTGGCATCTCAGGGGAAATCACCCCTTCCCTCTTGGACACCAAATAGCTCCTTCCACACCCTTGCTGTGACATGAAAGTCACCAACCTACCCGTCTCCACTTGAGATGAACACCGAGGGTTTTGCTGCAACTCAAGAGGAGGCCCCTATTCCCCTGCTCAGCTCCAGATGAGGGTCCCTTTCCCTGCCCCATCGGGAAAGGGTTCCTGGCACCCCCTTGCCTCCCGAGGGGGCGCTCACACCAGGAGAGACGGGAGGAATGCCAGATGTCATGCTACCATTCCCCAAGACCCCCAAATGCCTCAGTCCACACCAGATGAATCTGTTTGACCTGCACTGCCTCCACTGTCACCCCAAGGATTGACTCGTGCCACGTTGGTATGTGTGATAGCCCTGTGGCACCTCGATGGCAAGCCACACTTTCCTGTGTCCACTCGATGGGGAGCCTGACCCCGCTAATTCAGCTCGAGAGGAAACAGGCCGTGCACGTCTCCATGCGAGACGAGGCCTGACTTGCCTGTGGAAGCTCCTGGGGAACCCCAAGACACATGTCAGCATGGGCGAAGAAAGCTCAGTCTCTGGCCTCAGCTCCAGATGAGGACTGAGGACCCAGTGCCAACTGGGGAGGAATCCCAAGAGGCCCTTCACAACTCACTCGGAGACTGGCCTCTCCTGAGGCAACAAGGGCGGGTCCCTGGGATTGCCATTGTAACTCAAGAGGACTCTGCCGCAACTCGAGAAAAACCAGGAGCTTCTCCTTGGCAGGTGGCATGAGGCTCTTGTACGCTGTGGCATCTCGGGTGAAATCAACCCTTCCTTCTTGGACCTTGAAAGGCTCCTTCACACCCTTGCTGTGACCCACGAATTTCCCCGACCCACCCGTCCCCACACGAGAGGAATATCGAGGGTCCTACTGCATCTCAAGAGGAGCCCTGTTTTCCACTGCTCAGCTCCAGATGAGGGTCCCTTTCCCTCCATTGTTGGGAAAGGATTCCCGGCACTTCCGTTGCCTCCCAACAGGAGGTGCTCACCCCAGGAGAGTCAGGAGGAACTCCAGGGCACGTGCCACCATTCCCCAAGACCCCCAAATGCCTCAGTCCACTCCAGATGAACCTGAATGCCCTGCACTGCCTCGATTGTAACCCCTAAAATTGACTCATGCCATCCTGGCACAATGACAGTCCTGTGGAACCTCGAGTGCAAGCCACAGATCCCTGTGTTTGCTCGACGGGAGCCTGACACTGCTGCTGCAGCTCGGGAGGAAAGCGGCCTTGCTTCTCTCCACGCGAGATGAGGACTGACTCCCCTGTGGAGCCTCCAGGGGAACCCCAAGACCCATGTAAGCACGGACGAAAAAAGCTCATGCTCTGGGCTCAGCTCCAGACTAGGACTGAGGAACCGGCACCTACTGGGGAGGAATCCCCAGAGGCCCCTCGCAACTCACAGAGACTGGCCTCTCCTGAGGCCACAGGGGAGGGTCCCTGGCCTAACTCCAGGGACCTAACTCCAGAGTACACCGCTGCAACTAGAGAAAAACCAGGAACTTCTCCCCTGCAGGTGGGGTGAGACCCTTGTCCGCTGCGGCGTCTCGGGGGAAATCACCTCTTCAGTCTCAGACCTCAAAAGGATTCTTCATACCCTTACTGTGACCCACAAAGTTTCACGACCCACACGTCCCCTCTCAAGAGGAATGCAAAGGGTTCTGCCGTGACTCAAGAGGAGCTCCGTTTCCTCCTGCTCTTCTCCAGATGAGGGTCCATTTTCTTGCTCCCTCGGGTAAGGATTCCCGGCTCTTCTCTTGAATTTCAAAAGGAGGCACTCGCACCAGGAGAGTCGGGAGGAACACCAGGGGTCGTGCCACCTTCCCCCAAGACCCCAAATGCCTCGTCCACTGCAGATGAACATGACTGCCCTGTACAGCCTCGACTGTCACCCCGAGGTTCGACACCCGACACACTAGCACGTGTGACAGCCCTGGGGTACCTTGAGGGCAAGCCACACATCCCTGTGTCCGCTCGACGGGGTGCCAGACACTGCTGCTGCAGCTCGGGAGAAATGCATCCATGCATGTCTCCAGGCTAGACGAGGCCTGACTCCCCTCTGGGTCTCCAGGGGAACCCCAGTACCTATGTAAGCACGGGCGAAGCAAGCTCTGGTTTCAGCCTCAGGACCAGACGAGGACTGAGGACCCCACAACAAGTGGGGAGGAATCCCCAGAGGCGCTTCGCAACTTGCTTGGAAACTTGCCTCTCCTGAGGCCACTGGGGCGGGTCCCTGAGGTCCCAGTCATAACTCGAGAGGACCCCACCGCAGCTTGAGAAAACCAGAAAATTCCCAGCTGCAGGCGGGGTGAGCCTCTTGTCTGCTGCTGTGTCTCACCGGAAACCACCCCTTCCCTCTTGGACCTCGAAAGGCTCCTTCACCCCCTTGCTGTGACCCAAGAAATTCCCCGCCCCACCCGTCCACACTCGGCAGGAACCCCAAGGGTCCTGCCGGGACTCAAGAGGAGGCCCGTTTTCTCCTGCTCAGCTCCAGATGAGGAGCCCATTCCCTGCACTGTCGGGAAAGTGTTCCTGGCGCTCCCCTAGCATCCCAAGAGGAGGCACTCGCACCAGAAGAGTCTGGAGGAATCTCAGGGGTGGGACCACCACTCCCCAAGACCCCCAAATCCCTTGTCCACTCCAGATGAATCTGACTGCCCTGCACTGTCTCGACTGTCACCCCGAGGCTCGACTCCCAACACACTGGAACGTGTGGCAGCCCTGGGGTACCTAGAGGCCAAGCCAAAGATCCCTGAGACCGCTCGACGGAGAGTCAGACACTGCTGCTGCAGCTGGGAAAAAAAACGGCCGTGCATGTCTCCAGCAAGATGAGGCATGAGTCCCCTGTGGGGGCTCCATGGGATCCCCAAGAGCTATGTCAGCACGAGCGAGGCAAGCTCAGGCACCGGCCTCAGGAACAGACGAGGACTGAGGACCTGGCGACGACTGGGGAGGAATTCCCAGAGAGGCCTGACAACTCCAACGGAGGTTGGTCTCTCCTGAGGCCACTGGGGCGGGTTCTGAGGTCACCGTCGTAACTCGAGATCACCCCACCTTAACTTGAGAAAAACCAGAAGCTTCTCACCTGCAGGAGGGGTGAGGCCCTTGTCCGCTGCGGCATCTCAGGGGAAATCACCCCTTCCCTCTTGGAACTCAAGAGACTCCTTCACACTCTTGCTGTGACCCAAGAAGTCTTCTGCCCCATCCGCCCCATTCGAGAGGAATCTTGAGTGTCTGGCCAAGAGGAGACCTCAGTACCAGACGAGGACTGAGGACCCAGTGACAACTGGGAAGGAATCCCCAGAGGTGCTCCACAACTCACACGGAGACGGGCCTCCCTGAAGCAACAGGGGCTGGTCCCAGGGGTATCCCTCGTAACTCGACAGGACCCTGCCGCCACTCGAGAAAAACCAAAAGCCTCTCCTCTGCAGGCGTGGTGAAGACCTTGTCTGCTGTGGCATCTCAGGGAAAATCACCCCTTCCCTCTTTCATCTCGGAAGGCTCCTACACACCCTTGCTCTGACCCAAGAAGTTCCCCGCCCCACCCTTTCCCACTCGAGAGGAACCCCGACAGTCCCGCTGAGATTCAAAAGGAGCCCCGTTTGCCCCTGCTCAGATCCAGATGAGGGTCTCCTTCCCTACTGCGTCGGGAAAGGGTTCCTGGCGCTCCCCTCAGATGCCAAGAGGAGGCGCTCACACCAGGAGAGTCAAAAGGAGCATCAGGGGTCGGGCCACCATTCCCCAAGACCCCCAAATGCCTCGTTCACTACAGATGAACCTGACTACCTTGCACTGCCTTGACTGTCACCCCGAGGCTCGACACCCGACACACTGGCAAGTGTGACAGCCCTGGGAATCTCAAGGGCAAGCCACAGTTCCCTGTGTCTGCTCAACGGGTAGCCTAACATTGCAGCTGCCTCTGGGGAGGCAAGGGGCCGAGCAGGTCTCCAGGCGAGACGAGGCCTAACTCCCCTGTGGGGGATTCATTGGAACCCCAAGACCTATGTCAGCATGGGTGAAGAAAGCTCAGGTTCAGGACTCAGCACGAGACGAGGACTGAGGACCGGGCGACGAAGGGGGAGGATTCTCCAGAGGCACCTTGCAACTCGAATGCTGACTGCCTCTCCTGACGCAACAGGGTCAGGTCCCTGGTGTCCCCATCATAACTTGAGAGGACCCTGCCGCAACTCAAGAAAAACCAGATGCTTCTCCCCTGCAGGCGTGGTGAGGCCCTTGTCCACTGCAGCGTCTCGGGGGAAATCACCCCTTCCCTCTTGGATCTCGAATGGCTTCTTCACACCCTTGTTGTCACCCCAGAAGTTTCCGCCCCACACGTCCCCACTCGAGAGGAACCTCGAGGGTTCTGCTGTGACTCAAGAGGAGCCCCGTGTTCCCCTGCTCAGCTCCAGAAGAGAGGCCCTATTTTTGCTCCATCGGGAAAGGATTCCCGGTGATCCACTCGCATCCGAAGATGAG
This sequence comes from Eudorcas thomsonii, assembly GCA_006408755.1. NCBI lineage: Eukaryota > Metazoa > Chordata > Mammalia > Artiodactyla > Bovidae > Eudorcas > Eudorcas thomsonii. The sequence goes on from SJYE01001714.1 coordinate 840,678, forward strand.
GCACTCATACCAGGAAAGTTGGGAGGAGACTCAGGGGTCGGGCCACCATTCCCCAGCACCCCGCAAATGCCTCGTACAGTCTAGATGAACCTGACTGCCCTGCACTGCCTCGACTGTCACCCCACGGCTCGACTCCTAAAACACTGTCATGTGAGACCGCCCTGGGGTAACACAAGGGCAAGCTACAGATCACTGTGTCCGCTCGATGGGGAGCCGGACACTGCTGCTTCAGCTGGGGAGGAAAGTGGCCGTGCACGTCTCCAGGCGAGATGAGGCCTGACTCCACTGTGGGAGCTCCAGGGGAACCCCAAGACCTATGTCAGCACAGATGAGGCAAGCTCATGCTCCGGCCTCAGCACCCAACGAGGACTGAGGACCCGGCGACGACTGAGGAGGAATCCCCAGAAGAACCTGTCAACTCGCATGGTGACTGGCCTCTCCTGAGGCCACAGGGGCGGGTTCCAGGGGTCCTCGTCAAAACTCGAAAAGACCCCGCTGCAACTCGAGAAAAACCAGAAGCTTCTCCCCTGCAGGCGGGGTGTGGCACTTTTCCTCTCCAGAGTCTCGGTGGAAATCACCTCTTCCCTCTTGGACCAGTAAAGGCTCCATCACACCCTTGCTGTGACCCAAGAGTTTCCCCGTCCCACCCGTGCCCACTCGAAAGGAACCCCGAGTTTCCTGCCATGCGTCAAGAGGAGCCCCATTTTCCCATGCTCAGCTCCAAATGAGAGTCCCTTTCCCTGCCACGTTGAAAACGTTTCCCTGCACTCCCCTCGCATCCCAAGGGGAGGCGCTCACTCCAGGAGAGTCGGGAGGAGCATCAGGGGTCGAGGCACCATTCCGCAAGAACTCGAAATGCCTCGCCCCCTCCAGTTGAACCTGACTGCCCTCCACTGCCTCGACTGTCACCCCGAGGCTAGACGCCCGACACACTGGCACGTGTGACAGCCCTGGGGTACCTCGAGGGCAAGACACAGATCCCTGTGTCCACTCAACGGGGAGCATGACACTGCTACTGCAGCTGAGGAGGGTAGGGGCCAGGTACTTCTCCGGACGACATGAGGCCTGACTCCCCTCTGGGGGCTCCAGGGGGACCCCAAGACCTATGTCAACACGGACGAGAAAAGCTCAGGCCTCAGCACCAGACATGGACTGAGGACCCAGCGACGACTGTGGAGGAAACCCCAGAGGCACATGGCAAATGGCACGGAAACTGGTCTCTCCTGAGGCCACAGGGTCGGGTCCCTGGGGTCCCCTTCATAACTCGAGAGGACCCCGCCACAACATGGGAAAAACCAAAATATCCTCCCCTGCAAGCGGGTTGAGGACCTTGTCTGCTGTGGCATCGTGGGGGAAATCACCCCTTCTCTCTTGGACCTCAAAAGGGTCATTCACCTTCTTGCTGTGACCCAAGAAGTTCCTCGCCCCACGCGTCCGCACTCCAGAGGAACACCGAGGGTCCCGCCAAGAATGAAAAGGAGCCCCCTTCTCCCCTGCTGAGCTCCAGATGAGGTTCCCTGAGGAAGAGCATCAGGGGTCTTGCCACCATTCCCCATGACAGACAAATACCTCGTTCACTCCAGATGAACCTGGCTGCCCTGCACTGCATCGACTGTCACCCCGAGGCTGGAAGCCTGACACACTGGCATGTCTGACAGCCCTGGGTGGTACCTCGATGTCAAATCACACATCCCTGTGTCTACTCGACGGGGAGCCTTACACTGCTGCTGCAGCTGCAGAGGCAAGCGACAATGCACGTCTCCAGGCAAGACGAGGCCTGACTCCCTGTGGGGGCTCAAAGGAATCCAAAGATTTATGTCAGCATGGGCCAGGAAAGCTCAGATACCGGCTTCAGCACCAGACGAGAACTGAGGACCCGGCGATGACTGGGGAGGAATCCCCAAATGTGCATGGCAACTGGCATGGAGACCGGCCTCTCCTGAGGCCACAGGGACGGGTCCATGGGCTCCCCATCGTAATTCGAGAAACCCCAACGCAACTCAAATAAAACCAGAGGCTTCTCCCTTGCAAGCGGGGTGAGGCCCTTTTCCCTGGTTGCATCTCGGGGGAAATCACCCCTTCCCTCTTGGACCTCGAAGGGCTCATTCACCCCCTGGAGGTGACCTAAGAATTTCCCAACCCCATCTGTCTCAACTCGAGAGGCACCCCAAGGGACCCTCTGAGACTCAGGAGGAGCCCCGTTTGCCCCTGGTAAGCTCCAAATGATGGTCCCTTTCAGTGCTCCTTAGGGTAAGGTTTCCTGGGGCTTCCCTCGCATCCCAAGAGGAGGTTCTCTCACCAGGAATGTTGGCAGGAGCATCAGGGTTTGGGCCACCATTCCTCAAGACCCCCAAATGCCTTGTCCACTGCAGATGAACCTGACTGCCCTGCACTGCCTTGACTGTCAACCCGAGGCTTGACACCCGACACTCTGGCACGTGTGATAGCACTTTGGACCTCGAGGGCTAGCCACAGATCCCTGTATCCGCTCGACGTGGATCCTGACAATGCTGCTGCAGCTGGTCAGGCAAGTAGCCGTGCATGTGTCCAGGCGAGACGAGTCCTGGATCCTCTGTGGGGGCCTCAGGGGTACCACAAGACCTAGGTCAGGATTGTCGAGGAATGCTCATGCTCTGGCCTCAGCACCAGAAGAGGATTGAGGACCCGGCGACTACTGAGCAGGCATCCCCAGAGGCTCCTGGCAACTGGCACGGAAACTGGCCTCACCTGATACCACAGGGGCAGTTCCCTGGGATTCCCGTTGTAACTCGAGAGGACCCAGCCATAAACAGAGAAAGACCAGAAGCTTCTCTGCTGCAAGTGGGCTGAGTCTCTTGTCCGCTGCCTTGTCTTGGCAGAACTCACCCCTTCCCTCTTGGGACTCAAAAGGCTCCTTCACACCCTTGCTGTGACCCAGGAAGTTCCACTCCCCACCCTTCCCCACTCGAGAGGAACCCTGAGGGTCACGTCTCGAATCAAGAGGAGCCCCATTTGCCCCTGCTCAACTCCAGATGAAGGTCTCTTTCCCTGCTCTGTCGGAAATGGGTTCCCGGTGCTCCCCTCGCATCCCAGGAGGGGCATTCGCACTAGGAGAGTTGGGAGGAGCATGAAGGGTCGGGCCACCATTCTCCAAGACCCCCAAATGCCTCAACCACTACAGATGAACCTGACTGCCCTGCACTGCCTCGACTGTCACCCCACGGCTCGACACCCAACACACTGGCATGTGTGACAGACCTGGTGTACCTCGAGGGAAAGCCTCATATCCCTGTGTCCACAGGATGGGGAGCGTGACAATGCTGCTTGAACTGGGGTGGCAAGCAGCCGTGCACATCTCCAAGCGAGATGAGGCCTGACTCCCCTGTGCGGGCTACAGGGAAACCCCAGGACCTAGGTCAGAATGGGTGAGGAAAGCTCACGTTCTGTCCTCATCACCAGACGAGGACTGCGGACGCGGCGACGACTGGGGAGGTACCCTCTGAGGCGCCTGGCAACTGGCACAGAGACTGGCCTCTCCTGAGGCCACAGGTTCGGGTCCCTGTGGTCCCCGTCATAACTAGAGAAGACACTGCCACAACTCAAGAAAAACCAGCAGTTTCTACCCTGCAGGCGGAGTGAGGCCCTTGTCTGCTGCGTCATCTCGGGGGAACTCACCCCTTCCCTCTTGGACCTCAAAAGGCTCCTTCTCCCCCTTGCAGTGACCCAAGATGTTCCACGCCCTACCCGTCCCCACTCGAGAGGAATCTCAAGGGTCCCGCCATGATTCAAGAGGAGACTTATTTGCCCCTGCTCAGCTTCAGATGCGGGTCCCTTTCCCCTGCGCCATCGAGACAGGGTTCCTGGTCCTCCCCTCACACCTCACGCAGAGACCCTAGCACCAGGAGAGTCGGGAGGAGCATCATGGGTCAGGCCAACATTCCCCAAGACACCCAAATTCCTCCTATATTCCAGATGAACCTGACGGCCCTGCACTGCCTCGACTGTCACCCCAAGGCTTGATGTCTGACACACTGGCAAGTGTGACAGATCTGGGGTACCTCGAGGGTAAGCCACAGATACCTATGATAGCTCAAAGGGGAGCCTGACACTGCTGCTGTAGCTGGGGAGGCAAGAGGCCATGCAAGTCTCCAGGCAAGACGAGGCCTGACTCCCCTGTGGGGGCTCCAGGGGAACCCCAAGACATATGGCAGCAGAGGCGAGGAAAGCTCAGGCTCCGACCTTAGCACTAGAGGAGGACTGAGGACCCAGCGACGACTGGGCAGGAATCACCAGAGGCGCCTGTCAATTGGCACGGAGACGGGCCTCTCCTGAAGTCACAGGGGCAGGGCCCTGTGTTTCCCGTCGTAACTCGAGAGGACCGGCCTCAACTCGAGAAAAAACAGAAGCTTCTTTCCTGCAGGCGGCGTGAGGCCCTTGTCCGCTGTGGCATCTCGGGCGAAATCACCCCTTCCCTCTTGGACCTCGAAAAGCTCCTTCACACCCTGGGCCTGACCCAAGAAATTCCCCGCCCCACCCGTCCCCACACGAGATGAACCCCGAGGGTCCCGCTGCGACTCAAGAGAAGACCCGTTTGCCCATGCTCAGCTCAAGATGAGGGTCCCTTTCCCTGCTACGTCTGGAAAAGTTTCCCAGCGCTCCTCTTGCATCCCAGGAAGAGGCGCTCACCCCAGGAAACTCGGGAGGAACATCAGGGGTAGGGCCATCATTCCGAAGACCCCCAAATGCCTCGTCCATTCCAGATGAACCTGATTGCCCTGCACTGCCTCGACTGTCAGCCTGAGGCTCAACTCCCAACACACTGGCACGTGTGACAGCCCTGGGGTACCTAGAGGGCAAGCCGCAGATCCCTGTATCCACTCTACAGGAAGCCTGACACTGCTGGTGAAGCTGTGGAGGCAAGCAGCAGTGCAACATCTCCAGGCAAGACGAGGCCTGACGCCCCTGTTGGGGCTCCATGGGAACCCGAAGATTTATGTGAGCATGGGCAAGGAAAGCTCAGGCACTGGCCTCAGCACCAGACTAGGACTGAAGAGACCTGGCGATGACTCGGGAGGAAGCCCCAGAGGTGCATGGCAACTGGCATGGAGACTGGCCTTTCCTGAGGCCACAGGGGCGGGTCCCTGGGGTCCCCGTCATAACTCGAGAGGACCCCAACACATCTCGAGAAAAACCAGAACCTTCTCCCCTGCAGGCGGAATGAGGACCTTGTCCGCTTCGTCATCTTGTGGGAAATCACCCCTTCCCTCTTGGACCTCGAAAGAATCCTTCATACCCTTGCCGTGACCAAAGAAGTTCCCTGCCCCTCCTGTCCCCACTTGGGACGAATTCCGACGGTCCCACCATGACTCAAGAGGAGCCCCATTTGCCCCTGCTCAGCTCCAGATGATTTTACCTTTCCCTGCTCCTTCGGGAAAGGGTTCCGGGTGCTCCCCTCGCATCCCAAGTGGAGCCGTTCCCACCAGGAAAGTTGGGAGGAGCATCAGGTGTCGGGCCATAATTTCCGAAGTCCCCCAAAGTCTCGTCCACTCCAGAGGAACCTGAGAGCACTGCACTGCGTCGGCTGTCACCCCGAGGCTCAACGCCTGACACACTGGCACGTGTGACAGCCCTGCATCGAGGGCAAGACACAGATTCCTGTGTCCGTTCGACGGAAAGCCTGACACTGCTGCTGCAGCTGAGGAGGCAAACGGCTGGATACATCTCCAGGCTTAATGAGACCTGCCTCCACTGTGGGGGCTCCAGGGGAACCCCAAGACCTAAGTCAGCACGGGTGAGGAATGCTCAGGCTCAGGCCTAAGCACCAGATGACAATTGAGGACCTGGCCACCACTGAGGAGGAATCCCCAGAGGCTCCTGGGAACTGGCACGGAAACTGGACTCTCCTGAGGCCACAGGGGTGGTTCCCTGGGGTTCCCATCGTAACTCGAGAGGACCCCGTCATAACTCGAGAAAGACCAAAAGTTTCTCTGCTGCAGGTAGGCTGAGGAGAGTTGGGAGGAGCATCAGGGGTCCAGCCACCATTCCCCAAGACCCTCAAATGCCTCAACCACTACAGATGAACCTGACTGCCCTGCACTGCCTCGACTGTCACCCTGCAGCTCGACGCCCAACACACTGGCACGTGTGACAGCCCTGGTGTACCTCGAGGGAAAGCATCATATCCCTGTGTCCACAGGATGGGGAGCGTGACAATGCTTCTCGAGCTGGGGAGGCAAGGGGCCGTGCACGTCTCCAAGTGAGACGAGGTCTGACTCCCCTGTGGGGGCTACAGGGAAACCCCAGGACCTAGGTCAGAACGGGCGAGGAAAGTCACGTTCTGTCCTCATCACCGGACGAGGACTGCAGGCCCGGCGACGACTGTGGAGGTATCCCCTGAGGCACCTGGCAACTGGCACGGAGATTGGCCTCTCCTGAGGCCACAGGTCCGGGTCCCTGTGATCCCCGTCGTAACTAGAGAGGATACTTCCAAAACTCGAGGAAAACCAGACGCTTCTACCCTGCAGACGGAGTGAGGCTCTTCTCCACTGCATCTTCTTGGGGGAAATCACCCCCTCCCTCTGGACCTCAAAAGGCTCTTTCTCCCCTTTGCAGTGACCCAAGATGTTCCCCGCCCTACCCGTCCCCACTCGAGAGGAACTCCAAGGGTCCTGCTACGATTCAAGAGGAGCCTTATTTGCCCCTGCTCAGCTTCAGATGCGGGTCCCTTTCCCTGCGCCATCCAGAAAGGGTTCCTGGTCCTCCCCTCGCACCTCAAGTAGAGGCTCTCGCACCAGGAGAGTCAAGAGGAGCATCAGGGGTTGGGCCACCATTCCCCAAGACCCCAAAATTCCTCCTCCATTTCAGATGAACCTGACGGCCCTGCACTGCTTCGACTGTCACTCCAAGGGTTCACGCCCGACACACTGGCATGTGTGACAGACCTGGAGTACCTCGAGGGCAAGCCACAGATACCTATGTCCGCTCAAAGGGGAGCCTGACACTTCTGCTGCAGCTGGGGAGGCAAGAGGCCATGCAAGTCTCCAGGCGAGACGAGGCCTGACTCCCCTGTGGGGGCTCCAGGGGAACCCCAAGACCTATGGCAGCACAGGTGAGGAAAGCTCAGGCTCCGACCTCAGCACTAGACGAGGACTGAGGACCCAGCGACGACTAGGGAGGAATCACCAGAAGCGCCTGTCTACTGGCACAGAGACTGGCCACAATAGAGGCCACAGGGGCGGGTCCCTGGGTTGCCCGTCGTAACTCGATGGGACCCCACTGCAACTCGTGTAAAACCAGAAGCTTCTCCACTGCAGGCAGGGTGAGGCCCTTGTCCGCTGGGGCGCCTCGAGGGAAATCACCCCTTCCCTCGTGGACCTCGTAAGGCTCCTTCACACCCTTGATGTGACCCAAGACGTGCCCCGCCCCAACAATTCCCACTGGAGAGGAACCTCGAGGGTCCCGCCGTGGCTGAAGAGGAGCCCCCTTCCCACATGCTCAGCTCCAGAGAAGGGTCCCTTTAACTGCTCCATTGGGAAAGGGTTCCCGGCACTCCCCTCTCATCCCAATTGTAGGCACTGGCACCAGGAAAGTTGGGAGGAGAATCAGGGGTCAGGCCACAATTCCCCAAGACCCCAAAATGCCTCGTCCACTCAAGATCAAACTGACTGCCCTGCACTGCCTCGACTGTCACCCCGAGGCTCGATTCCCGACACACTGGCACGTGTGACAGCCCAGCACCAGACGAGGAATGAGGACCCAGTGACGACTGGGGAGGAATTCCCAGAGGCGACTTGCAACTCGCACGGAGACTGGCCTCTCGTAAGGCCACAGGCACGGGTCCCTGGGGTCCTGTCGTAACTTAAGACGACTCCGCCACAACTCGAGAAAAACCAGAAGCTTTTCCCCAGCAGGCAAGGTGAGGTTCTTGTCCACTGTGGCATCTTGAGGATATCACCCCTTCCCTCTTGGGCCTCAAATGGCTCCCTCAAACCCTTGCTGTGACCCAAGAAATTCCCAACGCCATCAGTCCCCACTCGAGAGAAACGCCTTGAATCCCCCCGCGACTCAAGAGGAGCCCTATTTTCCCCTGCTCAGGTCCAGATGTAGGGCCTTTCCCTGCTCTGTTGGGAAAGGGTTCCCGGCACTCCCCTCACATCCCAGTAGGAGGCGCTCGCAACAGGACAGTCAGGATGAGCCTTAGGGGTCAGACCACTATTCCCCAAGATCTCTAAATGTCTCGTCCACTCCAAATGAACCTAACTGCCCTACAGTGCCTCGACAATGACCCTGAGGCTCGACTCCAGACACACTGGCTCGTGTGACAGCCTTGGGGTACCTCGAGGGCAAGCCACAGATCCCTGTGTCCGCTCGATGGGGAGCCGGACACTGATGCATCCACTGGGGAGGAAAGCAGCCATGCACGACTCCAGGAGAAAAGAGGCCTGACTCCTCTGTGAGGGCTCCAGGGGAACCGCAACAACTATGTCAGCTGGGCGAGGAAAGCTCAGGCTCCGGCCTCAGCCCCAGACGACGACTGATGACCCGGCGATGACTGGGAAGGAATCCCCAGAGGCGTCTCGCAAAAGGAACAAACACAGTCCTGTCCTGAGGCCACAGGGGCAGGTCCCTGACGTCCCCGTCGTAACTCAAAAGGACCCCACTGCAACTCGAGAAAAACCAGAAGTTTCTCCCCTGCAGGCTGAGTGAGGCCCTTGTCTGCTGCAGTGACTCGGGGGAAATCACCCCTTCCCTCTTGGACCTCAAAAGGATCTTTCCCACCCTTGCTGTGACCCAGGAAGTTCCCTGCCCCACCTGTCTCTACTCGAGAGGAACCCTGGGGGTCCGCCGCGAATCAACAGGAGCACCGTTTGCTCCGCTCAGCTGCAGATGAAGGTCCCATTCCCTGCTCCATCAGAAAAGCGTTCCCGGCACTCCTCTCGCATCCCAGGAGGAGGTGCTCGCATCAGGAGAGCTGGGAGGAGAATCACGGGTCAGGCCACCATTCCCCAAGAACCCCAAATGCCTCATCCACTCCAGATGAACATGACTGCCCTGCACTGCCTCGAGTGTCACCTCAAGGCTCGATGCCCTACATACTGGCACGTGTGACAGCCTTGGGGTATCTCGAGGGCAAGCTACAGATCCCTATGTCTGCTTGACGAAGAGCCTGACAGTGCTGCTACAGCTGGGGAGGCAAGCGGCCGTGCCCATCTCCAGGGAAGACTAGGCCTGACACTCCTGTGGGAGCTCCTGGGGATCCCTAAGACCTACGTCAGCATGGGCGAGGAAAGCTCAGGCTCTGGCCTCAGCACCAGATGAAGACTTAGGACCCTGCGACGACTGGGGAGGAATCCCCAGAGGCGCTTGGCAACTGGCACAGAGACTGGCCTCTCCTGAGGACACAGGGGCGGGTCCCTGATGTCCTGGTCGTAACTCAGGAGGAAACTCTAGAAAAACCAGAATTTTCTCCCCTGTGGGTGAGGTGAGACCCTTGTCCGTTGTGGCGTCTCAGGGAAATCATCCCTTCCCTATTGGACCTCAAAACGCTCCTTCACACCCTTGCTCTGACCCAAGAAGTTCCTCGCCACACATGGCCCCACCCGAGAGGAACCCCTAGGGTCCCGCTGTGACGCAAGAGGAGCCCAGTTTTCCCCTTCTCAGCTCCAGATGTAGGGCCTTTCCCTGCTCCGACAGGAAAGGTTTCCTGGCGCTCCCCTCATATCCCAGTAGGAGGCACTCGCAACAGCAGAGTCTGTATGAGCCTTAGGGGTCAGGCCACTATTCCCCAAGATCTCTAAATGCCTCATCCACTCCAAATGAACCTAACTGCCCTACACTGCCTCGACTGTCACCCCGAGGCAAGACTCCTGACAAACTGGCACGTGTGACAGCCCTGGGGTATCTCGAGGGAAACCCACAGATCCCTGTGTCCACTCGACGGGAAGCCGGACACTGCTGCTGCATCTGGGGAGGCAAGCGGCCATACACTTCAGACGAGAAGATGCCTGACTCCCCTGTGGGGGCTGCAGATGAACAACAAGTCCTAAATCAGCATGGGCGAGGAAAGCTCAGGCTCCAGCCTCAGCACCAGACGAGGACTGAGGACCTGGTGACGACTGGGGAGGAATCGCCAGAGGCGCCTCGCAACTCGCATGGAGACTGGCCTCTCCTGAGGCCACAGATACGAGTCTCTAAGGTCCCCGTCGTAACTTGAGAGGACCCCACCGCAACTCGAAAAGAAACAGAAGCTTCTCCCCTGCAGGCAGGTTTATGCCCTTGTCCACTGCGGGGTCTTGGGGGAAATCAACCCTTACCTCTTGGACCTCGAACGGCTCCTTCACACCCTTGCTGTGACCCAAGACGTTCCCCGACCCACCCGTCCCCACTCGAGAGGAACCCCGAGGGCCTGCCGTGACTCATGAGGAGCCCCGATTTCCCCTGCTGAGCTCCAGATGAGGAGCCCTTTCATTGCTCCATCGGGAAAGGGTTCCCGGCGCTCCCCTCGCCTCCCAAGAGGAGGCGCTCCCACAAGGAGAGTCGGGAGGAACCTCAGGGGTCAGGCCACCATTCCCCAAGACCCTCAAATGCCTCGTCCACTCAAGATGAACCTGACTGCCCTGCACTGACTCGATTGTCACCCCAAGATCGACTCCCGACACACTGGAACTTGTGACAGCCCTGGGTTACCTCGAGGGCAAGCCACAGTCCCTGTGTCAGCTCGACGGGGACCCGGACACTGCTGCTGCAGCTGGGGAGCCAAGCGGCCGTGCACGTCTCCAGTCGAGAGGAGGCCTCACTCCCCTGTGTGAGCTCCAGGAAAACCCAAGACCTTTGTCAGCACGAGCGAGGCAAGCTCAGGCTCCAGCCTCAGCACCAGACGAGGACTGAGGACCCAGCAACGACAGGGGAGGAATCCCGAGAGGCACCTGGCAACTCGCACGGAGACTGGCCTCTCCTGAGGCCACAGGGGCGGTTCCCTGGGGTCCCCGTCATAACTCATGACCCTGCCGTAACTCGAGAAAATCTAGAAGCTTCTCCCCTGCTCCCCTTGTCCCCTCTTGCGTCTCGGGGTAAATCACCTGTTACCTCTTGGACCTCGAAAGGCTCCTTCACACCATTGGTGTGACTGAAGAAGTTTTTTGCCGCACCGGTCCCGACTCGAGAGGGACCCCGAGGGTCCCACCACTACTCAAGAGGAGCCCCGTTTTCCCCTGCACAGCTCCAGATGAGGGGTCCTGTCCCTGCCTCGTCAGGAAAGGGTTTCCGGCGCTCCCTCTAGGAGAGTCGGGAGGAGCCTCAGTGGTCAGGCCACCATTCCTCAAGACCCCCAATGCCTCGTCCACTCCAGATGAACCTGACTCTCCTGCACTGCCTCGACTGTCACCCCGAGGCTTGACTCCCGACACACTGGCACGTGTGACAGCCCTGGGGGACCTCGAGGGAAAACCACAGATTCCTGTGTTTGATCGTCATCCTCCCCACTGCTGCTGCAGCTGGAGAGGAAAGTGGCAGTGCACGCCTCCAGGCGAGACGAGGCCTGACTCCCCTGTGGGGGCTCCAGGGGAACCCCAAGACCTGTGTCAGCACAGCTGAGGAAAGCTAAGGCTCCGGCCTCAGCACCAGACGAGGACTGAAGATCCAGCGACGACAGCGGAGGGATCCCCAGAGGTGCCTCACAACTCGCACGGAGACTGGCCTCTCCTGAGGCCACAGGGGTGGGCCCCTGGGGTCCCTGCCGCAACTCGAGAAAAACCAGAAGCTTCTTTTCTGCAGGCGGGGTGAGGCCCTTGTCCGCTGCAGCGCACTAGAGATTTCCCCTCAATGAGGATAAGGCCCATTTCCCCTTCTCAGTGACTTGAGAGCAATCCTGTCTAACCCTCGTACCGCCAAAGGAGCCATGACTAATCTCAGGCAACATGAGAGCTACCCTGAGGTCCCTGTCACAACTCGAGAGGAGCGTGAAGATTCAGGTCACAACTTGAGAAACACCATGAGATTCTAACCCAACGTGAGATGAGGCCTTTTCTCCTGCAGTCATTCAAGAGCAATTCCGCACACCACATTGCAACTCAAAAGGAGACTAGACTACCCTGAGGCAACATGAAAGATTCCCTGAGTTCTCCGTCACAACTTGAGAGGAAACCAAAGCTTTAGGCGGCAACTTGAGAAACACCATGAGATAGATCCCTCAGTGAAAAATGAGGCCAATTGCCCCTGCAGTGACTCGAGAGCAATGGCACGCACCGCCTTGCAACTCGAAAGGAAACTTGACTTCCTTGAGGAAACACGTGAGGTTCCCTAGGTTCACCTTCAGAAATCTAGAGGAACCCCAATCTCCCCACTGGAAGTTGAGAAAAACAAGATCCCCTAACACTACCACCACTGCAAATGCGAGATAAGGCCCTTTTCCAGTGCAGCGCCTCAAGAGCAACACAATATTCCCTTTTGAAACGTGAAAAGAGGCTTGAATCCCTTTACACAATTCAAGAGGTTCCCCGAGATTCCCATCACCACTTGAGAGGAACCATGAGTTTCATGCCACAACTCTAAAAGAGCCCCGTTTTCCCAACCTCATCTCGAGATTAGCACCGATTCTCCTGCCTCAACTCAGAGGAATCCCAACATTCCGCTAACACGTCAAGTGGAGGCTTATCCTCCCTACTGGAACCCCAGAGGAATTCTGGGGTTCCTACTGCAAGTCAAAAGGACACCAACTTCCCCCTCAATCCAAGATAAAACCTCATTCCCCTGAAAAGACTCAAACGGAACCCTGAGTATCCCCTAAGAACACGAAGGGAGGTCTGACTCCCCTGTTGCACCTCTACAAAAAGCCAAAATTCCCCACATCAATTCAACAGGAGGCCTGACACCCCTTTTTCCAATATGACTGGAAAGTGGAGTTACATGTCTCAACACGAGCCGAGGCCTGACTTCCCTTTTGAAATTCAATAGGAAGCCCGAGATCCCTGTCACAACTGGAGAGCAAGCCTGACTCTCGCCCCACCCTGAAATGAGAGCATATATCCCTTCAGCGACTCAAAGGCATCCCAAAGTGGCCTTCAGAACCTGAAAGGAGGCCTGACTTGCCTGAGGCAGCATGCCAGGCTCCCAGAAGACCATGTCAAAACGAGAGGAGCCCAGTTGTGGCTTCCCACTACAACTTGAGAAATATCACGAGATTCTCCCCTGAATGTGAGATGAGGCCCGATTCTCCTGCAGTGAGTCAAGACCAACCCTCTGCTCCTCCTTGCAACTTGAAAAGAGACTTGACTTCCCTGAGGCATCACAAGAGGTTCCCCTGAGGTATCTGTTTCAGCTGGAGAGGCACCCCAAACTTCTGGTGGCAACTCAAGAAACCATGAGAATCCCACCTGTAAGCAAGATGAGGACCTTTTCCCCTGCAGTGCCTCGAGAGCAACTCCATGTTCCCTCTCGAAACTGGAAAGGAGGCTCGATTCTTTTTAGCCACTCAAGAGGCTATCCACAATATTTGTTGCCACCTCACTTTCCCACAACAAATCAAGAAGAGCCCCATGTTCACTGCCTCATCTCAACTGAGGGCCGATTCCTTGGCTTCATCTTGAGAAGAATCCCAATGTTCCCTCATATCTAAAGAGAAGGCTTGTCTCACCTATTGAAACCTTAGTGGAAGCCCGAGAATTCGTTCTGCAAGTTGAAAGGACAGTGACTATGTCCTCAATTCAAGATAAGGCCTGATTCCCCTACATTGACTAGAATAGAACCCCAAGTATGCCTTCACCACCAGAATGGAAGTCTGACTCCCCTGATATACTTCTATAAAAAGACCCACATCCCCACCTCAGTTCGACAGGAGGCCTGACACACATTTTGCTCGGTAGGAAATCAAGTTCCATACTTCAACACGTGGCGAGGGCTGACTCCCTCGTTGAAACTCAATAGGAACCCCAAGATCCCTGTCACAACTGGAAAGGAACCCTGAATCCCGCCTCATCCTGAAATCAGCTCCTATAACCCCTAGGCGACTGGTAAGGAATCCTTAGGTGGCCCTCACAACTTGAAAGGAGGCTTGACATCCCTGAGGCAATAATGAGAGGCTCACTGAGGTCCCCCTCAAAACTTGAAAGCAACCCAGAGCTTCCCGCTGCAACTCAAGAAACACCACAGGATTTCCCACTCAATGTGATAAGGCCCATTTCCTTCTCAGTGACTTGAGAGCAATCCTGCCCAATCCTCACACCATGAAAGGAGACTTGATTAAACTCAGGTAAGATGAGAGATACCCTGAGGTCCCCATTGCAACTCGAGAGGAAGCCGAAGCTTCAGGCTGCAACTTGAGAAGTAACACTAGATTCCAACTCAATGCAAGATGAGGCCCTTTCCCTCGCAGTGACTTGAGAGCAATTCCATGCACTGCATCGCAATTTAAAAGGAGACTAGACCATCCTCAGGCAACAGGAGAGGTTCTGATTTGGGTGGTCCTAAAATGGCAGAAGAATAGGACGGGAGACCACTTTCTCCCCCACAAATTCATCAAAAGAACATTTTAATGCTGAGTAAATTCCACAAAACAACTTTGGAATGCCAGCAGAAGACATCAGGCACACAGAAAAGCAGTTCATTGTCTTCGAAAACAGGTAGGAAAAAATATAAAAGACAAAAAGAGAAACAAAAGAGGTAGGGAAGGAGCTCCGTCCTGGGAATGGAGTCTTAAAAAGAGATAGGCTTCCAAACACCAAGAAACACTCTGGCTGCTGAGTCTGTGGTGAGCCTTGGAAGCACAGAGGGCAACATAACAGGGAGGAAAAATAAATAAATAATTAAAACCACAAATTACGAGCCCAACGGTAACTTCCCCAGTGGAGAAGTAGCACAGGCACCTGCATCTACCACTAGCAAGTGGGGGCTGGGCAGGGAGGTGCGGGCAGCATTGCTTCTTAAGCTTTGGGCCTGAATGCCCCAAGGGTAACCAGAGCGAACTAACTTGGGCTAGAAAACTAGACTGTGGGATAGCTACCACGCGAAAAGCTCTAACATAAGACACTGCCAGGACAGCTCACAGAACAAAGGGTGGAACAGAATTAGTTGGCTGCAGACCATCACCCTCCAGTGACAAGCAGCCAGAGCCAGAAGGGCCAGAAGGGGACAATAGAAGCCCCAGAGAGACATTATCTGCCAATTTGCTAGCAGACTTCTTTGCTAATTAAGATTTCTTGGGGTTCTGGACAGTCATCATCTGCTTGATGTACACCCATAAAGGTGCACCAGAAAACTGAGCAGAAGGGATGGGAGAGGTGATAAGTCACAGCAAGAGTGCTTGCCAAACACCTGAGCTACTTGGACCTGGGAAGGGCACAAAACGGAGGCCCAATGAAGTCTGCATATCTGAGGACTGCCTGAGTGCTTGAACATGAACAGCTTAGACCTGGGAGGTGCATGCAGCCCAGGGCCAGCCTCAGACAGTTCCTGGTGGGGCAACCTGAGCTATGTGCGCTGTGAGCGGGGGCAGGCCCAGTGTGGCTGAGACACTGCGAGCAGATGCCATGGTTATTTTTTGCAGTGTCCCTCCCTCCCACAGTGCGACTGAACAAGTGAGCCTAAAAAAAGTGTCCACCACCACAACCCTTGTGTCAGGGCGAAAATCAGACACTGAAGAGACCAGCAAATGGAAGAAGCTAAAACAGAGGGAACCGCCTTGGAAGTGACAGGTGCAAGAGATTAAAACCCTATTGTTAGTACAGACTACATAGGAAGGGGCCTATAGATCGAGAAATAGAAGCCAGACCAAGGAACTATCCAAAAGTTAACTGACCCCACAGTGTCCACAACAACAGCAGAGAAAGTTCTAGATATATCTTTACTATTTTTACGATCATTCTCTTTTCTTTTCTTTTTCTGCTCTTTTTTAACTTTTAAAAAATTTTAATTCCTCTATTACTCCTTTAATTTTCATTTTTATAATCTACAATTACTTTTCCAAAAAAGATCCTATTTTTAAAGCAAATTAAAAAATTTTTTAATAAAACAATAATTTTAATAATAAGAATAATGCTTCTTGTGACCGTATGCATAAACCCATAATTTTAATAATAAGAATAAAAAACAAACACTTGTCATGATATAAAACACTTGCCATGATATGTCATGATAAGTGACTTATGTCATGATATGTGACTTATGTCATGTTTTATATCATGACATAAGTCACTTATCATGACAAGTGTTTCATATCGTGACATAAGTCACTCATCACAACCTAAGTCACTTATCGTGACAAGTGTTTTATATCGTGACATATGTCACTTTTCATGACTTCTTCTTCTTCTCCAATCTTCAGTACCCATTTTTACTTGAGAGCGAGATTACTGGCTTGACTCTTCTCTTTGGACTCTACTTTTTCTCCGCCAGGTCACCTCTCTCTCCTCCCTTCCCCTTCTCTTCTATACCCAACTCTGTGAATCTCTGTGTGTTCCAGACGGTGGAGAACACTTAAGGAAATGATTACTGGCTAAATCTGTCTCTCTACATTTCATTTCCCTCCTCTTATCCTCCTGGCCACCCGTTTCCTTCCTCCCTCTTCTCTTCTCTGTATAACTCCATGAACATCTCTGAGCATTCCAGACTGTGGCGCGCAAATAAGGAAGTGATTACTGGCTAGCTTGCTCTCTCTTCTTTTAATTCCACTTCATCTCATTGGGTCACCTCTAACACCCTCCTCCCTCTTCTCTTCTCCATGTAACTCGGTGAAACTCTCTGGGTTTCCCTCACTGTGGAGAAACATTTCATCTTTAAGCTAGATGTTATATAAATGGTGCTATATAGAAGGAGAAGTCTTGAGACTACTGTAAAAAGAAGACTGTAAACCAGAAGCAGGAGGCTTAAGTCCAAATCCTGAGAACTCCTGAATCCAGGGAATATTATTTGATAGGAGCTCATCAAATGTCTCCACACCTACACTGAAACCAAGCACCATGCAAGAGCCAACAAGTTCCAGAGCAAGACATATCACACAACTTCTCCAGCAACACAGGAACACAGCCCTGAGCTTCAATATACAGGCTGCCCCAAATTACTCCAAAACCATTGACATCTCATAACTTATTACTGCACACTTCATTGCACTCCACAGAGAAGAAATCCAGCTCCACCACTCAAAACAATAACACAAGCTTCCCTAACCAAAAAGCCTTGACAAGCCACGGATACAACCCCACCCATAGTGAGGAAACTCCACAATGAAGAGAACTCCATAAACCGCCAGAATACAGAAAGGCCACCCGAAATGCAGCAATATAAACAAGATCAAGAGACAGAGGAATACCCAGCAGGGAAAGGAACAGGAAAAATGCCCACCAAACCAAAGAGGAACAGATAGGGAATCTACTTGATAAAGAATTCCGAATAATGATAGTGAAAATGATCCAAAATCTTGAAATGAAAATGGAATCACAGATAAATAGCCTGTAGACAAGGACTAACAATATGCAAGAAAGGTTTAACAGGGACCTAGAAGGAATAAAAAAGAGTCAATATATAATGAATAATGCAATAAATAAGATCAAAAACACTCTGGAGGCAATAAATAGTAGAATAAGGGAGGGAGAAGATAGGATTAGTGAAGTAGAAGATAGAATGGTAGAAATAAATGAATCAGAGAAGAAAAAAGAAAAATAAATTAAAAGAAATGAGGACAATCTCAGAGACCTCCAGGACAATATGAAATGCTCTAACATTTGAATTATAGGAGTCCCAGAAGAAGAAGACAAAAAGAAAGACCATGAGAAAATACTTGAGGAGATAATAGTTAAAAACTTTCCTAAAATGGGAAAGGAAATAATTACCCAAGTCCAAGAAACCCAGAGAGTTCCAAACAGGATAAACCCAAGGCAAAACACCCCAAGACACATATTAATCAAATTAACAAAGATAAAACACAAAGAACAAATCAATATTAAAAGTAGCAAGGGAAAAACAACGAATAACCCACAAGGGGATTCCCATAAGGATAACTGCTGATCTTTCAATAGATACTCTTCAGGCCAGGAGGGAATGGCAAGACATAAAGTCATGAAAGAAAATAACATACAGCCCAGATTACTGTAACCATCAAGGAACTCATTCAACTATGAAGGAGAAATCAAAAGCTTTCCAGAGAAGCAAAAGCTGAGAGAATTCAGTACCACCACACCAGCCTCCAACAAATGCCAAAGGAGATTCTCTAGATAGGAAACATAAAAAGGGTATATAAACCAGAACCCAAAACAGTAACGTAAATGGCAACTGGATCATACTTATCATAATTACCTTAAGCGTAAATGGGTTGAATGCCCCAACCAAAAGACAAAGACTGACTGAATGGACACAAAACAAGACCCCTATATATGCTGCCTACAAGAGACCCACCTCAAAACAAGGGACACACACATACAGACTGAAAGTGAAGGACTGGAAAAAGATATTTCCCACAAATAGAGACCAAAATAAAGCAGGAGTAGCAATACTCATATCAGATAAAATAGTCTTTAAAACAAAGGCTGTGAAAAGAGACAAAGAAGGACACTACATAATGATCAAAGGATCAATCCAAGAAGAATATATAACAATTATAAATACATATGCATTCAACATAGGAGCATCACAATATGAAAGACAAATGCTACCAAGTATGAAAGGGAAAATTAACAATAACACAGTAATAGTGAAAGACTTTAATACCCCACTCAAACCTATGGATAGATCAACTAAACATAAAATTAACAAAGAAACAAAAACTTTAAATGATACAATAGAGCAGTTAAACCTAATTGATATCTATAGGACATTTCACCCCAAAACAGTGAATTTCACCTATTTTCTCAAGTGCTCACTGAACCTTCTTCAGGATAGATTACATCCTGTTACATAAATCTAGCCTTACTAAATTAAAAAAACTCAAATCATTCCAAGCATCTTTTCTGACCATAATGCAGTAAGATTAGATCTCAATTACAGGAGAAAAACTATTAAAAATTCCAACATAAGGAGGCTGAAAAAAACGCTGCTGAATAACAAACAAATCACAGAAGAAATCAAAAAAGAAATCAAAATATGCATAGAAACGAATGAAAATGAAAACACAACAACTCAAAACCTGGGGGACACCATAAGAGCAGTGCTAAGGGGAAAGTTCATAGCAATACAGGCATACCTCAAGAAACAAGAAGAAAAGTCAAATAAATAACCTAACTCTAAACCTAAAGCAACTAGAAAAGGAAGAAATGGAGAACCCCAGGGCTAGTAGAGGAAATAAATCTTAAAAATTAGGGAAAAATAAACGCAAAAGAAACAAAAGAGACCATAGCAAAAATCTACAAATCCAACAGCTGATTCTCTGAAAGGAAAAATAACATTGACAAACCATTAGCCAGACTCATGAAGAAACAAAGGGAGAAAAATCAAATCAGTAAAATTAAAAAAGAAAATGCAGAGATCACAACAGACAACACAGAAATACAAAGGATCATAAGAGACTACTATTGCTATGCCCAGAGTCCGAGTCCATAAAAATGAGGGAGTAAGATGTCCACGGAAATGCAAAAGCATGAAGGGGTTTTATTTCTAGCTCAAGATAGGGCACCAACACATCCAACATAGTGGAGTGGAGCAAGAGCACTGAGCCCAAAATTACAGCAGTATTTATTGGTTTAGAACAAAGACAGAGAGTTGACAAAAGCGGATTGGCTGTAGGGGTGTTCCTGGTATTTACTAATTGGCTAATCTTTATTGGCTGCTGGGGTTTCCCTTTGGAAGCCCTCGGGCTCCCCCGGGGGCGGCAGGCAGCCCCCCGCCATCCTTTGCCTTGCGGGGAGACCTCGGGACCACACGAAGACTGAGGACCCTGCAACGACTCTGGAGGAATGCTCAAAGGAGCCTGGCAACTGGCACAGTGACTGGCCTCTCCTGAGGCCACAGGGGCGGGTCCCTGGGGTTCCCGTCGTAACTCGAGAGGACCCCGCCTCAACTAGAGAAAGACATGAAGCTTCCCCCCTGCATGTGGGGTTAGGACCTTGTCCGCTATGGCATCTCGGGGAAATCACCCCCTTTCCTCTTGGACCTCTAAAGGCTCCTTCACCCCCTTGCTGTGACCCAAGAAGTTCGCCGCCCCACTTGTCTCCACTCGAGAGGAACCCCGAGGGACCCACCGAGACTCAAGAGGAGCCCCGTTTGCCCCTGCTAAGCTCCAGATGATGGTCCGTTTCCCTGCTCCTTAGGGAAAGGTTTCCCTCGGCTCCCCTCGCATCCCAAGAAGAGGTGCTCGCACCAGAAAAGTCAGGAGAAGCATCAGGGGTCGGGCCACCATTCCCCAAGACCCCCAAATGCCTTGTCCATTTCAGATGAACCTGACTACTCTTCACTGCCTCGACTGTCAGCCCGAGGTGCAAAACCCGACTCACTGGCATGTGTGACAGCCCTTTGGTACCTCGAGGGCAGGCCACAGATCCCTGTGTTCGCTCGGCATGGAGCCTGACACTGCTGCTGCAGCTGGTCAGGCAAGCGGCCATGCACGTGTCCAGGCGAGAAGAGGCCTGACTCCCCTGTGGGTGCTCCAGGGGAACCCCAAGACCTATGTCAGCACGGGTGAAGAAAGCTGCGGCTCCAGCCTCAGAACAAGACAAAAACTGAGGACCCAGCCAAGACTGGGAGGAATCTCCAGAGCCGCCTGGCAGCTCTCACGGAGACTGGCCTCTCCTGAGGCCACAGGGTCGGGTCTCTGTGGTCCCCATTGTAATTCCAGAGGACCCGACCACTACTCGAGAAAAGCCAGAAGCTTCTCCTCTGCAGGTGGGGTGAGGCCCTTGTCCGCTGCTGCATCTCTCGGGGAATCACTGCTTCCCTATTGGACCTCTAAAGGCTCCTTTACACCCCTGCTATGACCCAAGAAATTCCCTGCCCCACCCGTCCCCACTTGAGAGGAACCCTGAGGGACCCGCCATGACTGAAGAGAAGTCCCATTTTCCCTAATTAGCTCCAAATGAAGGTCCTTTTCCCTGCTCCGTTGGGAAAGGGTTGCTGGTGTTTCCCTCGCATCCAAAGAAGAGGCACTCCCACCAGGAGAGTCCAGAGGAGCATCAGGGATCGGGCCACCATTCCCCAAGGCCCACAAATGCTTCGTCCACTCCAGATGAACCTGACTGCCCTGCATGCCTCAACTGTCATCCCGAAGCTCGACGCACAATACACTGGCACGTGTGACAGCCCTGGGGTACCTCGAAGGCAAGCCACAGATCCCTGTGTCCGCTCGACAGGGAGCCTGACACTGCTACTGCAGCTGGGGATGCAAGTGGCCGTGCAAGTCTCCAGGCGAGATGAGGCCTGACCCCCCTTTGGGGGCTCAAGGGGACCCCAAGACCTATGTCAATAGGCGCGAAGAAAGCAAAGGCTCTGGCCTCAGCACCAGAGGAGGACTGAGGACCTGGTGACGACTGGGGAGGAATCCCCAGAGGAACCTGTCTACTTGCACAGTGACTGGCCTCTCCTGAGGCCACAGGAGTGGGTCCCTGGGGCCCCCGTCATCTCTCAAGAGGACCCTGCCGCAACTCGTGAAAAACCAGAAGCTTCTCCCCTGCAGGCAGGGTGAGGCCCTTGTCTGCTGCGACGTCTCGGGGGAAATCACCTGTTCCCTCTTGGACCTCGAAAGGCTCTTTCACCCCCTTGTTGTGACCCAGTAAGTTCCACGCTCACACCGTACCCACTTGAGAGGAACCACGAGGGTCCCGCCGAGATTCAAAAGGAGCCCCGTTTGTCCCTGCTCAGCTCCAGATGAGGGTCCCTTTCCCTTATTTGTCAGGAAAGGGTCCCAGCGCTCCCCTCGCATCCCAAGAGAAGGAGATCGCACCAGGAGAGTCGGCAGGTGCATCAGGATTCGGGCCACTGTTTCCCAAGACGCCCAAATGCCTCGTCCACTCCACATGAACCTGACTTCACTGCACTGCCTCGACTGTCACCCCGAAGCTCGATGCCCGACACACTGGCACGTGTGACAGCCCTGGGGTACCACAAGGGCAAGCCACAGATCCCTGTGTTGGCTCGACAGTGAGCCTGACACTGCTGCTTCAACTGGGGAGGCAAGCGGCCATGCACGTCTCCATTCCAGACGAGGCCTGACTCCCCTGTCGGGGCTCCAGGGGAACCCCAATACATATGTCAGTACCGGCACGGATAGTTCAGGCTCCGGCCACAGCACCAGACGAAGACTGAGGATCCGGCGGCGACTCGGGAGGATTACCAAGAGGCGCATGGCAACTGGCATGGAGACTGGCCTCTCCTGAGGCCACAGGGACGGGTCCCTGGTGTCCCCATCGTAACTCGAGAGGACACTGCCCCAACTCGAGAAAAACCAGAAGCTTCTCCCCTGCAGGTAGAGTGAGGCCCTTGTCTGCTGTGGTGTCTCGGGGAAAATCACCCCTTACCTCTTTGACCTCGAAAGGCCCCTTCATATTCTTGCTGTGACACAAGAAGTTCCCGCCCAACCAGTCCCCACCGAGAGGATCCCCGATGGTCCTGCTATGACTCAAGAGGAGCCCCGTTTGCCCCTGCTCATCTCCAGATGTTTGTCCCTTTCCCTGCTCCATAGGGAAAGGGTTCCCAGTGCTCCCCTCGCATCCCAAGAGGAGGCGCTTGCACCAGGGGAGTCGGGAGGAACATCAGTGGTCAGGGAACCATTCCCAAAGACACACAAAAGCCTTGACCACTCCAGATGAACCTGACTGCCCTGCACTGCCTCGACTGTCACGCCGAGGCTTGATGCCTGACACACTGGCACGTGTGACAGCCCTGGGGTTCCTCGAAGGCAAGCCACAGATTCCTGTGTGCGTTTGATGAGGAGCCTGACACTGCTGCTGCAACTGGCGAAGCAAGCGGCCGTGCACGTCTGCAGTGAGACGAGGCCTTACTTCCCTGTGGGGGCTCCAGGAGAACTGCAAGACCTATGTCAGCACGGGCGAGGAAATCTCAGGCTCCGGCCTCAGCACCAGACGAGGACTGAGGACCCAGCGATGACTGGGGAGGAATCCCAAGAGGTGCATTGCAACTGGCACAGAGACTGGCTTCTCCTCAGGGCACAGGGGCCGTTACCAGGGGTCCCCGTCGTAACTCGAGTGGTTCCCGCCCCAACTTGAGAAAAACCAGAATCTTCTCCCTTGCAGGAAGGGTGAGGCCCTTGTCCACTGCGGCGTCTTTGGGGAAATCACTCCATACCTCTTGGACATTGATCGGCTCCTTCACTCTCTTGCTGTGACCCAAGAAGTTCTTGCCCCACACGTCCCCACTCAAAAGGAACCTCGAGGGTCCCACCGCGACTCAAGAGGAGCACTGTTTGCCCCTGCTCAGCTACAGATGAAGGTCCATTTTCCTGCTCCGTCGGGAAAGTTTTCCCGGTGCTTGCCTTGAATCCCAAGAGGAGGCACTCCCACAAGAAAGTCGGTTGGAGCATCAGGGGTTGGGCCACCATTCCCCAAGACCCCCAAATGCCTCGTCCACTCCAGATGAACCTGAAGCCCTGCACTGCCTAGACTGTCACCCTAAGGCTCGACGCTGGACACACTGGCAAGTGTGAGAGCCCTGGGGTACCTCGAGGGAAACCCACAGATCCCTGTGTCCGCTCAACTGGGAGCTGAACACTGCTGCTGCATCTGGGGAGGAATGCAGCCATGCATGACTCCAGGCGAGACGAGGTCTGACTCCCCTGTGGGGGCTCCAGGGGAACTCCAAGATCTTTGTCAGCACGGGCGAGGAAATCTCAGGCTTCAGCCTGAGCACCAGATGAGGACTGAGGACCCAGCGACGACTGGGGAGGTAGCCCAAGAGGTGCATTGCAAATGGCAGGGAGACTGGCTTCTCCTCAGGGCACAGGGGCAGTTACCAGGGGTCCCCGTCGTAACTTGAGTGGTTCCGGCCCCAACTCGAGAAAAACCAGAATCTTCTCCCCGGCAGGTATTGGGAGACCCTTGTCTGCTGCGGCATCTCAGGGGAAATCACCCCTTCCGTCTTGGACCTCAAAAGGATATTTCACCCCCTTGCTGTGGCCCAAGAAGTTAACTGCCCCACCCCTCCCCACTCGAGAGGAATCCCGAGGGTTCCGCCATGGCTCATGAGCAGTCCCGTTTCTCTTGCTCAGCTCCAGATGATGGTCCCTTTCCCTGCTATATCTGGAAAGGGTTCCCGGCCCTCCCTTCGCATCCCAAGTTGAGGGGCTCACACCAGGAGAGTCGGGAGGAGAATCAGGAGTCGGGCCACCATTCCCCAAGACCCCAAAATGCCTCGTCCACTCCAGATGAACCTGACTGCCCTGCACTGCCTCGACTGTCACCCCAAGACTCGAGTTCCGACTCACTGGCACTTGTAACAGCCCTGGGGAACTTTGAGAGCAAGCCACATATCCTTGTGTCCTCTTGGCGGGGAGCCTGACACTGCTGCTTGAGCTGGGGAGGCAAGCGGCTGTGCACGTCTCCAGGTGAGATGAGGCCTGACTCCCGTGTTGAGGCTCCAGGGGAACCCCAAGACCTATGTCACAATTGGCGAGGAAAGCTCAGGCTCCGTCCTCAGCACCAGACAAAGACTGAGGACCCGGCAAAGACTGGGGAGGAATGCTCAAAGGAGCCGGGCAAGTGGCACAGTGACTGGCCTCTCCTGAGGCCACAGGGGCGGGTCCCTAGGGTCCCCATCGTAACTGGATAGAACTCCACTGCAACTCTAGAAAATCCTGAAGCTTCTCCCCTGCAGGCGGGGTGAGGCCCTTGTCCACTGCAGCGTATCGGGGGAAATCACTTCTGCCCTCTTGGAACTCGAAAGGCTCCTTCTCCCCCTTGCTGTGACCAAAGCAGTTAGCTGCCCCACCCATCCACACTTGAGATGAACCCCGTCGGTCCTGCCGCGACTCAAGAAGAACCCCGTTTGCCCCTGCTGAGCTCCAGACGACGGTCTCTTTCCTGCTCTGTCAGGAAAGTGTTCCCAGCTCTCCCCTCACATCCCAACAGGAGATGCTCACACCTGGAGGGTCGGGAGGGGCATCAGGGGTCTTGCCACCATTCCCCAAGACCCCCAAAGGCCTCGTCCACTCCCAATGAACCTGACTGGCCTGCACTGCACCAACTGTCACCCCAGTGCTCGATTCCCGACACACTGGCACGTGTGACAGCCCTGGAGTACCTCGAGGACAAGCCATATATCCCTGTGTTTGCTCGACAGCGAGCCTGACACTGCTGCTGCAGCTGAGGAGTCAAGCAGCTGTGCACATCTCCAGGCGAGACGAGGCCTAACTCCCCTGTGGGGGATCCAAGGGAACCCCAAGACGAATGTCAGCATGGGCGAGGAATGCTCAGGCTCAGGCCTCAGCAGAAGATGAAGACTGAGGACCCGGTGACGACTGGGGAGGATAGCCCAGAGGTGCCTGGCAACTGGCACAGTGACTGGCCTCTTTTGAGTCCACAGGGGCGGGTCCCTGGGGTCCCCGTCGTAACTAATAGGACCTGCCGAAACCCGCGAAAAACCAGAAGCTTCTCCTGTGCAGGCGGCCGAGGCCCTTGTCTACTGTGGTGGCTCGGGGGAAATCACCCCTTCCCTCTTGCACCTCGAAAGGGTCCTTCACCCCCTTGCTGTGACCAAAGAAGTTCCCTGCCCACCGGTCCCCACACGAGAGGAACCTCGAGGGTCCAGCCATGGATCAGTAGCAGCCCTGTTTCCCATGCTCAGCTCCAGATGAGGGACCCTTTCCCTGCTCCGTCAGGAAAGGGTTCCCAGCACTCCCGTCGCTTTCTAAAAAGAGGTGCTCGCACCAGGAGAGTCGGGAGTAGCATCAGGTTTCAGGCCACCATTCCCCAAGATCCCCAAATGCCTCGTCCACTCCAGATGAATCTGACTGCCCTGCACTGCGTCTACTGTCAGGCCGAGACTTGACGCCCAACAAACTGGCATGTGTGACAGCCTGGGGGAACCTAGATGGCAAGCCACAGATCCCTGTGTCTGCTCGATGGGGAATCTGACACTGCTGCTGCAGCTGGGGAGGCAAGTGGCCGTGCACGTCTCCAGGCTTGACGAGGACTGACTCCCTGTGGGGGCTCCAGGGAACCCTAAGACCTATGTCAGCACAGGCGAGGAAAGCTCAGGCTCCGGCCTCAGAACCAGACGAGGACTGAAGACCCAGCGACAACTGGGGAGGAATCCCCAGAGGAGCCTGTCTACTGGCACGGAGACTGGACTCTCCTTAGGCCACAGGAGCGGGTCCCTGGGATCCCTGTCGTCACTCAAGAGGACCCCGCCACAACTCTTGAAAAACCAGAAGCTTCTCCCCTGCAGGCGGAGTGAGGCCCTTGTCTGCTTTGATGTCTCAAGGGAAAGAACCCGTTCCCTCTTGGACCTCGAAAGGCTCTTTCACCCCCTTGGTGTGACCCAAGAAGTTCCACGCTCTAAACGTACCAACACGAAAGAAACCCCGAGGGTCCCAACGAGACTCAAGAGAAGCCCCGTTTGTACCTGCTGAGCTCTAGATGAGGGTCCCTTTCCGTTATTTGTCAGGAAAGGGTTCCCGGCGCTTCCCTTGCATCGTAAGAAAAGGAGATCGCACCAGTAGAGTTGCCAGGTGCATCAGGACTCGGGCCACCATTCCCCAAGACCCCCAAATGCCTCGTCCACTCCACCTGAACCTGACTGCACTGCACTGCCTCGACTGTCACTCCGATGCTCAATGCCCGATACACTGGCACGTGTGACAGCTCTGGAGTACCTCGAGGACAAGCCACATATCCCTGTGTCAGCACGATGGGGAGGCTGACACTGCTGCTACAGCTGGGGAGGAAAGCGGCCGTGCATGTCTCCAGGCGAGATGAGGGGTGACTCCCCTGTGGGGTATCCAGGGGAACCCCACACCTATGTCAGCACTGGCAAGGAAAGCTCAGGCTCAGGCCTCAGCACCAGACTAAAACAGGACCCGGCAAAGACTGGGGAGGAATCCTGAAAAGCATCTGGCACCTGGCATGGAGACTGGCCTCTCCTGTGGCCACAGGGGCGGGTCCCTGGGGTCTCCGTCGTAACTCGAGTGGATCCTGCCACAACTCAGGAAAACACAGAAGCTTCTCCACTCTAGGCGGATTGAGGCCCTTGTTCGCTGTGGCATCTCGGGGGAAATCACCCCTTCCCTGTTGGACCTTGAAAGGCTTCTGCACACCCTTTCTGCGACCCAAGAATTTCCCCGCCTAACCTGTCCCTGCTTGAGAAGAACCCCGAGGGTCCAGCTTCGACTCAAGAGGTGCCCCATTTAGCCCTGCTCAGCTCCAGATGAGGGTCTCTTTCCCTGCTCTGAAGGGAAAGGGTTCCAGTCTGTCCCCTCTCATCTCAAGAGGAGGCGCTCACGCCAGGAGAGTTGTGAGGAGCATCAGGGGTCAGGCCACCATTCCCCAAGACCCCCAAATGCCTCGTCCACTTCAGATGAACCTGACTGAACTGCACTGCATCGACTGTCACCCCGAGGCTCGATGCCCAAAACACTGGCATGTGTGACAGCCCTTGGGTACCTCGAGGGCAAGACACAGACCCCTGTGTCCTTTGGACGGGGAGCCTGACACTGCTATAGCAGCTGGGGAGGCAACCGGCTGTGCACACCTCCAGACGAGATGAGGTCTGACCCCTTGTGGGGGCTCCAGGGGAACTCCAAGACCTATGTCAGCATGGGCGATGAAAGATCTGGCTCCAGCCTCAGCACCAGACGAGGACTGAGGACCCGGCGACGACTGGGGAGGAATCCCCAGAGGCGCCTGGCATCTGGCACGGAGACTGACCTGTCCTGAGGCCACAGGGGCGGGTCCCTCTTGTCCCCATCATAACTCGAGAGGACACCACTGCAACTCGAGAAAAACCAGAAGCTTCTCCCCTGCAGGCAGTGTGAGGCTCTTTTCCACTGTGGCGTCTCGGGAAAAGTCACCCCTTCCCTATTGGACCTCGATTGGCTCCTTCACCTCCTTGCTGTGTCCCAAGAAGTTCCACGCCCCAATCCTTCCCACTCGCGAGGAACTCCGAGGGTCCCGCCATGGCTCAAGAGCAGCCCTGTTTCCCCTGATCAGCTCCAGATGAGGGTCCCTTTCCCTGCTCTGTCGGGAAAGGGTTCCCAGCGCTCCCCTCACTTCCCAAGAGGAGGGGCTCACACCAGTAGAGTGGGCAGGTGCATCAGGTGTCTGACATCATTCCCCAAGACACCAAATGTCTCCTCCACTCCAGGTGAACCTGACTGCTGTGCACTGCCTGAACTGTCACCCCAAGGCTCGACACCTGACACACTGGAACGTGTGACAGCCCTGGGGTACCTTGAGGGCAAGCCACATATCCCAGTGTCCACTCGAAGGGGAACCTGACACTGCTGATGCAGCTGGGGAGGCAAGCTGCCGTGCACGTCTCCAGGTGCGACAAGGACTGACTCCCCTGTTGGGGCTCGAGGGGAATCCCAAGACCTATGTCAGCACGGATGAGGAAAGCTCAGGCTCCGTCCTCAGAACCAGACGAGGACTGAGGACCCAGCGACGAATTGGGAGAAATCGCCAGAGGCACATGGCAACTGGCACGGAGACTGACCTCTCCTGAGGCCATAGGGGCGCTTCCCTGGTGTCCCCGTCGTAAATCAAGAAGACCCCACTGCAACTTGAGAAAAACCAGAAGCTTCTACCCTGCAGGCGGGCGAGGCCCTTGTCCGCTGTGGCCTCTTGGGGGAAATCAACCCTTCCCTCTTGGACCTCGAAAAGCTCCTTCACACCATTGCTGTGACCAAAGCAGTTCCCCGCCCAACCTGTCCCCACTCGAGATGAACACCGTTGGTCCCGCCGTGACCCAAGAAGAACCCCATTTGCCAAAGTTCAGTCCCAGATGGTTGTCCCTTTCCCTGCTCGTCGGGAAAAAGATCCCGGCTCTTCCCTCGCGTCCCAAGAGCAGCTGCTTGCACAATGAGAGTCGAGTGGAGGTTCAGGGTTCGGGCCACCATTCCTCAAGATCCCCAAATGTCTCCTCCACTCCAGATGAACCTGAATGCCCTACACGGCCTCGACTGTCACACCGAGGCTCAACGCCTGACACACTGGTACGTGTGACAGCCATGGGTAGTGCCTCGAGGTCAAGTCACAGATCCCTGTGTTCGGTCGACGGGGAGCCTTACACTGCTGCTGCAGCTGGGGAGGCAAGCGGCCGTGCACGTCTCGAGGCTAACCGAGACTGACTCCCCTGTGGCGGCTAAACAGGAAACCCAAAACCTTTGTCAGAACGGGCGAGGAAAGCTCAGGCTCCGGCCTCAGCACCAGACGAGGACTGTGCACCCGGCGACCACTGGGAAGGAATCCCCAGAGGCATCTGGTAACTGGCACGGAGACTGGCCTCTCCTGAGAGCCAGGGCCATGTCCCTGGGGTCCCCATGGTAACTCGAGAAGACCACACCACAACTCGAGAAAAACCAGAAGCTTCTCTCGTGTAGGTGGGGTGAGGCCCTTGTCCACTGCGGCATCTCAGGGGAAGTCACCCTTTTCCTCGTGGACCTGGAAATGTTCCTTCACACACTTGCTGTGACCCAAGACGTTCCCCGAACCAACCGTCCCCACTGGAGAGGAACGCCAAGGTCTCACCCAAACTTAAGAAGAGGCCCATTTGCCCCTGCTCAGTTCCAGATGAGAGTCCCTTTCCCTGCTCTGTCAGGAAAGGATTCCCGGCACACCATTCACATCCCAGAAGGAGGCGCTCGCACCAGGAGAGTTGGGAGGAGCATCAGGGGTCGGGCCACAGTTCAAAAAGACCCCCAAATGCCTCGTCCACTCAAGATGAAACTGACTGCCCTGCACTGCCTCGACTGTCACCCCGAGGGTCGATGCCTGACACACTGGCATGTGTGACAGCCCTGGGGTACCTCGATGGCAAACCACAGATCCCTGTGTCCACTCAACGCGGAGCCTTACACTGCTGCTGCAGCTGGAGAGGCAAGCGGCCGTGCAGGTCTCCAGGCGAGACGAGGCCTGACTCCCCTGTGGGGGCTCCAGGGGAACCCTAAGTCCTATGTCAGTACGGGTGAGGAAAGCTCAGGCTGTGGCTTCAGCACCAGACAAGGACTGAGTACCAGGTGACGGCTAAAGAGGAATCCCCAGAGGCGCCTGGCAACTTGCCTGGAGACTGGCCTCTCCTGAGGCCACAGGGGCGGGTCCCTGGGGATTCCATAGTAACTCGAGAGGACCCCAAGACATCTCGAGAAAAACCAGAACCTTCTCCCCTCTAGGTGGAATGAGGACCTTGTCAGCTTTGTCGTCTCTTGGGAAATCACCCCTTCCCTCTTGGACACTGAAAGGCTCCTTCATACCCTTTCTGTGACCAAAGAAGTTCCCTGCCCCTCCCGTCCCCACTAGGGACGAATTCTGATGGTCCCAGTGTGACTCAAGAAGAGCCCTGTTTGCACCTGCTCAGCTCCAGATGATTGTCCCTTTCCCTGCTCCTTCGGGAAAGGGTTCTGGGTGCTCCCCTCCCTTCCCAAGTGGAGCCGTTCCCACCAGGAGAGTCGGGAGGAGCATCAGGGGTCGGGCCATGATCCTGAAGTGACCCAAATGCCTCATCCACTCCAGAGGAACCTGACTGCCCTGCACTGTGTCGACTGTCAACCCCAGGCTCGACGTCTGACACACTGGCACGTGTGACAGCCCTGGGTAGTATATCTAGGGCAAGACACAGATTCCTGTGTCCACTCAACGGGAACCCTGACACTGCTGCTGCCGCTGGGGAGGCAAGCGGCCATGCACATCTCCAGGCGAGATGAGGCCTGTCTCCTCTGTGGGGGCCCCAGGGAAACCCTAAGACCTAAGTCAGCACGGGTGAGGAATGCTCAGGATCCGGCCTCAGCATCAGACGAGGATTGAGGACCCGGCGACCACTGAGGAGGAACCCCCAGAGGCTCCTGGTAACTGGCACAGAAACTGGCCTCTCCTGAGGCCACAGGGGCGGTTTCCTGGGGTTCCTGTCGTAACACGAGAGGACCCTGCTGTAACACGAGAAAAACCAGAAGCTTCTCTGCTGCAGGTGGACTGAGTCTCTTATCTGCTGCCTTGTCTTGGCAGAACTCACCCCTTTCCTCCTGTACCTTAAAAGGCTCCTTCACACCCTTGCTGTGACCCAAGAGGATCCCCGCCCCACACTTCCCCACTCGAGAGGAACCCCGAGGGTCCCGCCAAGACTCAAAAGGAGCCCCATTCTCCCCTGCTGAGCTCCAGATGAGGGTCCCTTTCCTGCTCTGCGGGAAAGGGTTCCCAGTGCTCCCCTCACATCCCAACAAAAGATGCTCGCACCAGGACAGTCAGGAGGAGAATCAGGGGTCTTGCCAATATTCCCCAAGACCCCCAAATGCCTCGTTCACTCCAGATGAACCTGACAGTCCTGCACTGCACCGACTGTCACCACAAAGATCGAAGCCTGAACCACTGGCACGTGTGAGAGCCCTGGTGTACCTCAAGGGAAAGCCTCATATCCCTGTGTCCACAGGATGGGAGCGTGACAATGCTGCTCGAGCTGGGGAGGCAAGCAGCCATGCACCTCTCCAGGCGAGATGAGGCCTGAATCCCCTGTGGGGGCTACAGGGAAACCTCAGGACCTAGGTCAGTACGGGTGAAGAAAGCTCACGTTCTGTCCTCATCACCAGACGAGAACTGCGGACCAGGCGACGACTGGGGAGGTATTCCCTTAGGCGCCTGGCAACTGGCACAGAGACTGGCCTCTCCTGAGGCCACAGGATCGGGTCCTTGTGGTCCCCGTCGTAACTAGAGAGGACTCTGCCACAACTCTAGAGAAACCAGAAGCTTCTACCCTGAAGGCGGAGTGAGGCACTTGTCCGCTGCGTCATCTCGGGGGAAATCACCCCTTCCCTCTTGAACATCTATAGGCTCCTTCTCCCCCTTGCAGTGACCCAAGATGTTCCCCGCCCTACCCGTCCCCACTCGAGAGGAACCCCAAGGGTCCCACCACGATTCAAGAGGAGCCTTATTTAGCCCTGCTCAGCTTCAGATGAGGGTCCCTTTCCCTGCTCCATCGAGAACGGGTTCATGGTCCTCCCCTCGAACTTCAAGCAGAGGCACTCGCACCAGGAGAGTTGGGAGGAGCATCAGGGGTCGGGCCACCATTCCCCAAGAGCCCCAAATTCCTCCTCCATTCCAGATGAACTTGACGGCCCTGCACTGCCTCGACTCTCACCCCAAGGCTTGTCACCCGACACAGTGGCAAGTGTGACAGACTTGGGGTACCTCGTGGGCAAGCCACAGAAACCCATGTCCGCTCAAAGGGGAGCCTGACACTGCTGCTGCAGCTGGGGAGGCAAGAAGCCATGCAATTCTCCAGGCAAGACGAGGCCTGACTCCACTGTGGGGGCTCCAGGGTAACCCCAAGCCCTATGGCAGCATAGGCGAGGAAAGCTCAGGCAGCGACCTCAACACTAGATGAGGACTGAGGACCCAGTGACGACTGGGGAAGAAACACCTTAGTCGCCTGGCAACTGGCACGGAGACTGGCCTATCCTGAGGCATCAGGGGCGGGTCTATGGGCTCCCCATCTTAACTCGAGAAACTCCGATGCAACTCAAGAAAAACCAGAAGCTTCTGCCTTGCAGGTGGGGTAGGGCACTTGTCCCATGCGGCAACCCGGGGGAAATCATCCCTTACCTCTTTGACCTTGAAAGGCTCCTTCACATTCTTGCTGTGACCCAAGAAGTTCCCGCCACACCAGTTCCCATTCGGGAAGAACCCCGATGGTCCTGCTGCGACTCAAGAGGAGTCCCGTATGCCCCTGCTCAGCACCAGATGTTTGTCCCTTTCCCTGCTCATTGGGAAATGGGTCCCTGGAATCCCCTCGCATCCCAAGCACTGCAGCTCGAACGATGGAAGTCGGGAGGAGCATCAGGGTTCAGGCCACCATTGCTCAAGATCCCCAAATGTCTCTTCCACTCCAGGTGAACCTCACTTCCCTACACTACCTCGACTGTCACACCGAGGTTCAACGCCTGACACACTGGGATGTGTGACAGCCCTGGGTAGTACCTCGAGGTCAAGTCACAGATCCCTGTGTCCGCTCGACAGAGAGCCTTACACAGCTGCTGCAGCTGGGAAGGCAAGGGGCCGTGCATGTCTCGAGGCTAAACCAGAACTGACTCCCCTGTGGCGGCTAAATGGGAACCCCAAGACATTTGTCAGCACGGGAGAGGAAAGCTCAGGCTCTGGGGAGGAATCCCCAGAGGCGCCTGGCAACTGGAACGGAGACTGGACACTCCTGACGCCACAGGGCTGGTTTCAGGAGTCCCCATCTTAACTCGAGAGGACCCCCCCTCCCGCAAGTCGAGATGCTTCTCCCCTGCAGGCATGGTGAGGCTCTTGTCTCCTGCGGCTTATCGGGCGAAATCACACCTTCCCTCTTGGACCTCCAATGGCTCATTCACCCCCTTGCTCTGACCCAAGATGTTCTCCACCCCACTCGTCCCCATGCGACAGGAACCCCAAGGGTCCTGCATAGACTCAAGAGGAGGCCCATTTGCCCCTGTTCAGCTCCAGATGAGGGTCCCTTTCCTGCTCCATCGGGAATGGGTTCCCTGCACTCCCCTCACATCCCAAGAGGAGGCGCTCACACCAGGAGAGTCAGGAGGAGAATCAGGGGACATGCCACCATTCTCCAAGACCCCCAAATGCCTAGCCCACTCCAGAGGACCCTGTTTGCCCTGCACTGCGTCGACTGTCACCCGGACACTCGACGCCAGATACATGGGCACGTGTGACAGCCCTCGGCAACCTCGAGGGCAAGTCACGTATTCCTGTGTCCGCTCGACGGGAAACCTGAAACTGCTGCTGCAGCTGGGGAGGCAAGCGGCCGTGCATGTCTCCAGGCGAGAGACACCTCGCCTGGAGAGGAACACCGAGGGTCCCGCCAAGAATGAAAAAGAGCCCCGTTATCCCCTGCTGAGCTTCAGATGAGGGTCCCTTTCCTGCTCTGTCGGGAAAGGGTTCCCAGCGCTCCCCTCACATCCCAACCACAGACATTCGCACCAAGACGAGGCCAGTCTCCTCAGTGGAGTCCCCAGGGGTCCCCAAGACCTAGGTCAGGATGGTCGAAGAAAGCGCATGCTGCAGCCTCAGCACAAGACTAGGACTGAGCACCTGGCGACGACTGGGGAGGAATCCCCAGAGGCGCCTGGGAAGTGGCACGGAGATTGGCATCTCCTGAGGCCCCAGGGGCGAGTCCCTGGGGTCTCTGTCCTAACTCGAGAGGACCCTGCCACAACATGAGAAAAACCAAAAGGTTCTCCCCTGCAGGCGGGGTGAGGACCTTGTCTGCTATGGCGTCTCAGGGGAAATCATCCCTTCCTTCTTGGACATCAAAAGGGTCGTTCACCTTCTTGCTGGGACCCAAGAAGTTTTCCGCCCCACCCGTCCCCACTCGAGAGGAACACCAAGGGTCCCGCCAAGAATGAAAAAGAGCCCCGTTATCCCCTGCTGAGCTTCAGATGAGGGTCCCTTTCCTGCTCTGTCGGGAAAGAGTTCCCAGCGCTCCCCTCACATCCCAACCATAGACATTCGCACCAGGACAGTCGGGAGGAGCATCAGGGGACTTGCCACCATTCCCCAAGACGCTCAAATGCCTTGTCCACTGCCGATGAACCTGACTGCCCTGGACTGCCTTGACTGTCACGCTAAGGCTCGACGCCCGACACACTAGCACGTGTGAGAGTCCTGGGTAATACCTCGAGGTCAAGTCTCAGATCCCTGTGTCCACTCCACGGGGAGCCTTACACTGCTGCTGCAGCTGCGGAGGAAAGCGGCAATGCACGTCTCCAAGCGAGACGAGGCCTGACTCCCCTGTGGGGGCTTCATGAGAACCCCAAGATATATGTCAGCATGGGCGAGGAAAGCTCAGGTACCGACTTCAGCACCAGATGAGGTCTCAGGACCCGGTGATGACTGAGGAGGAATCCCGAAAGGCACCAGGCAACTGGCACAGAGACTGGCTTCTCCTGAGGCCACAGGAGCGGGTCCATGGGCTCCCTGACGTAACTCGAGAAACCACACCACAACTCGAGAAAAACCAGAAGCTTCTCCCTTGCAAGTTGGGTGAGGCATTTATACACTGCAGCGTCTCAGGGGAAATCACCCCTTCCCTCTTGGAGCTCAAAGGGCTCCTTCACCCCCTTGCTGTGACCCAAAAAGTTTCCCGCCCTAGCCTCTCAACTTGAGAGGAACCACAAGGGACCCACTGTGACACAAGAGGAGCCCCATTTGCCCCTGCTAAGCTTCAGGTGATGGTCCCTTTTCCTGCTCCTTAGGGAAAGGTTTGCTCAGGCTTTCCTCGCATCCAAAGAGAAAGTACACGTAACCAGGAAGTCAGGAGGAGCATCAGGAGTTGGGCCACCATTCCCCAAGTCCCCCAAATGCCTTGTCCACTGCGGAAGAACCTGACTGCCCTGCACTGCCTTGACTGTCACCCCGAGGCTCAATGCGCGACACACTGGCACGTGTGACAGCCCTGGGAAAGACCTCGAGGGCAGGCCACAGATCCCTGTGTCCGCTCGACATGTAGACGGACACTGTTGCTGCAGCTGGTCAGGCAAGTAGCTGAGCACGGGTCCAGGAGAGACGAGGCCTGTCTCCTCTGTGGCGGCCTCAGGGGTTCCCCAAGACGTAGGTCAGGCCGGTCGAGGAAAGCTCAGGCTCCGGCCACAGCACAAGTCGAGGACTGAGCACCCTGAGACGATTGGGGAGGTATAACCTGAGGAGCCTGGCAACTGGCAGGGAGACTGGCATCTCCAGAGGCTACAGGGGGCGAGTCCTGTTGTATATTGAGAGGACTTTGCCACAACTTGAGAAAAAACAAAAGATTCTCCCTTGCAAGTGGGACACACTCGCACTTGTCACAGCCCTGTGTAGTACCTCGAGGTTAAATCACAGATTCCTGTGTCAACTCGATGGGGAGCCTTACACTGTGGCTGCAGCTGCAAGGCAAGCACCAGTGCACGTCTCCAGGCAAGACGAAGACTGATTTCCCTGTGGGGGCTCCATGGGTTCCCCAAGATGTATGTCAAAATGGGCGAGGAAAGCTCAGGTACCGGCTTCAGCACCAGACGAGGACTGAGGACCCGGCGATGACTGACGGGGATTCCCCAAAGGCGCATGGCACCTGGAACGGAGACTGGCCTCTCCTGAGGACACAGGGGCGGGTCCATGGGCTCGCCATCGTATCTCGAGAAACCATGCCACAATTCGAGAAAACCAGAAGCTTCTCCCTTGCAAGCGGGGTGAGGCCCTTATTGGCTGTGGCGTCTCGGGGGAAATCACCCATTCCTCTTGGACCTCGAAGGGCTCCTTCACTCCATGCTGTGACTCAAGAAGTTCTCCGCCCCAACCGTCTCAACTCGAGAGAAACCCCAAGCGAACCGCTGCGACTCAAGAGGAGCTCCGTTTGCCCCTGCTAAGCTCCAGATGATGGTCCCTTTTCATGCTCCTTAGGGGAAGATTTCCTGGGGCTTCCATCGCATCCCAAGAGAAGGTGCTCGCACCAGGAATGTCGGGAGGAGCATGGGGGTTGGGCCACCATTCCCCAAGACCCCC
>SJYE01001714.1:877816-926144 GCA_006408755.1 Eudorcas thomsonii
GAGACGAGGCCTGTCTCCTCAGTGGGGGCCTCAGGGGAACCCCAAGACCTAGGTCAGGATGGTCGAAGAAAGCTCAGGCTCTGGCCTCAGCACACGTCGAGGACTGAGCAGCCTGAGACGATTGGGGAGGAATCCCCAGAGACGCCTAGCAACTGGCATGGAGACTGGCCTCTGCTGGGGCCACAGGGGCGATTCCCTAGCATCCCCGTTGTAACTCGAGAGGACCCAGCCACAACTTGAGAAACACCAAAAGATTCTCCCCTTCAAGCGGGGTGAGAACCTTGTCCGCGTTGGCTACTCTGGGAAATCCCCCCTTCTCTCTTGGACCTCAAAAGGGTCATTCACCTTCTTGCTGTGACTGAAGAAGTTCCCCGAAAAACCCTTCCCCACTCGAGAGGAACACCGAGGGTCCCGCCAAGAATGAGAAGGAGCCCCCTTCTCCCGTGCTGAGCTCCAGGTGAAGGACTGTTTCCTGCCCTGTCGGGAGACGGTTCCCAGCGCTCCGCTCACATCCCAACAGGAGACACTCAAACCAGGACAGTCGGGAGGAGCATCAGGGGTCTTGCCACCATTCCCCAAGACCCCCAAATACCTCGCTCACCTGAGATGAGCCTGACTGCCTGCACTGTATCGCCTGTCACCCCGAGGCTCGAAGCCTGACACACTGGCCCATGTGACAGCCCTGGGTAGTACCTCGAGGTCAAGTCACAGATCCCTGTGTCCACTCGACGGGGAGCATTACACTGCTGCTTCAGCTGTGGAGGTAAGCGGCAGTCCACGTCTCCAGGTGAGACGAGGCCTGACTCCCCTGTGGGGGCTCCATGGGTTCCCCAAGATTTAAGTAAGCATGGGCGAGGAAAGCTCAGGTACCGGCTTCAGCACCAGACGATGACTGAGGACCCGGCGATGACTGACGAGGATTCCCCAAAGGCGCAGGGCACCTGGAACGGAGACTGGCCTCTCCTGAGGACACAGGGGCGGGTCCATGGGCTCGCCATCGTATCTCGAGAAACCATGCCACAATTCGAGAAAACCAGAAGCTTCTCCCTTGCAAGCGGGGTGAGGCCCTTATTGGCTGTGGCGTCTCGGGGGAAATCACCCATTCCTCTTGGACCTCGAAGGGCTCCTTCACTCCATGCTGTGACTCAAGAAGTTCTCCGCCCCAACCGTCTCAACTCGAGAGAAACCCCAAGCGAACCGCTGCGACTCAAGAGGATCTCCGTTTGCCCCTGCTAAGCTCCAGATGATGGTCCCTTTTCATGCTCCTTAGGGGAAGATTTCCTGGGGCTTCCATCGCATCCCAAGAGAAGGTGCTCGCACCAGGAATGTCGGGAGGAGCATAGGGGTTGGGCCACCATTCCCCAAGACCCCCAAATGCCTTGTCTACTGCTGATGAACCTGACTGGCCGGCACTGCGTCGACTGTCACCCCAAGGTTCGAAGCCTGACACACTGGCACGTGTGAAAGCCCTGGGTAATACCACGAGGTAAAGTCACAGACCCTGTGTCCACTCGAAGGGGAGCCTTGCACTGCTGCTGCAGCTGCTGAGTCAAGAAGCTGTGCAAGTCTCCAGGCGAGACGAGTACTGTCTCCCCAGTGGATGCCTAAGTGGTACCGCAAGACCTAGGTCAGGACGGTCGAGGACAGCTCATACTCTGGCCTCAGCAAAAGTTGAGGACTGAGTACCCTGAGACAATTGGGGAGGAATCCCCAGAGGCGCCTGGCACCTGGCACGGAGACTGTCCTCTCCCGAGGCCACAGGAGCGAGTCCCTGGGTTCCCCATCAAAACTCGAGAGGACCCCGCCAGAAGTTGAGAAAAACCAAAAGATTCTCCCCTTCAAGTGGGGTGAGGACCTTGTCCATCGTGGCGTCTCAAGGGAAATCACCCCTTCTCTCTTGGACCTCAAAAGGGTCATTCACCTTCTTGCTGGGACCCAACAAGTTCCCCACCCCAACCGTCCCCAC
Source organism: Eudorcas thomsonii (assembly GCA_006408755.1). Classification (NCBI taxonomy): domain Eukaryota; kingdom Metazoa; phylum Chordata; class Mammalia; order Artiodactyla; family Bovidae; genus Eudorcas; species Eudorcas thomsonii. The sequence goes on from SJYE01001714.1 coordinate 879,783, forward strand.
TCACGAGGAACACTGAGGGTCCCGCCAAGAATGAATAGGATCCCCGTTTTCCCATGCTTAGCTCCAGATGCGGGTCCCTTTCCTGCACTTTTGGGAAAGAGTTCCCAGTACTCCCCTCACATCCCAAAAAGAGACACATGCAACAGGACAGTTGGGAGGAGTATCAGGTGTCTTGCCACCACTCCCTAGACCCCCAAATACCTCGTTCACTCCATATGAACCTGACTGCCCTGCACTGCGTCGCCTGTAACCCCGAGGCTCGAAGTCTGACACACTGGCCCGTTTGACAGCCCTGGGTAGGACCTCGAGGGCAGGCCACAGATCCCTGTGTCCGTTCGACATGTAAACGGACACTGCTGCTGCAGCTGGTCAGGCAAGGAGCCGTGCACGGGTCCAGGCGAGACGAGGCCTGTCTCCTCTGTGGGGGCCACAGGGGTTCCCCAAGGACTAGGTCAGGACGGTCGAGTAAAGATCAGGCTCCGGCCACATCACAAGTCAGGGGGTGCACCCCAAGACGATATTGGGGAGGAATCCCCAGAGGCACCTGGCAACTGGCACGGAGACTGATCTCTCCTGAGGCCACAGGGGCGAGTCCCTGTGTTCCCCATCGTAACTCGAGAGGACCCCGCCACAAGTTGAGAAAAACCAAAAGAGTCTCCCCTGCAAGCAGCATGAGGACCTTGTCCGCTGTGGCGTCTCAGGGGAAATCACCCCTTCTCTCTTGGACCTGAAAAGGGTCGTTCACCTACTTGCTCTGACCTAAGAAGTTCCCCTCTCCACCCGTCCCCACTCGAGAGGAACACCAAGGGTCCCGCCAAGAATGAAAAGGAGCCCCATTATCCCCTGCTGAGCTGGAGACGAGGGTCCCTTTCCTGCTCTGTCGGGAAAGGGTTCCCAGCGCTCCCCTCACATCCCACCAGGAGACACTCGCACCAGGACAGTCGGGAGGAGCATCAGGGGTCTTGCCACCATTCCCCAATACCCCCAAATACCTCCTTCACTCCACATGAACCTGAATGCCCTACACTGCATCGCCTGTCACCCCGAGGCTCGAAGCGTGAGACACTGGCACGTGTGACAGCCTTGGGTAGTACCTCGAGATCAAGTCACAGATCCCTCTGTCCACTCGACAGGGCGCCTTACACTGCTACTGCAGCTGCGGTGGCAAGCGGCATTGCACGTCTCCAGGCGAGACGAGGCCTGACATCCCTGTGGGTGCTCCATGGGAACCCCCATATTTATGTCAGCATGGGGGAGGAAAGCTCAGGTACCGGCTTTAGCACCAGACAAGGACTGAGGTCCTGCGATGACTGCGGAAGAATCCCCAAATGCGCCTGGCAACTAGCATGAAGACTGGCCTCTCCTGAGGCCACAGGGGCGGGTCCATGGGCTCCCCGTCGTAAATCGAGAATCCCCGCCGCAACTCAAGAAAAACCAGAAGCTTCTCCCTTTCAAGCGTGGTGAGGCCCTTTTCCGCTGCGGCGACTCGGGGGAAATCACCCTTTCCCTCTTGGGCCTTGAAGGGCTCCTTCACTCCCTTGCTGTGACCCAAGAAGTTGCCCGCAACCCGTCTCAATGCGAGAAGAACCCCAAGGGACACGCCACGACTCGAGAGGAGCCCCGTTTGATCCTGCTAAGCTCCAGATGATGGTCCCTCTTCCTGCTCCTTAGGGAAAGGTTTCCTCGGGATTCCCTCGCATCCCAAGTGGAGGTGCTCGCACCAGGAAAGTGGGAGGAGCAACAGGTTTTGGGCCACCATTTCCCAAGTCCCTCAAATGCCTTATCCACTGTAGATGAACCTGAATGCCCTGCACTGCCTTGACTGTCACCCCGAGGCTCGACGCCTGACACACAAGCAGGTGTGACAGCCCTGGGAAGGACATCGAGAGCAAGCAACAGATCCCTGTGTCCGTTCGAAATTTATCCTCACACTGCTGCTGCAGCTGGTCAGGCAAGTAGCTGTGCACGCGTCCAGGCCAGACGAGGCCTGTCTCCTCTGTGGGGCCCTCAGGGGTACAACAAGACCTAGGTCAGGACGGTCGAGTAAAGCACAGGCTCCAGCCTCAGCAAAAGTCGAGGACTGAGCACCGAGACAATTAGGGAAGAATCCTCAGAGGCGGCTGGCAACTGGCACGGAGACTGTCCAATAATGAGTGCACAGGGGCGAGTCCCTGGGTTCTCTGTTGTAACTCGAGAAGACCCTGCCACATGTTTTGAAAAACTAAAAGATTCATCCTGCAACCTGGGTGAGGACCTCGTCTGCTGTGGGGACTCGGGGGAAAGACCCTTTTCTCTCTTGGACCTCCAAAGTGTCGTTCACCTTCTTGCTGTGACCCAAGAAGTTTCTCGCGCTGCCCATCCTCACTCGAGGGGAACACCGAGGGTCCCGCAATGAATGTAAAGGAGCCCCAGTATCCCTGCTGAGCTTCTTATGAGGGTCCCTTTCATGCTCTGTCGGGAAAGGGTTCCCAGCAGTTCCCTCACATCCCAACAGGAGACACTCGAACCAGGACTGTCGGGAGCAGCATCAGGGGTCTTGCCTCTATTCACCAAGACCCTCACATACTTCGTTCACTCCAGATGATCCTGACTGCCCTGCACTGGGTCGCCTGTCACCCTAAGGCTCGAAGCCTGACACACTAGCACGTGTGACAGACCTGGGTGGTACCTCAAGGTCAAGTCACAGATCCCTGTGTCCACTCGACGAGGAGCCTTTTACAACTGCTGCAGCTGCAGAGGCTAGCGCAAGTGTATGTCTCCAGGCAAGATGAGGCCTGACTTTCCTGTGGGGGCTCCAAGATTTATGTCAGCATGGGCCAGGAAAGCTCAGGTACCAGCTTCAACACCAGACGAGGACTGAGGACTCGGTGATGACTGGGGAGGAATCCCCAAGGCGCATGGCAACTGGAAAGAAGACTGCCCTCTCCTGCGGCCACAGAGGCGGGTCCATGGGCTCCCCGTCGTAACTCGAGAAACCCCGCCACAACTGGAGAAATACCAGAAGCTTCTCCCTTGCAAGCGGAGTGAGGCCCTTATCCACTGGGGCATCTCTGGGGAAATCACTCCTTCCCTCTTGGACCTCGAAGGGCTCTTTCCCCCACTTGCAGTGACCCAGGAATTTCTCCGCCCTTCCCGTCTCAACTCGAGAGGAACAACAAGGGACCCGCTGCGACTCAACAGAGCCCTGCTTGCCCCTGCTAAGCTCCAGATGATGGTCCGTTTTCCTGCCCCTTAGGGAAAGGTTCCCTGGAGGTTTGCTCGAATACCAAGAGGAGGGACTTGCAACAGGAAAGTTGAGAAGAGCATCAGGGGTTCGGCCACCATTCACAAAGACCCCCAAATGCCTTGTCCACTGCAGAGGAACTTGACAGCCCCGCACTGCCTTGACTGTCTCCCCGACGCTCGATGCACGACACACTGGCACGTGTGAAAGCACTTTGGACCTCAAGAGTAAGCCACAGATCCTTCTGTCCGCTCGACATGGAGCCTAACACTGCTTCTGCAGCTGGAGAGGCAAGTAGCCGTGCACATATCCAGGTGAGAGGAAACCTGTCTCCTCTGAGGGAGCCTCAGGGGTACCCCAAAACCTAGCTCAGGACGGTCGAGGGAAGCTCAGGCAATGGCCTTAGCACAAGTCGAGGACAAGGAACCCAGAGACGATTGGAGAGGATCCCCAGAGGTGACTGGCAACTGGCACGGTTACTGTCCTCTCCTGAGGCCACAGGGGCGTGTCCCTGGGCTCACCGTCTTAACTCCAGAGACCCCACCGCAACTCGTGAAACACCAGAAGCTTCTCCCTTGCAAGCGGGTGAGGCCCTTATCCGATCCAGCGTCTCGTGGGAAATCAACACTTCCCTCTTGGACCTCGAAGGGCTCCTTCACTCTCTTCCTGTGAAAGAAGGAGTTCCCGGCCACAACCGTCGCACCCAAGAGGAACCCCAATGTACCCGTGGCGACTCAAGAGGAGCCCACTTTGCCCCTGCTAAGCTCTATATGATAGTCCCTTTTCCTGCTCCTTAGTCTAAGGTGTCCTGGGGCTTCCATCGCATTCCAAATGGAAGTGCTCGCAGTAGGAAAGTCGGGAGGAGCATCTGGGGTTCGTTCACCATTCTCCAACACCCCCAAATGCCTTGCCCACTGCAGATGAACCTGTCTGCCCAGCACAGCCTTGACTGTCACCCCGCGTCTTGACGCCCGAAACACCTGCACGTGTGACACTTTGGGCCTCGAGGGCAAGCCACAGATCCCTGTGTCTGCTCGACATGGAGCCTGACACTGCTGCTGCAGCTTGTCAGGCAAGTAGCTGTGCACATGTCCAGGTGAGACGAGGCCTGTCTCCTATGTGGGGCCCTCAGGGGTACACCAAGACCTAGGTCAGGACGGTCGAGGAAAGCTCAGGCTCCGGCCTCAGCAAAAGTCGAGGAATGAGCACCTAGACGATTAGGGAAGAATCCCAAGAGGCTCCTGGCAACTGGCACGGTGACTGTCCAATCCTGATTGCACAGGGGTGAGTCCCTGGGTTCCCCGTTGTAACTCGAGAGGACCCCACCAAACTTGAGAAAAATCAAAATATTCTCCCTTGCAAGCAGGGTGAGGACCTCGTCTGCTGTGGTGGCTCGGATGAAAGAACCTCTTCTCTGTTGGACCTCCAGAGTGTCGTTCATCTTCTTGCTGTGACCCAAGAAGTTTCTCGCACTGCCCGTCCTCACTCGAGGGGAACACCGAGGGTCCTGCCATGAACGTAAAGGAGCCCCAGTATCCCTACTGAGCTCCAGATGAGGGTCCCTTTCCTGCTCTGTCGGGAAAGGGTTCCCAGCATTTCCCTCACATCCCAACAGGAGACACTCGAACCAGGACTGTTGGGGGCAGCATAGGGGTCTTGCCACAATTCCCAAAGACCTCCAAATACCTCAGTCACTTCAGATGAACCTGACTGCCCTGCAGTGGGTGGCCTGTCACCCCGAGGCTCGAAGCCTGACACACTAGCACGTGTGACAGACCTGGGTGGTACCTCGAGGTCAAGTCACAGATCCCTGTGTCCAATCGACAGGGAGCCTTTCACAGCTGCTGCAGCTGCAGAGGCAAGCACAAGTGTACGTCTCTAGGCAAGACGAGGCCTGACTTTCTTGGGGGGGCTCCATGGGAACACCAAGATTTATGTCAGCATAGGTGACAAAACCTCAAGTACCAGCTTCATCACTAGACGAGGACTGAGGACTCGGCGATGAAGGGGGAGGAGTCCCCAAAGGTGCATTGCACCTGGCAAGAAGACTGGCCTCTCCTGAGGCCACAGGGGCGGGTCCATGGGCTCCCCGTCGTAACTCGAGGAACCCCGCAGCAACTCGAGAAATACCAGAAGCTTCTCCCTTGCAAGAGGTGTGAGGCCCTTATCCACTGCGGCATCTCTGGGGAAACCACTCCTTCCCTCTTGTACCTCGAAGGGCTCTTTCCCCCTTTGATGTGACCCAGGAATTTCCCCGCCCTACCCGTGACAATTGGAGAGGAACATCAAGGGATCTGCTGTGACTCAACAGAGCCCTGTTTGCTCCTGCTAAGATCCAGATGATCGTCCCTTTTCCTGCCCCTTAGGGAAAGGTTCCCTGGAGCTTCGCTCGAATACCAGGAGGAGGTGCTCACAACAGGAAAGTCGGGAGGAGCATCAGGTTTTCGGCCACCATTCCCCAAGACCCCCAAATGCCTTGTCCACTGCAGATGAACTTGACAGCCCCGCACTGCTTGACTGTCACCGATCTGGCGTCTTGTGGGAAATCGCCCCTTCCCTATTGGACCTCGAAGGGCTCCTTCACTCCTTGCTGTGACAAAAGGAGGTCCCGTCCACAACCGTCACACCCAAGAGGAACCCTAATGGACCCGCTGCAACTCAAGAGGAGCCTAGTTTGCCCCTGCTAATCTCTAGATGATAGTCCCTTTTCCTGTTCCTTAGTCTAAGGTGTCCTGGGGCTTCTGTCACATCCCAAAAGGAAGTGCTCGCAGTAGGAAAGTTGGGAGGAGTATCTGGGGTTTGGCCACCATTCTCGAAGAATCCCAAATGCCTTGGCCACTGCAGATGAACCCGTCTGCACTGCACTGCCTTGACTGTCATCCGGAGGCTGGACGCCCGAAACACCTGCACGGGTGGCAGCACTTTGGGCCTCGAGGGCAAGCAACAGATCACTGGGTATGCTTGACATGGAGCCTGACACTGCTGCTGCAGCTGGTCAGGCAAGTAGCCGTGCACGTGTCCAGGCGAGATGAGGCCTGTCTCCTCTGTGGGGCCCTCAGGGGTACACCAAGTCCTAGGTAAGGACGGTCGAGGAAAGCTCAGGCTCTGGCCTCAGGAAAAGTCGAGATGATTAGGGAAGAATCCCCAGAGGCGCCTGGGAACTGGCACAGAGACTGTCCAATCCTGAGTCCACAGGGGTGAGTCCCTGTGTTCCCTGTTGTAACTCGAGTGGACCCCGCCATAACTTGAGAAAAACCAAAAGATTCTCCCCTACAAGCGGGGTGAGGACTTCGTCTTCTGTGGTGTCTCGGGGTAAAGAACCTGTTCTCTCTTGGACCTCCCGAGTGTCGTTCACCTTCTTGCTGTGACTCAAGAAGTTCCTCTTGCCGCCTGTCCTCACTGGAGTGGAACTCCGAGGGTCCCGCTATGTATGTAAAGGAGCTCCAGTATCCCTGCTGAGCTCCAGATGAGGGTCCCTTTCCAGTTCTGTCGGGAAACGGTTCCCAGCATTTCCCTCATATCCCTACAAGAAACACTCGAACCAGGACTGTCGGGAGCAGCATCAGGGGTCTTGCCTCCATTCCCCAAGACCCACAAATACCTCGTTCACTCCAGATGAACCTGACTGCGCTGCACTGGGTCGACTGTCACCCCGAGGCTCGAAGCCTGACACACTGGCACATGTGACAGACCTGGGTGGTACCTGGAGGTCAGGTCACATATCCCTGTGTCCACTTGACGGGGAGCCTTTCACAGCGGCTCCAGCTGCAGAGGCAAGTTCAAGTGTACGTCTCCAGGCAAGACGAGGCCTGACTTTCCTCTGGGGGCTCGATGGGAACCCCAAGATTTTTGTCAGCATGGGCCAGGAAAGCTCAGGTACCAGCTTCAGCACCAGACGAGGACTGAGGACTCGGCGATGACTGGAGAGGAATCTCCAAAGGAGAATGGCAACTGGCAAGAAGACTGGCCTCTCCTGAGGCCACAGGGGCGGGTCCATGGGCTCCCCGTCGTAACTCGAGAAACCCCACCGCAACTCGAGAAATACCAGAAGCTTCTCCCTTGCAAGCGTGGTGAGGCCCTTATCCACTGGGGCATCTCTGGGGAAACCACTCCTTCCCTCTTGGACCTCGAAGGGCTCTTTTCACCACTTGCAGTGACCAAGGAATTTTCCCCGCACTTCCTGTCTCAACTCGAGAGGAACAACAAGGGATCCGCTGCGACTCAACAGAGCCCTGCTTGCCCCTGCTAAGTTCCAGATGATCGTCCCTTTTCCTGCCCCTTAAGGAACGGTTCCCTGGAGCTTCGCTGGAATACCAAGAGGAGGGGCTTGCAACAGGAAAGTCGGGAGGAGCATCAGGGGTTCGGCCACCATTCACAAAGACCCCCAAACGCCTTGTCCACTGCAGAGGAACTTGACAGCCCCGAACTGCCTTGACTGTCTCCCCGAGGCTCGATGCACGACACACTGGCCGTGTGACAGCACTTTGGACCTCAAGAGCAATCCACAGATCCCTCTGTCCGCTCGACATGGAGCCTGACACTGCTTCTGCAGCTGGTCAGGCAAGTAGCCATGCACGTGTTCAGGTGAGAGGAAACCTGTCTCCTCTGAGGGAGCCTCAGGGGTACCCCAAGACCTAGGTCAGGACGGTCGAGGGAAGCTCAGGCAATGGCCTCAGCATAGTCGAGGACAGGGAACCCAGAGACGATTGGAGAGGATCCCCAGAGGTGACTGGCAACTGGCACGGTTACTGTCCTCTCCTGAGGCCACAGGGGCGCATCCCTGGGCTCCCCGTCTTAACTCTAGAGACCCCACCACAACTCGTGAAACACCAGAAGCTTCTCCCTTGCAAGCGGGTGAGGCCCTTATCCGATCCAGCGTCTCGTGGGAAATCAACCCTTCCCTCTTGGACCTCGAAGGGCTCCTTCACGCTCCTGTGAAAAAAGGAGTTCCCGGCCACAACAGTCGCACCCAAGAGGAACCCCAATGTACCCGCGGCGACTCAAGAGGGGCCCACTTTGCCCCTGCTAAGCTCTATATGATAGTCCCTTTTCCTGCTCCTTAGTCTAAGGTGTCCTGGGGCTTCCATCACATTCCAAATAGAGGTGCTCCCAGTAGGAAAGTCGGGAGGAGCATCTGGGGTTCGTTCACCATTCTCCAACACCCCCAAAATCCTTGCCCACTGCAGATGAACCTGTCTGCCCAGCACTGCCTTGTATGTCACCCCGAGTCTCGATGCCCGAAACACCTGCACGTGTGACACTTTGGGCTTTGAGGGCAAGCCACAGATCCCTGTGTCCGCTCGACATGGAGCCTGACACTGCTGCTGCAGCTTGTCAGGCAAGTAGCCGTGCACATGTCCAGGCGAGACGAGGCCTGTCTCCTATGTGGGGCCCTCAGGTGTACACCAAGACCTAGGTCAGGACAGTCGAGGAAAGCTCAGGCTCCGGCCTCAGCAAAAGTCAAGGAGTAAGCACCTAGACGATTAGGAAGAATCCCAAGAGGCGCCTGGCAACTGGCACGGTGACTGTCCAATCCTGATTGCACAGGGGAGAGTCCCTGGGTTCCCCGTTGTAACTCGAGAGGACCTGCCACAACTTGATAAAAACCAAAAGGTTCTCCCCTGCAAGCGGGGTGAGGACCTTGTCTGCCGTGGTGTCTCGGGGGAAGGAACCTCTTCTCTCTTGGAACTCCAGAGTGTGGTTCACCTTCTTGCTGTGACCCCAAGAAGATTCTTGCTCCGCCCGTCCTCAATCGAGGGGAACACCGAGGGTCCCGCCATGAATGTAAAGGAGCTCCAGTATCCCTGCTGAGCTCCAGATGAGGGTCCCCTTCCAGTTCTGTCACGAAAGGGTTCCCAGCATTTCCCTCATATCCCAACAGGAGACACTCGAACCAGGATGGTAGGGAGCAAAATCAGGGGTCTTTCCTCCATTCCCCAAGACCCGCAAATACCTCGTTCACTCCAGATGAACCTGACTGCGCTGTACTGGGTCGACTGTCACCTTGAGGCTTGAAGCCTGACACTGGCACGTGTGACAGACCTGGGTGGTACCTCGAGGTCAAGTCACATATCCCTGTGTCCACTCGATGGGGAGGCTTTCAGAGCTGCTCCAGCTGCAGAGGGACGCGCAAGTGTACGTCTCCAGGGAAGACGAGGCCTGACTTTCCTTTGAGGGCTCCAAGGGAACCCCAAGATTTATGTCAGCATGGGCGAGGAAAGCTCAGGTACCAGCTTCAGCACCAGACGAGGACTGAGGACTCGGCGATGACTGGGGAGGAATCCACAAAGGAGCATGGCAACTGGCAAGAAGACTGGCCTCTCCTGAGGCCACAGGGGCGGGTCCATGGGCTCCCCTTCGTAACTCGAGAAACCCCCTCGCAACTCGAGAAATACCAGAAGCTTCTCTTTTGCAAGCGGTGTGAGGCCCTTATCCACTGGGGCATCTCTGGGGAAATCACTCCTTCCCTCTTGAAGCTCGAAGCGTTCTTTCACCTACTTGCTCTGACCCAGGAATTTCCCTGCCCTACCGGTCTCAACTCCAGAGGAACAACAAGGGATCCGCTGCGACTCAACAGAGCCCTGCTTGCCCCTGCTAAGCTCCAGATGATCGTCCCTTTTCCTGCCCCTTATGGAAAGGTTTCTTGGAGCTTCCCTCGAATACCAAGAGGAGGTGCTCACAACGGGAAAGTCGAGAGGAGCATCAGGGCTTCGGCCACCATTCACCAAGAACCCCAAATGCCTTGTCCACTGCAGATGAATTAACAGCCCCGCACTGCCTTGACTGTCACTCCGAGGCTCCAAGCACCACACAGTGGCTCGTGTGACAGCACTTTGGACCTCGAGAGGAAGCAGCAGATCCTCTGTCCGCTCGACATGGAGCCTGACACTGCTGCTGCAGTTGTTTAGGCAAGTAGTCGTGCACGTGTCCAGGTGAGATGAAGCCTGACTCCTCTGTGGGAGCCTCATGGGAACACCAAGACCTAGGTCAGTACGGTCGAGGGAAGTTCAGGCACTGGCCTCAGCACAAGTCGAGGACAGGGCACCCAGAGACGACAGGGGAGGAATCCCCAGATGGGACTGGCAACTGTCACGGTGACTGTCCTCTCCGGAGGCCACAGGGGCGTGACCCTGGGCTCCCAGTCATAACTCGAGAAACCCCACCGCAAGTCGAGAAACACCAGAAGCTTCTCCCTTGCAAGCGGGTGAGGCCCTTATCTGATCTGGCGTCTCGTGGTAAATCACCCCTTCCCTATTGGACCTCGAAGGCTCCTTCACTCCCTTGCTGTGATAAAAGGAGGTCCCGTCCACAACCGTCGCACCCAAGAGGAACCCTAATGGACCTGCTGCAACTCAAGAGGAGCCCAGGATGCCCTTGCTAATCTCTAGATGATAGTCCCTTTTCCTGCTCATTAGTCTAACATGTCCGGGCTTACGTCGCATCCCAAAAGGAAGTGCTCGCAGTAGGAAAGTCGGGAGGAGATCTGGGGTTCGGCCACCATTCTCCAAGAAACCCAAATGCCTTGTCCACTGCAGATGAACCCGGAGGCTGGACGCCCGAAACACCTGCACGTGTGGCAGCACTTTGGGCCTCGAGTGCAAGCCACAGATCCCTGTGTCCGCTCGACATGGAACCTGACACTGCTGCTGCAGCTGGTCAGGCAAGTAGCTGTGAACGTGTCCAGGCAAGACGAGGCCTGTCTCCTATGTGGGGCCCTCAGGGGTACACCAAGTCCTAGGTCTGGACGATCGAGGAAAGCTCAGGCTTCGGCCTCAGCAAAAGTCGAGGACTGAGCACCGAGACGGTTAGGGAAGAATCCCCAGAGGCGCCTGGCAACTGGCACAGAGACTGTCCAATCCTGAGTCCACAGTGGCAAGTCCATGGGTTCCCCGTTGTAACGTGAGAGGACCCCGCCACAACTTGAGAAAAACCAAAAGATTCTCCCCTGCAAGCGGGGTGAGGACCTCGTCTTCTGTGGCGTCTCGGGGGAAAGAACCTCTTCTCTCTTGGACCTCCAGTGTGTCGTTCACCTTCTTGCTGTGAACCAAGAAGATTCTCTCGCCGCCCGTCCTCACTCGAGGGGAACACCGAGGGTCCCGCCATGAATGTAAAGGAGCCCCAGTATCCTTACTGAGCTCCAGATGAAGGTCCTTTTTCTGCACTGTCAGGAAAGGGTTCTCAGCACTTCCCTCACATCCCAACAGGAAACACTGGAACCAGGACTGTCGGGAGCAGCATCTCGGGTCTTGCCACCATTCCCCAAGACCCCCAAATACCTCGTTTACTCCAGATGAACCTGTCTGCGCTGCACTGGGTCGACTGTCACCTTGAGGCTCGAAGCCTGACACACTGACAGGTGTGACAGACCTGGGTGGTACCTCAAGGTCAAGGTACAGATCCCTGTGTCCACTCGATGGGGCGCTTTCACAGCTGCTGCAGCTGCAGAGGCAAGCGCAAGTGTACGTCTCCAGGCAAGATGAGGCCTGACTTTTCTGTGGGGGCTCCATGGGAACCCCAAGATTTATGTCAGCATGGGCGAGGAAAGCTCAGGTACCACCTTCAGCACCAGACGAGGATTGAGGTTTGGCAATGACTGGGGAGGAACCCCCAAAGGCATATGGCAACTGGAAAGAAGACTGGCCTCTCTTGAGGCCACAGCAGCGGGCCCAAGGGCTCCCCGTCGTTACTCGAGAAACCCCACCGCAACTCGAGAAATACAGAAAGCTTCTTCCTTGCAAGCGGTGTGAGGCCCTTATCCACTAGGGCATCTCTGGGGAAATCATTTCTTCCCTCTTGGACCTCGATGGTCTCCTAACTCCCCTTGCTGTGACCCAGGAATTTCCCCACCCTACCCGTCTCAAGTCGAGAGGAACAACAAGGGATCCGCTGCGACTCAACAGAGCCCTGTTTGCCCTTGCTAAGCTCCAGATGATCGTCCCTTTTTCTGCCCCTTAGGGTACGGTTCCCTGGAGCTTCGCTCGAATACTAAGAGGAAGTGCTAGCAACAGGAAAATTGGGAGGAGAATCAGTTGTTCAGTCACCATTCACCAAGACCCCCAAATGCCTTGTCCACTGCCGATGAACTTGACAGCCCCGCACTGCCTTGACTGTCACCCCGAGGCTCGAGGCATGACACACTGGCACGTGTGACAGCACTTTGGACCTCAAGAGCAAGCCACAGATCCCTCTGTCCGCTCGACATGGAGCCTGACACTGCTGCTACAGCTGCTCAGGCAAGTAGCCGTGCACGTGTCCAGGTGAGACGAAGCGTGTCTCCTCTGTGGGAACCCTATGGGAACCCCAAGACCTAGGTCAGGACGGTCGAGGGAAGCTCAGGCATTGGCCCCAGCACATGTCGAGGACAGGGCAACCAGAGACCATTGGAGAGGATCCCGAGGTGACTGGCAATTGGCACGGAGACTCTCCTCACCTGAGGCAACAGGGGTGCGTCCCTGGGCTCCCCGTCGTAACTCGAGAAACCCCACCGCAACTCGAGAACACGAGAAGCTTCTCCCTTGCAAGCGGGGTCAGGCCCTTATCCAATCCGTTGTCTCGTGGGAAATCACCCCTTCCCTCTTGGAACTCGAAGGTCTCCTTCACTCCCTTGCTGTGACACAAGGAGTTCCCGGGCACAACCGTCGCACCCAAGAGGAACTCCAATGGACCTGCTGCGTCTCAAGAGGAGCCCAGTTTGCCCCTGCTAAGCTCTAGATGAGAGTCCCTTTTCCTGCTCCTTAGTCTCAGTTGTCCTGGGGCTTCCATCGCATCCCAAAAGGAGGTGCTCGCATAGGAAAGTCGGAGTAGCGCCCCCCAAATGCGTTGCCCACTGTAGATGAACCTGTCTGCCCTGCTCTGCCTTGACTGTCATCCGGAGGCTCGAAGCCTGAAACACCTGCACGTGTGACAGCACTTTGGGCCTCTAGGGCAAGCAACAGATAACTAGGTCCGCTCGACATGGAATCTGACACTGCTGCTGCAGCTGGTCAGGCAAGTAGCCGTGCACGTATCCAGTCGAGACGAGGCCTGTCTACTATGTGGGTCCCTCAGGGGTACACCAAACTTAGGTCAGGATGGTCGAGTATAGCTCTGGCTTCAGCCTCAGCAAAAGTCGAGGACTGAGCACCGAGACGATTAGGGAAGAATCCCCAGAGGCGCCTGGCAACGGGCACAGAGGCTGTCCAATCCTGAGTGCACAGGGGCGAGTCCCTGTGTTCCCCGTTGCAACTCGAGAGGACCCTGACACAACTTGAGAAAAACCAAAATATTTTCCCCTGCAAGTGGGGTGAGGACCTCCTCTGATGTAGCATCTCGGGGGAAAGAACCTCTTCTCTCTTGGACCTCCAAAGTGTCATTCACCTTCTGCTCCAGCTGCAGAGGCAAGCGCAAGTGTACGTCTCCAGGCAAGACGAATCCTGACTTTCCTTTGGAGGTTCCATGGGAACCCCAAGATTTATGTGAGCATGTGCGAGGAAAGCTCAGGTACCAGCTTCAGCACCAGAAGAGGACTGAGGACTCGGCGATGACTGGGGAGGAATCCCCAAAGGAGCATGGCAACTGGAAAGAAGACTGGCCTCTCCTGAGGCCACAGGGGCGGGTCCATGGGCTCCCGGTCGTAACTCGAGAAACCCCGCCGCAACTCGAGAAATACCAGAACCTTCTCCCTTGCAAGTGTGGTGAGGCCCTTATCAACTGTGGCATCTCTGGGGATATCACTCCTTCCCTCTTGGACCTCAAAGGGCTCTTTCCCCCACTTGCAGTGACCCAGGAATTTCCCCGCCCTACCGGTCTCAAACGAGAGGAAAAACAAGGGATCCACTGTGACTCAACAGAGCCCTGTTTGCCCCTGCTAAGCTCCAGATGATCATCCCTTTTCCTGCCCCTTAGGGAAAGGTTCCCTGGAGCTTCGCTCGAATACCAAAAGGAGGTGCTAGAAACAGCAATGTCGGTAGGAGCATCAGGGGTTCAGCCACCATTCACCAAGACCCCCAAAAGCCTTGCCCACTGCAGATGAAATTGACAGCCCCGCAGAGCCTTGACTGTCACCCCGAGGCTCGAGGCATGCCCTTGCTAAGCTTTAGATGATAGTTCCTTTTCCTGCTCCTTAGTGTAAGGTGTCCTGTGGCTTCCGTCGCATCCCAAAAGGATGTGCTCACAGTAGGAAAGTCGAGAGGAGCATCTGGGGTTCAGCCACCATTCTCCAACACCCCCAAATGCCATGCCCACTGCAGATGAACCTGTCTGCCCTGCACTGCCTTGACTGTCACCCCGAGGCTCGACGCCTGAAACACCTGCACGTGTGACAGCACTTTGGGCCTCGATTTCAAGTCACAGATCCCTGTGTCCGCTTGACATGGAGCCTGACACTGCTGCTGCAGCTGGTCAGGCAAGTAGCCGTGAATGTGTCCAGGCGAGACGAGGCCAGTCTCCTATGTGGGTCCCTCAGGGGTACAGCAAGATCTAGGTCAGGACGGTCGAGGAAACCTCAGGCTCTGGCCTGAGCAAAATTCGAGGACTGATAATCGAGACGATTATGGAAGAATCCCCAGAGGCGCCTGGCAACTGGCACGGAGACTGTCCAATCCTGAGTGAACAGGGGTGAGTCCCTGGGTTCCCTGTTGTAACTCGAGAGGACCCGGCCACAACTTGAGAAAAACCAAAAGATTCTCTCTGCAAGTGGGGTGAGGACCTCGTCTGCTGTGGCGTCTCGGGGGAAAGAACCTCTTCTCTCTTGGACCTCCAAAGTGTCATTCACCTTCTTGCTGTGACCCAAGAAGATTCTCCCGCTGCCCATCCTCACTCGAGGGGAACACCGAGTGTCCAGACATGAATGTAAAGAGCCCCAGTATCCCTGCTGAGCTCCAGATGAGGGTCCCTTTCCTGCTCTGTCGGGAAACGGTTCCCAGCACTTCCCTATCATCCCAACTGGAGACACTCGAACCAGGACTGTCGGGAGTAGCATCAGGGGTCTTGCCACCATTCCCCAAGTCCCCCAAATACCTCGTTCACTCCAGATGAACCTGACTGCCCTGCACTGGGTCGTCTGTCACCTGGAGGCTCTAGCCCTGACAAACTGGCACGTGTGACAGACCTGGGTGGTACCTTGAGGTCTTGTCACAGATCCCTGTGTCCACTGGACGGGGAGCCTTTCACAGCTGCTTCAGCTGCAGAGGGAAGCGCAGTTGTACGTCTCCAGGCAAGACGAGGCCTGACATTCCGTGGGGGCTCCATGGCAACCGCAAGACTTCTCTCAGCATGGGCGAGGAAAGCTCAGGTACCAGCTTCAGCACCAGACGAGGACTGAGGACTCGGCGATGACTGGGGAGGAATCCCCAAAGGCACCTGGAAACTGGCAAGAAGACTGGCCTCTCCTGAGGCCACAGGGGCGGGTCCACGGGCTCCCCTTCGTAACTCGAGAAACCCCCTCGCAACTCGAGAAATACCAGAAGCTTCTCTTTTGCAAGCGGTGTGAGGCCCTATCCACTGGGGAATCTCTGGGGAAATCACTCCTTCCCTCTTGAAGCTCGAAGCGTTCTTTCACCTACTTGCTCTGACCCAGGAATTTCCCTGCCCTACCGGTCTCAACTCCAGAGGAACAACAAGGGTTCCGCTGCGACTCAACAGAGCCCTGCTTGCCCCTGCTAAGCTCCAGATGATCGTCCCTTTCCCTGCCCCTTAGGGAAAGGTTTCTTGGAGCTTCCCTCGAATACCAAGAGGAGGTGCTCGCAACGGGAAAGCATCAGGGCTTCGGCCACCATTCACCAAGAACCCCAAATGCCTTGTCCACTGCAGATGAATTGACAGCCCCGCACTGCCTTGACTGTCACTCTGAGGCTCCAAGCACCACACAGTGGCTCGTGTGACAGCACTTTGGACCACGAGAGGAAGCGACAGATCCTCTGTCCGCTCGACATGGAGCCTGACACTGCTGCTGCAGTTGTTTAGGCAAGTAGTCGTGCACGTGTCCAGGTGAGATGAAGCCTGACTCCTTTGTGGGAGCCTCAGGGGAACCCCAAGACCTAGGTCAGTACGGTCGAGGGAAGTTCAGGCACTGGCCTCAGCACAAGTCGAGGACAGGGCACCCAGAGACGACAGGGGAGGAATCCCCAGATGGGACTGGCAACTGTCACGGTGACTGTCCTCTCCGGAGGCCACAGGGGCATGACCCTGGGCTCCCAGTCATAACTCGAGAAACCCCACCGCAAGTCGAGAAACACCAGAAGCTTCTCCCTTGCAAGCGGGTGAGGCCCTTATCTGATCTGGCGTCTCGTGGTAAATCACCCCTTCCCTATTGGACCTCGAAGGCTCCTTCACTCCCTTGCTGTGATAAAAGGAGGTCCCGTCCACAACCGTCGCACCCAAGAGGAACCCTAATGGACCCGCTGCAACTCAAGAGGAGCCCAGGATGCCCTTGCTAATCTCTAGATGATAGTCCCTTTTCCTGCTCATTAGTCTAACATGTCCGGGCTTACGTCGCATCCCAAAAGGAAGTGCTCGCAGTAGGAAAGTCGGGAGGAGATCTGGGGTTCGGCCACCATTCTCCAAGAAACCCAAATGCCTTGTCCACTGCAGATGAACCCGTCTGCACTGCACTGCCTTGACTGTCATCCGGAGGCTGGACGCCCGAAACACCTGCACGTGTGGCAGCACTTTGGGCCTCGAGTGCAAGCCACAGATCCCTGTGTCCGCTCGACATGGAGCCTGACACTGCCTCTGCAGCTGGTTAGGCAAGTAGCCATGAACGTGTCCAGGCGAGACGAGGCCTGTCTCCTATGTGGGGCCCTCAGGGGTACACCAAGTCCTAGGTCTGGACGATCGAGGAAAGCTCAGGCTTCGGCCTCAGCAAAAGTCGAGGACTGAGCACCGAGACGGTTAGGGAAGAATCCCCAGAGGCGCCTGGCAACTGGCACAGAGACTGTCCAATCCTGAGTCCACAGTGGCGAGTCCATGGGTTCCCCGTTGTAACGTGAGAGGACCCCGCCACAACTTGAGAAAAACCAAAAGATTCTCCCCTGCAAGCGGGGTGAGGACCTCGTCTTCTGTGGCGTCTCGGGGGAAAGAACCTCTTCTCTCTTGGACCTCCAGTGTGTCGTTCACCTTCTTGCTGTGAACCAAGAAGATTCTCTCGCCGCCCGTCCTCACTTGGGAACACCGAGGGTCCCGCCATGAATGTAAAGGAGCCCCAGTATCCTTACTGAGCTCCAGATGAAGGTCCTTTTTCTGCACTGTCAGGAAAGGGTTCCCAGCACTTCCCTCACATCCCAACTGGAGACACTCGAACCAGGACTGTCGCGAGCAGCATCACGGGTCTTGCCACCATTCCCCAAGTCCCCCAAATACCTCGTTCACTCCAGATGAACCTGACTGCCCTGCACTGGGTCGTCTGTCACCTGGAGGCTCTAGCCCTGACAAACTGGCACGTGTGACAGACCTGGGTGGTACCTTGAGGTCTTGTCACAGATCCCTGTGTCCACTGGACGGGGAGCATTTCACAGCTGCTTCAGCTGCAGAGGGAAGTGCAGTTGTACGTCTCCAGGCAAGATGAGGCCTGACATTCCGTGGGGGCTCCATGGCAACCGCAAGACTTCTCTCAGCATGGGCGAGGAAAGCTCAGGTACCAGCTTCAGCACCAGACGAGGACTGAGGACTCGGCGATGACTGGGGAGGAATCCCCAAAGGCACCTGGAAACTGGCAAGAAGACTGGCCTCTCCTGAGGCCACAGGGGCGGGTCCTTGAGCTCCATGTCGTAACTTGAGAAACCCCGCGGCAACTCGAGAAATACCTGAAGCTTCACCCTTGCAAGCGGGGTGAGGCCCTTATCCACTGTGGTATCCCTGGGGAAATCACTCCTTCCTTCTTGGACCTCGAAGGGCTCTTTCACCTTCTTGCTGAGACCCAGGAATTTCCCCGCCCTACCCGTCTCAACTCGAGCAGAACAGCAAAGGATCCACTTCGACTCAACAGAGCCCTGTTTGCCTCTGCTAAGCTGCAGATTATCATCCCTTTTCCTGGCCCTTAGGGAAAGGTTCCCTGGAGATTCGCTTGAATACCAAGAGGAGGTGCTAGAAACAGCAATGTCGAGAGGAGCATGAGGGGTTCAGCCACCATTCACCAAGACCCCCAAATGCCTTGTCCACTGCAGATGAACTTGACAGCCCCGCACTGCCTTGACTGTCACTCCGAGGCTTGACGCACGACACATTGGCACGTGTGACAGCACTTTGGAGCTCGAGAGCAAGCCAGAGATCCCTCTGTCCACTCGACATGGAGCCTGACACTGCTGCTGCAGCTGGTCAGGCAAGTGGCCGTGCACATGTCCAGGTGAGATGAAGCCTGTCTCCTCTGTGGGAGCCTCAGGGGAACTCCAAGACCTAGGTCAAGATGGTCAAGGGAAGCTCAGGCACTGGCCTCAGCACAAGTCGAGGACAGGGCACCCAGAGACGATTAGAGAGGAATCCCCAGAGGTGACTGTCAACTGGCACGGAGACTGTTCTCTCCTGAGGCCACAGGGGCGCGTCCCTGGGCTCCCCGTTGTACTCGAGAAACCCCGCCACAACTCGAGAAACACCAGAAGCTTCACCCTTGTAAGCGGGGTGAGGCCCTTATGCAATCCAGCCTCTCGCTGGAAATCACCCCTTCCCTCTTGGACCTCGAAGGACTCCTTCACTCCCTTGCTGTGACACAAGGAGTTCCCGGCCACAACCGTCGCACCCAAGAGGAACCCCAATGGGCCCGCTGCGACTC
The DNA here is from genome assembly GCA_006408755.1 of Eudorcas thomsonii. Lineage (NCBI taxonomy): Eukaryota > Metazoa > Chordata > Mammalia > Artiodactyla > Bovidae > Eudorcas > Eudorcas thomsonii. The sequence goes on from SJYE01001714.1 coordinate 898,748, forward strand.
AAGAGGAGCCCACTTTGCGTCTGTTAAGCTCTAGATGATAGTCCCTTTTCCTGCTCCTTAGTCTAAGGAGTCCTTGGGCTTCTGTCTCATCCCAAAAGGAAGTGCTCGCAGTAGGAAATTCGGGAGGAGCATCTGGGGTTCGGCCACCATTCTGCAAGACCCCCAAATGCCTTGTCCACTGCAGATGAACCTGTCTGTCCTGCACTGCCTTGACTGTCATCCGGAGACTCGACGCCCGAAACACCTGCACGTGTGACAGCACTTTCGGCCTCCAGGGAAGCCACAGATCCCTGTTTCCGCTCAACATGGAGCCTGACACTGCTGCTGCAGCTGGTCAGGCAAGTAGCCATGCACGTGTACAGGCGAGAGGAGGCCTGTCTCCTCTGTGGGGCCCTCAGGGGTACACCAAGACCTGGTTCAGGACGGTTGAGGAAAGCTCAGGCTCCGGCCTCAGCAAAAGTCGAAGAATGAGCGCCGACACGATTAGGAAGTATCCCAAGAGGCGCCTGGCAACTGGCACGGTGACTATCCAATCCTGAGTGCACAGGGCGAGTCCCTGTATTCCCCGTTGTAACTTGAGAGGACCCCGCCACAACTTGAGAAATACAAAAAGATTCTCCCCTGCAAGCGGGGTGAGGACCTCATCTGATGTAGCGTCTCGGGGAAAAGGACCTCTTCTCTCTTGGACTTCCTGAGTGTTGTTCACCTTCTTGCTGTGACCCAAGAAGTTTCCTGTGCCACCCGTCCTCACTCCAGGGGATCACCGAGGGTCCTGCAAAAAATGGAAAGGAGCCTCAGTATCCCTGCTGAGCTCCAGATGAGGGTCCCTTTCCTGCTCTGTCGGGAAAGGGTTCCCAGCACTTCCCTCACATACCAGCAGAAGACACTCGCACCAGGACTGTTGGGAGCAACATCAGGGGTCTTGCCACCATTCCCCGAGACCCCCAAATACCTCGTTCACTCCAGATGAACCTGACTGCCCTGCACTGGTTCGACTGTCACCACGACCTCAAATCATGACACTGGCATGTGTGACAGACCTGGGTGGTACCTCAAGGTCAAGTCACAGATCCCTGTGTCCACTCGATGGGGAGCCTTTCACAGCAGCCTCAACTGCAGAGGGAAGCGCAAGTGTACGTCTCCAGGCAAGACGAGGCCTGGCTTTCCTGTGGGGGTTCCATGGGAACCACAAGATTTATGTCAGCATGGGCGAGGACAGCTCAGGTACCAGCTTCAGCACCAGAAGAGGACTGAGGACTCGGCGATGACTGGGGAGGAATCCCCAAAGGCGCATGGCAACTGGAAAGAAGACTGCCCTCTCCTGCGGCCACAGGGGCGGGTCCATGGGCTCCCCGTCGTAACTCGAGAAACCCCGCCGCAACTCGAGAAATACCAGAAGCATCTCCTTTGCAAGCGGAGTGAGGCCCTTATCCACTGGGGCATCTCTGGGGAAATCACTCCTTCCCTCTTGGACCTTGAAGGGCTCTTTCCCCCACTTGCTGTGACCCAGGAATTTCCCCGCCCTTCCGGTCTCAACTCCAGAGGAACATCAAGGGATCCGCTGCGATCAACAGAGCCTTGTTTGCCCCTGCTAAGCTCCAGATGATCCTCCCTTTTCCTGCCCCTTAGGGAAAGGTTCCCTGGAGCTTCGCTCGAATACCAAGAGGAGGTGCTAGAAACAGCAATGTCGGTAGGAGCATCAGGGGTTCGGCCACCATTCACCAAGACCCCCAAATGCCTTGTCCACTGTAGATGAACTTGACAGCCCCGCAGAGCCTTGACTGTCACCCCGAGGCTCGAGGCATGACACACAGGCACGTGTGACAGCACTTTGGACCTCGAGAGCAAGCCACAGATCCCTCTGTCCCTTCGACATGTTGCCTGACACTGCTGCTGCAGCTGGTCAGGCAAGTAGACGTGCACGTGTCCAGGTGAGACAAAGCCTGTCTCCTTTGTGGGAACCTCAGGGGAAACCCCAAGACCTAGGTCAGAACGGTCGAGGAAAGCTCAGGCTCGGGCCTCAGCAAAAGTTGAGGACTCAGCACTGAGACGATTAGGGAAGAATCCCCAGAGGGGCCTGGCAACTGGCACGGAAACTGTCCAATACTGAGTGCACAGGGGCGAGTCCCTGGGTTCCCTGTTGTAACTCAAGAGGATCCCACCACAACTTGAGAAAAACCAAAAGATTCTCCCCTGCAAGTGGGGTGAGGACCTCGTCTGCTGTGGCATCTCCGGGAAAAGAACCTCTTCTCTCTTGGACCTCCAAAGTGTCGATCACCTTCTTGCTGTGACCCAAGAAGATTCTTGCGCCGCCCGTCCTCACTCGAGGGGAACAGCGAGGGTCCTGCTCTGTTGGGAAAGGGTTCCCAGCACTTCCTTCACATCCGACAGGAGACACTCGAACCACAGCTGTCGGGAGCAGCATCAGGTGTCTTGGCACAATTCCCCAAGTCCCCTAAATACCTCGTTCACTCCAGATTAACCGGACGGCCCTGCACTGGGTCGACTGTCACCACGAGGCTCGAAGCCTGACACACTGGCACATGTGACAGACCTGGGTGGTACCTCGAGGTCGAGTCACATATCACTGTTTCCACTCGACAGGGAGCCTTTCCCAGCTGCTGTAGCTGCAGAGTCAAGCGCAAGTGTAGGTCTCCAGGCAAGACGAGGCCTGACTTTCCTGTGGGGGCTCCATGGGAACCCCAGGATTTATGTCAGCATGTTCGAGGAAAGCTCAGGTAGCAGTTTCAGCACCAGAAGAGGACTGAGGGCTCGGCGATGACTGGGGAGGAATCCCCAAAATCGCATGGCAACTGGCAAGAAGACTGGCCTCTCCTGAGGCCACAGGGGCGGGTCCATAGACTCCCCGTTGTTAACTCAAGTAACCCCGCTGCAACTCGAGAATTACAAGAAGCTTCTCCCTTGCAAGCGTGGTGAGGCCCTTATCCACTCCGGCATCTCTGAGGAAATCACTCCTTCCCTCTTGGTCCTTGAAGGGCTCTTTCACCCCCTTGCTGTTACCAAGTAATTTCCCTGCCCTACCCGTCTCAACTCGATAGGAACAACAAGGGATCCGCTGCGGCTCCACAGAGCCCTGTTCGCCCCTGCTAAGCTCCAGATGATCGTCCCCTTTCCTGCACCTTAGGGAAAGATGCACTGGAGCTTCGCTCAAATACCAAGAGTACGAGCTCGCAAAAGAAAAGTCGGGAGGACCATCAGGGTTTTGGCCACCATTCACCAAACTTCCAAATGCCTTGTCCACTGCAGATGAACTTGACAGCCCCGCACTGCCTTGACGGTCAGCCCGAGGCTCTACGCATGACACACTGGCATGTGTGACAGCACTTTGGACCTCGAGAGCTAGCCACAGATCGCTCTGTCCGCTCGACATGGAGCCTGACACTGCTGCTGCAGCTGGTCAGGCAAGTAGCCCTGCACGTGTCCCTTTGAGATTAAGCCTGTCTCCTCTGTGGGAGCCTCAGGGGAAACCCCAAGACCTAGGTCAAGACGGTCGAGGGAAGCTCAGGAACTGGCCTCAGCACAAGTCGAGGACAGGGCACCCAGATAGGATAGGGGAGGAATCCCCAGAGGTGACTGGCAACTGTCACCGAGACTGTCCTCTCTTGAGGCCACAGGGGCTCGTCCCTGGGCTCCCCGTCGTAACTGGAGAAACCACTCCTCAACTCGAGAAACACCAGAAGCTTCTCCTTTGCAAGCGGGGTGAGGCCCTTTTCCAGTGCAGCGTCTGCTGGGAAATCACCCCTTCCCTCTTGTACCTCGAAGGGCTCCTTCACTCCCTTGCTGTGACACAAGGAGTTCCCGGCCACAACCGTCGCACCCAAGAGGAACCCCAGTGGACCCGCTGCGACTCAAGAGGAGCCCAGTTTGCCCCTGCTAAGGTCTAGATGATAGTCCCTTTTCCTGCTCCTTAGTCTAAGGTGTCCTGGGGCTTCTGTCGCATCCCAAAATGAGGTGCTCGCAGTACTAAACTCGGGAGGAGCATCTGGGATTCGGCCACCATTCTCCAAGACCCCCAAATGCCTTGTCCACTGCAGATGAACTTGACAGCCCCCCACTGCCTTGACGGTCACCCCGAGGCTCGAGGCACGAAACACTGGCATGTGTGACAGCACTTTGGACCTTGAGAGAAAGCCATAGATCCCTCTGTCCGCTCGATATGGAGCCTGACACAGCTGCTGCAGCTGGTCAGGCAAGTAGCCGTGCACATGTCCAGGTGAGACGAAGCCTGTCTCCTATGTGGGAGCCTCAGAGGAATCCCAGGACCTAGGTCTGGACGGTCGAGCGAAGCTCAGGCACTGGCCTCAGAACAAGTGGAGGACAGGGCACCCAGAGACAATTGGAGAGGAAACCCTAGAGGTGACTGGCAACTGGTACGGAAACTGTCCTCTCCAGAGGCCACAGGGGCGCATCCCTGGGCTCCCCACCGTAACTCGAGAAACCCTGCCACAACTCGAGAAACACCAGAAGCTTCTCCCTTGCAAGCGGGGTGATGCCCTTATCCGATCCGGCGTCTGGTGGGAAATCACCCCTTCCCTCTTGGACCTCAAAGGGCTCCTTCACTCCTTGCTGTGACACAAGGAGTTCCCGGCCACAAGCATCGCACCCAAGACAGGAACCCCAATGGGCCCGCTGCGACTCAAGAGGAATCCAGTTTGCCACTGCTGAGCTCTAGATGATAGTCCCTTTTCCTTCTCCTTAGTCTAAGGTGCCTGGGGCTTCCGTCGCATCCCAAAAAAAGGTGCCTGCAGTAGGAAAGTCGGGAGGAGCATGTGGAGTTCGGCCACCATTCTCCAAGACCCCCAAATGCCTTGTCCACTGCAGATGAACCTGTCTGCCCGGCACAGCCATGACTGTCACCCCGAGGCTCGACGCCCAAAACACCTGCACGTGTGACAGCAATTTGGGCCTCGAGGGCAAGCCACTGATCCCTGTGTCTGCTCGATATGGAGCCTGACACTGCTACTGCAGCTGGTCAGGCAAATAGCCGTGCACGTGACCAGGCGAGACGAGGACTGTCTCCTCTGTGGGACCCTCAGGGGTACACCAAGACCTAGGTCAGGACGGTCGAGGAAAGCTCAGGCTCCGGCCTTAGCAAAAGTCGAGGACTTAGCACCGAGACGATTATGGAAGAATCCCCTGGGGCGACTACCAACTGGCATGGAGACTGTCCAATCCTGAGTGCACAGGGGCCGGTCCCTGGGTTCCCCGATCTAACTCGAGAGGACCCTGCCACAAATTGAGAAAAACCTAAAGATTCTCCCTGCAAGTGGGGTGAGGACCTCGTCTGCTGTGGTATCTCGGGGGAAAGAATATCTTCTCTCTTTGACCTCCAAACTGTCGTTCACCTTCTTGCTGTGACCGAAGAAGTTTCTCACGCCTCCCGTCCTCACTCGAGGGGAACACCGAGGGTCCCGCCATGAATGTAAAAGAGCCCCAGTATTCCTGCTGAGCTCCAGATGAGGGTCCCTTACCTGCTCTGTCGGGAAAGGTTTCCCAGCACTTCCCTCACATCCCAACAGGACACACACGAACCAGGACTGTCGGGAGCAGCATCAGGGGTCTTGCCTCCATTCCCCAAGACCCCCAAATACCTCGTTCACTCCAGATGAACCTGACTGCCCTGCACTGGGACGACTGTCACCCCGAGGCTCGAAGCCTGACACACTAGCACGTGTGACAGACCTGGGTGGTACCTCGAGGTCAAGTCACAGATCCCTGAGTCCACTCGACGGGGAGCCTTTTACAGCGGCTGCAGCTGCAGAGGCAAGCGCAAGTGTACGTCTCCGGGCAAGATGAGGCCTCACTTTCCTTTGTGGGCTCCATGGGAGCCCCAAGATTTATGTCAGCATGGGCGAGGAAAGCTCAGGTACCAGCTTCAGTACCTGACGAGGACTGAGGTCTCGGTGATGACTGGGGTGGAATCCCCAAAGGCGCATGGCAACTGGCAAGAAGACTGGCTTCTCCTGAGGCCACAGGGGCGGGTCGATGGGCTCCCGTCGTAACTCGAGAAACCTCGGCGCAACTCGAGAAAAGCCAGATGCTTCTCCCCTGCAGGCATGGTGAGGCCCTTGTCTGCTGCGGCTTCTCGGGCAAAATCACCCCTTCCCTCTTTGACCTCCAATGGCTCATTCACCACTTTGCTGTGGCCCAAGAAGTTCCCCGCCCCACACGCCCCACTCGAGAGGAACCCCGAGGGTCCCGCCGAGAGTCAAGAGGCAGCCCTTTTGGCCCTGTTCAGCTCCAGATGAGGGTCACTTTCCCTGCTCCATTTGGAAGGGGTTCCCTGAACTCCCCTCACATTCCAAGAGGAGGCGCTCGCACCAGGAGCGTCAGGAGGACAATCAGGGGTCATTCCACCGTTCCCCAAGACCCCCAAATGCCAAGTCCACTCCAGCGGAATCTGAGTGCCTGCACTGCCTCGATTGTCACCCTGAAACTCTACACCAGACACACTGGCACGTGTGACAGCCCTCGGGAACCTCGAGGGCAAGCCACAAATTCCTGTGTCCGCTCGACTGGAAACTTGACACTGCTGCTGCAGATGGGGAGGCAAGCGGCCGTGCACGTCTCCAGGCGAGACGAGGCCTGTCTCCTCTGGGGGGGCTTCAGGGGTACCCCAAGACCTAGGTCAGGAGTGTCGAGGAAAGCTCAGGCTCCGTCCTCAGCACAAGACGAAGACTGAGCACCCGGCAACGATTGGGGAGAAATCCCCAGAGACGCCTGGCAAGTGGTACGGAGACTGGCTTCTCCTGAGGCCACAGGGGCGAGTCCCTGGGGTCCCCATTGTAACTCGAGAGGACTCCGCTACAACTTGAGAATAACCAAAAGATTCCCCCCTGCAGGCAGAGTGAGGACCTTGTTCGCTGTGGCGTCTCGGCGGAAATCACCTTTTCTCTCTTCGACCTCAAAAGGGTTGTTCATGTTCTTGCTGTGACCCAAGAAGTTCCCTGCTCCACCCGTCCCCACTCGAGAGGAACACTGAGGGTCCCACCAAGACTCAAAAAGAGCCCCGTTAGCCCATGCTGAGCTCCAGATCAGGGTCTCTTTCCTGCTCTGTCGGGAAAGGGATCCCAGCCCTCCCCTCACATCCCAACAGGAGACACTCGCACCAGGACAGTCGGGAGGAGCATCAGGGGTATTGCCACCATTCCCCAAGACCCCCCAAATACCTCTTTCACTCCAGATGAAGCTGACTTCCCTTCACTGCATCGACTGTTACCCCAAGGATCAATGCCCAACACACTGGCACGTATGACAGCCCTGGGGTACCTCGAGCAAAAGCCACATATCCCTGTGTTCGCTCGACGGTGAGCCTGACACTGCTGCTGCTGCAGGAGAGGAAACCGGCCGTGCATATCTCCAGGTGAGACGAGGCCTAACTCTCTGTGGGGGATTCAGCTGAACCCCGAGACCTATGTCAGCCCGGGCGAGGAAACCTCAGGCTTAGGCCTCAGCACCAGACATGTACTGAGGACCCGGCGACGACTTAGGAGGATTCCCCAGAGGCGCATGGCAACTGGCACGGAGACTGGCCTCTCCTGAGGCCACAGGGGCTGGTTCCTGTGGTCCCTGTCATAACTCGAGAGGACCAGTCGCAACTCGAGAAAAAGCAGAAGCTTTCTTCCTGCAGGTGGCGTGAGGCCCTTTTCCGCTGTGGTGTCTGGGGGGAAATCACCCCTTCCCTCTTGAACCTCGAAAGGGTCCTTCACATTCTTGCTGTCACCCAAGAAGTTCTCGCTCCACCAGTCCCCATTCGAGAGGAACCCCGATTGTCCTGCTGTGACTCAAGAGGAGCCCCCTTTGCCCCTGCTCAGCTCCAGATTTTTGTCCCATTCCCTAATCGTAGGGAAAGGGGTCCCAGCGCTGCCCTTGCATCCCAAGAATTGCAGCTCACACCATGAGAGTCAGGAGGAATATCAGGGTTTGGGCCAGGATTCCTCAAGATCCCCAAATGTCTCCTCCACTCCAGATGAACCTGACTGCCCTACACTGCCTCGACTGTCACACCGAGGCTCGACGCCTGACACACTGGCACGTGTGAAAGCCCTGGGTAGTACCTCGAGGTCAAGTCACATATCCTTGTGTCTGCTCGATGGGGAACCTTACACTGCTGCTGCAGCTGGGGAAGCGAGCAGCCGTGCATGTCTCAAGGCTAAACGAGACCTGACTCCCCTGTGGCGGCTAAACAAGAACCCCAAGACTTTAGTCAGCATGGGCAAGGAAATCTCAGGCCTTGGCCTCTGCACCAGATGAAACCCGAGGACGCACCAACGACTGGGGAGGAATCCCCAGAGGCGCCTGGCAACTGGCACGGAGACTGGACACTCCCAAGTCCACCAGGCTGGTTTCTGGGGTCCCCGTCGTAACTCAAAAAAACCAGATGTTTCTCCCCTGCAGGCGTGGTGTGGCCCTTGTCTGCTGCAGCTTCTTGGGTCAAATCACCCCTTCCATTTTGGATCTCGAATGGCTCATTCAACCCCTTGCTGTGACCCAAGAAGTTCCCCGCCCTACCCGTCCCCACTCGAGAGGAACCTCGAGGGTCCTGTAGAGACTCAAGAGGAGGCCCGTTTGCCCCTGTTCAAGAGGAGGCGCTCCCACCAGGAGAGTCAGGAGGAGCATCAGGGGTCATGCCACCATTCCCCAAGACCCCAAATGCCTAGTCCACTCCACTGGACCCTGACTGCCCTGCACTGCTTTGACTGTCACCCCGAGGATCGAAGCATGACACACTGGGACGTGTGACGGCCCTGGGTAGTACATCTAGGGCAAGACACAGATTCCTCTGTCTATTCGACGGGAAGCCTGACACTGCTGCTGCAGCTGGGGAGGTTAGCGGCCGTATATGTCTCCAGGATAAATGAGGCCTGACTCCACTGTGGGGGCTCCAGTGGAAACCCAAGACCTAAATCAGCATGGGCGAGGAATGCTCAGGCTCCAGCCTCAACACCAGACGAGGAATGAGGACCCGGCAACCACTGAGGAGGTATCCCCAGAGGCTCCTGGCAACTGGCACAGAAACTGGCCTCTCCTGAGGCCACAGGGGCGGCTCCCTGGGATTCCCATCATAACTCGATAGGACACTGCCATAACTCGAGAAAAACCAGAAGCTTCTCTTCTGCCGGTGGCCTGAGGCCGTTATCCGCTGTGATGTTTTGGGGGAAATCACCCCTTCCCTCTTGGACCTGGAAAGGGTCCTTCACACCCTGGGTGTGACCCAAGAAGTTCCCCGCCCCACCCGTCCCCACATGAGATGTACCCCGAGGGTCCCGCTGCAACTCAAGAGAAAACCCGTTTGCCCATGCTCAGCTCAAGATAAGGGTCCCTTTCCCTGCAACGTCCGAAAAGGTTTCCCAGTGCTCCTCTCACATCCCAGGAAGAGGCGCTCGCCTCAGGAAACTCGGGACGAGCATCAGGGGTAGGGCCACCATTCTGAAGACCCCCAATGCCTCGTCCATTCCACATGAACCTGACTTCCCCGCACTGCCTAGATGCTCAGCCCAAGGCTCAATGCCTGACACAATGGCACATGTGACAGCCCTGGGGAACCTCAAGGGCAAGCAACAGGTTCCTATATCCGCACGACTGGAAGCCTGACACTGCTGGTGAATCTGTGGAGGCAAGCAGCAGTGCACGTCTCCAGGCGAGACGAGGACTGTCTCCCCTGTGGGGTCTCCATGGGAACCCCAAGATTTATGTCAGCATGGGCGAGGAAAGCTCAGGCACCGGCCTCAGCACCAGATGAGGACTGAGGACCTGGGGATGACTGGGGAGGAGTCCCCAGAGGCGCATGGCAACTGGCACGGAGACTGGCCTCTCCTGAGACCACAGGGGCAGGTCCATGGGCTCCACGTCATAACTCAAGAAACCCCACCACAACTCAAGAAAAACCAGAAGCTTCTCCCTTGCAAGTGGGGTGAGGCCCTTGTCCCCTGTGGCGTCTAGGGGAAAATCACCCCTTACCTTTTGTCCTCGAAAGGCTCCTTCACATACTTGCTGTGACCCAAGAAGTTCCCACCCCACCAGTCCCCATTCGAGAGGAACCCCGATAGTCCTGCTGCAACTCAAGAGGAGCCCCATTTCCCCTGCTCAGCTCAAGATGTTTGTCCCTTCCCCTGTTCATTGGGAAAGAGGTCCCTCTGCTCCCCTCGTATCCCAAGAACAGCCGCTTGCACCATGAGAGTCGGGAGGTGCATCAGGGTTTGGGCCACCATACCTCAAGATCCCCAAATGTCTCCTCCACTCCAGGTGAACCTGACGGCCCTACACTGCCTTGAATGTCACAGCGAAACTCAACGCCTGACACACTGGCACGTGTGACAGCCCTGGGTAGTACCTCAAGGTCACGTCACAGATCCCTGTGTCTGCTCGACGGGGAGCCTTACACTGCTGCTGCAGCTGGGGAGTCAAGCAGCCGTGCACGTATTGAAACTAAACGAGACCTGACTCCCCTGTGGCGGTAAACGGGAACAGCAACACCTTTGTCAACAATGGCGAGGAAAGCTCAGGCTCCGGCCTCAGCAACAGACAAGAAAAAAGTACCCGTCAAAGACTGAGGAGGAATTCCCAGAGGCGCCTGGAAACTGGCATGGATACTGGCCTCTCATGAGGCCACAGGGCGGATTCCTGGAGTTCCCATCGTAACTCGAGGTTATCCCACCGTAACTCGATAAAAACCAGAAACTTAAATGCTGCAGGTGGGTTGATGCCCTTGTCCGCTGCGTTGTCTCAGGGGAAATCACCCCTTCCCTCTAGGACCTCGAAAGGCTCATTCACACCCTTGCTGTGATCGAAGAAGTACCCCGCCTTGCCCTTCCCCACTCGAGAGGAACACCGTGGGTCCTGTCGCGACTCAAGAGGAGTTCCGTTTGCGCCTGCTCAGCTCCAGATGAGGATCCTTTTCCCTTCTCCTTTGGAAAAGGTTTTCCGACACTCCCCTCGCATCCCAAGAGGAGACGCTCGCATCAGGAGAGTCGGGAGGAGCATCAAGGGTCGGGCCAGCAGCCCCCAAGACCCCAAATGCCTCGTCCACTCCAGCGGATCCTGAGTGCCCTGCACTGCCTCGATTGTCACCCGACACTCGACGCCAGACACACTGGCACATGTGACAGCCCTCGGGTACCTCGAGGGCAAGCCACAAATTTCTGTGTCTGCTCGACGAGAAACGTGAAACTACTGCTGCAGCTGGGGAGGGAATCGGCCGTGCAGGTCTCCAGGCGAGACGAGGCCTGTCTCCTCTGTGGAATAATCAGGGGTACCACAAGACCTAGGTCAGGACGGTCGAGGAAAGCTCAGAGTATGTCCTCAGCACAAGATGAGGACTGAGAACCCAGCAACGACTGGGGAGGAATCCCAAGAGGCGCCTGGAAACTGGCTCGGAGACTGGCCTCTCCTGAGGCCACAGGGGCGAGTCCCTGGGGTTCCCTTCATAACTCGAAAGGACCTCACCACAACTTGAGAAAAACCAGAAGATTCTTCCCTACAGGTGGGGTGAGGACCTTGTCCGCAGTGATGTCTCGGGGGAAATCAGCCCTTCTCTCCTGGATCTTAAAAGGGTCGTTCAACTTCTTGCTGTGACCCAAGAAGTTCCCCGCTCCACCCGTCCCCACTAGAGAGGAAAACCGAGGGTCCCACCAAGACTCAAAAGGAGCCCCGTTAGCCCCTGCTGAGTTCCAGATGAGGGTCCCTTTCCTGCTCTGTCAGGTAAGGGTTCCCAGCGCTCATCTCACATCCCAACAGGAGACACTCGCACCAGGACAGTCAGGAGGAGCATCAGGGGTCTTGCCACCATTCCCCAAGACCCCCAAATGTTCACTCCAGATGAACCTGACTGGCCTGCACTGTACCGACTGTCACCCCAAGGATCGATGCCCAACACACTGGCACGTATGACAGCCCTGGGGTACCTCGAGAAAAAGCCACATATCCCTGTGTCCGACCTGTGTCCCTGTGCATGTCTCCAGGCGAGACGAGGCCTAACTCCCTGTGGGGGATCCAGGGAAAACACAAGACCTATGTCAGCAGGGGTGAGGAAAGCTCAGGCTCAGGCCTCAGCACCAGACGACGACTGAGGACCCGGCGACGACTGGGGAGGATTCCCCAGAGGCGCCTGGCAAATGGCACTGAGACTGGCCTCTCCTGAGTCCACAGGGGCGCGTCTCTGTGGTCCCTGTTGTAACTGGAGAGGACCGGCCGCACCTCGAGAAACACCATAAGCTTCTTTCCTGCAGGCGGCGTCTAGGGGGAATTCACCCCTTCCCTCTTGGACCTCAAAAGGTTTCTTCACACCCTGGTTGTGACCCAAGAAGTTCCCCGCCCCACCCGTTCCCACACGAAATGAACACCGAGGGTCCCACTGCAACTCAAGAGAAGCCCCGTTTGCCCATGCTCAGCTGAAGATGAGGGTCCCTTTCTCGTGTGCCCCTCAATGCCCCCAGTCATGCACCCCGCCACACCCGAGGTCACAGCTGGTTGGGGGCATGTGCCCCTCCACGCCTGGGGGCATGGCTGGTTGTGGGCATGTGCCCCGCGAAGTCCGGGGGTCCGGCTGGCGGGGGGCATGCCGGCAGTCCCCGGGAGGTCCCAGGCCATGCCCAGAGGCACGGCTTTTGGGGGGCATGCCAGAAGTTGCCGCGAGGTCCGGTGCATGTGTCCCGCCACCAGGGGGCACTGCCGGCAGAAGAATGTCGGCAGTCCCCCAGCAGCCCTGGGCCTGTGCAGTGCCATTCCTGGTGGCACGGCTGGTGGGGGGCATGTTCACCGCCATGCCCGGGAGCACAGCTGTCAGTGGGCATGCACCCAACCACTCCCGGGGGCACGGCTCGCGGGGGTCATGCACCCCTCAACACCCCTGGTCATGAGCCCCACCATTCCCAAGGTCACTGCTGGTGGGGGGCATGCCAGCGGTCGACGGGAAGTCCTGGGCATGTGCCCCGCCATGCCTGGGAGAACAGCTGGCAGGGCCATGCACCCCGACACACCTGGCGGCACGGCTGGTGGGGGACATGCCGGGGGTTGCTGGGAGGCCCCTGGCGTGCACCCTGCCATCCCCAGGGGCACGGCTGGTATGGGGTGTTTGCACCGATGGGGCTGGAGGAGGGCATGCACCCCCCTACACCCGGAGGCACGACTGGCGGAGGGCATGCGCACTGCCATGCCTGGGTTCTGAGCTGGTGGGGGGATGCACCCTGCCAATCACGGTGGCACTGCTGCCGGGGGGCATACTGCTGGTCACCAGGAGGCCCAGTGCATGCGCCCCGCCTTGCCCGGGGTAACGGCTGGTGGGGGACATGCCAGGAGTCACTGGGAGTCCCCAGGCATGTGCACTGCCACGCCCGTGGGCACGACTGGCTGGGGGCATGCTGGCGGTCGCCAGGAGGTCCCGGGCATGCGTCCAGCCATGCCCAGTGTCACGGCTGGTGGGAGGCATGCCAGCGATCACTGAGAGGCCCTGGGCATGTGCCCCGACATGCCCGGCGGCAGGGCTGGCAGTGGACATGCACCCTGCCATGCCCCAGGTCACGGCTGGCGGTGGAGATGCGCACTGCTATGCCCGGGTGCACGGCTGGTGGAGGGCATGCTGGCAATCTCCGGAGGACCTGGGCATGTGCCCCACCACACCCGGGGGTGTGGCTGGCAGGGGGAATGAGCCCCGCCATGCCAGGGGGCACGGCTGGTGGGGGGTATGCCAACATTCGCCTGGAGGCCCAAGGCATGCAGCCTGCCATGCCTGGGGGCACAGCTTGTGGGGGCATGCCCATCACCACGCCTGAGGGCATGCCTGGCAGGGGGGCATGTGCCCCGCCAGGCCCGGGAACATGGCTGTTGTGGGCATGCGCCCTGCCACGCTCAGAGTCACGGCTGGTGGGGGTCATGCCAGTGGTCGATGGGAAGTCCCGGGCATCTGCCCCACCACACCTGGGGGCAAGGCTGGTGGGGGGCATGCCCCCCGCCGCACCTGGGGAACACTGCTGGTGGGGGGTATGCCAGCAGTCATGGGAGTCCCCAGGCATGTGCCCCACCACACCCGGGGGCAAGGCTGGTGGGGGGTATTCGCACCACCAAGCCCAGGGGCATGGCTGGCGGGGGGCAGGCACCCCAAAACGCCTGGGGGCACGGCTGGTGGGGGGCACGCTGGCGATCGCTGGATGTCATTGGCATGTGCCCTGTCACGCCCGGTGTCACGGCTGATGTGGGGCCTGGCGGGGGGCATGCCAGCGATTGCCGGTAAGCCCTGGGCATGCGCCTCATCATGTCTGGGTCAAGGCTGGTGGGGGACATGCTGGTGGTCATTGGGAGGCCAAGGCATGCACGCCACCATGCGTGGGGGCACGGCTGGCGGGGGGCATGTGCCACACTACGCCCAGGGGCACGGCTCATGGGGTCCTGGTGGGGGGCATGCCTGCAGTCCCTGGGAGTCCCCGGGCATGTGCCCTGCCACGCCTGGGGGCATGGCTGGCGGGAGGCATGCTGGTGATCTATGGTAGGCCCCGGGCATGCACCCAAAGCCTGAAAACACAGCTGGTGGGGGGCATGTGCCCCGCCACACCCAGGGTCATGGCTGAAGGGGGAATTTGCACCATCACACCCGGGGGCACTGCTGGCGGGGGGCATACTGGCGGTTGCTGGGAGGCCTAGAGCGTGCACCCCACCACGCCCGGGGGCACAGCTGGTTGGGGGTATGCCGGCGGTCACCAGAAGGCCCCGGGCATGCGCCAAGCCACGCTTGGGGACACGGATGGTGGGGGGGCATGCCGGCAACTGCTGGGATGTCCTGGGCATGCACCCCGTCATGCCCGGCATTGTGGTGGGTGGGGGTATGCGCACCACCACGCCCAGGGCCATGTCCGGCAAGGGGTATGCTGGTGGTCACTGGGAGGCCCCTGGCATGTGCCCCACCATGCCTGGGGTCACGGCTGGTGGGGGGCATGCCGCCGGGCCCCAGGAGGCCCTGGGTATGTGCCCCACCATGCCCGGGGTAATGGCTGGTGGGGGCATTAGCCTCACCACGCCTGGGGGAACAGCTGGCGGGGGGCATGCACCCTGCCTCACTCAGGGTCACGGCTGGTGTTGAGCATGTGCATGCACCCCACCACGCCCATGTGCACAACTGGTGGGGGGCATGGACCCCACCATGCCCAGTGTCTTGGCTGGTGGGGGGCATGTGCCCCACCATGCCCGGGGTCACGGCTGTTGGGGTCATGTGCCCCACTACGCCCGGTGTCACAGCTGGTGAGGGGTATGCGCCCTGCCATGCCTGGGTACATGGTTGTCAGGGGGCATGCCGGCGGTTGCTGGGAGGCCCGGAGCATTCTCACTGCCATGCCTGGGGTCACGGCTGGTATGGGCATGTGCCCTGCCAAGCCCTGGGTCACAACTGGTGGGGGGCATAAGACCTGCCGAACCCGGGAGCACGGCTGTCCGGGGGCATGTCGGCGGTCACCGGGAGGCCCTGGTCATGCGCTGTGCCACGCCCGGGGGCATGGCTGGAGGGGCATGCTGGTGGTCACCGGGAAGATCCGGGCATGCACCCCACCACACCCAGGTGCACAATTGGTGGGGGGCATGGACCCCACCACGCCCAGTGTCTTGGCTGGTGGGGGGCATGTGCCCCACCATGCCCGGGGTCACGGCTGGTGGGGGGCATGCAACCTGCCTTGGCCAGGTCACGGCAGGTGGATGGCATGTGCACTGCCACGCCTGGGGTCATGGCTGGTGGGGGGCATACGTCCTGCCACGCCTGGGGGCACGGCTGTCCGGGGACATGCCGGAGGTCATCGCGCGGCACCAGACATGCGTCCTGCCATGCCCAGATGCATGACTGACTGGTGGCATTCTGGCGGTCACCGCGCGGCACCAGACATGCGTCCCACCATGCCCAGTGGCACGACTGGCGGGGGTCATGCCGGCAGTTGCTGAGCGGCCTAGGGCATGCATCCCACTAGGCCCAGGATCACGGCCGGTAGGGAGCATGTGCCAGCCATTCCCGTGGTCACGGCTGGTGGGAGGCATGTGCCCCCCCACGCCCAGGGTACAGCTGGTGGGGGGCATGCAACGTGCCTCACCCAGGTTACAGCTGGTGGGGGTATGTGCACCACCACGCCCGGGTCACAACTGGCGTGGGGCATGCTGGCAGTCGCCAGGAAGCCCTGGGCATATGCCCCGCCACGCCCGGGTGCACGGCTGGCGGGGGCCTTGCCAGCAGTTGCCCTGCGGCCTTGGGCATGCACCCCACCATGCCTGCGGTCATGGCTGGTGGGGGACATGCCAGCAGTCACCGGGAAGCCCTGGGCATGATTCCCACCACGTCCAGGGTCACAGTGGTGGAAGGCATGCACCCAATCACATCCAGGGGCACGTCCAGAGGGGGGCAGGCTCCCTGCCACCCCCGGGTCACGGCTGGTGGGGGCATGCACCCTGCCACACCCGGGGTCACCGATGGTGGGGGCATGCAATCTGCCTCGCCCGGGTCACGGCTGGTGGGGGGCATGTGCCCTGCCACACCAGGGGTCACAGCTGGTGGGGGCATGCGCCCCACCACGCCCAGGGTCATGGATGATGGGGGGCATGCAACCTGCCTCCTCCGGGTCATGGCTGGTGAACAGCATGTGCCCCGCCACGCCCGGGGTCACGGTTGGTGGGGGCCATGTGCACCTCCACACCTGAAGTCACGGATGGTGGGGGGCATGCAACCTGCCTTTCCCGGGTCACAGCTGGTGGGGGCATGTGCCCCGCCACACCAGGGGTCATGGTTGGTGGGGGCATGCACCCCACCATGTTCAGGGTCACGGATGGTGGGGGCCATGCAACCTGCTTCACCTGGGTCATGGCTGGTGAAAGGCATGCGCCTGCCATGCCAGGGGTCACAGCTGGTGAGGGGCATGTGCCCCGCCACACCTGGGGGTACGGTTGTCGTGGGGCATGACGGAGGTCGCTGCGAGGCCTGGGACATTCTCCACCATGCCCGGTGTCACAGTTGGTGTGGGGCATGCACCCCGCCACGCCAGGTATCACAGCTGGTGGGGGGCATTCGCCCCACCACGCCCAGGGTCATGGCTGGTGGGGAGCATGAGCCCCACCACTTCCGGGGGCATGTCTGGCAGGGGGCATTCCAGCAGTCATGGGAGGCCCTGGGCATGTGCCACACCACATCTGGGGTCAAGGCTGGTGGCAGGCATGCAGGCAGTCACTGGGAAGTCTCAGGCATGCTCCCCGCCATGTCCAGGTACACAGCTGACAGGGGGCATGTGCCCCACCATGCCCGGATTCACGGGTGGTGGGAGGCATGCACCCAGCCTCACTTGGGGTCACGGCTGTTGGGGAGCATGCGCCCAGCTATGCCCAGTGTCACAGCTGGTGGGGGGGCATGCGCCCCACCACTTCTGGTGCCATGGATGGAGGGGGGCTTACAACCTGCCTTGCCCGGGTCACAGCTGGTGGGGGGCATCGCCCCACCACACTCGGGGTGATGGCTCGTGGGGGGCATGCGCCTCACCATGCCCAGGGTCACAGATGGTTGGAGGCATGCAACCTGACTCGCCCGGGGTCACGGCTTGTGGGGGGCATACGCCCCACCATGCCCTGGGTCACGGCTGGTGGGGGGCATGTGCCCCACCACGCCTGGTGTCACGGCTGGTGGAGAGCATGACAGTGGTGGCTGGGTGGCCCCGGGAATGCCTCCGCCATGCCTTTTTTTCACAGCTGATGGGGGGCATGCTGCCAGTCGCTTGGAGGCCCTGGGCATGTGCCCTGCCATGCATGGTGTCATTGCTGGTGGGGGGCATGTGCCCAGCCACGCCGGGGGTCATGGCTGGTGGGGTGCATGTGCCCCACCACACCTGGGGAGTGGCTGGAGGGGGGCATGCCAGCGGTCGCCAGGAAGACCTGGGCATGCGCCCCGCCATGTCAGGTGGACGGCTGGTGGGAGGCATGCACCACTCCATGCCCGGGGTCACAGCTGGAGGGGGACCTGCAACCCGCCATGCCCGGGGATCGGGCTGGTGGAGGACATGCACCTCACAATGCCCTGGGGCACGGCTGGCGGGGAGCATGACGGTGGTGGCTGGGTGGCACTGGGAATGCCCCCGCCATGACTTTTTTTCACAGCTGTTGGGGGTCATGCTGCAGATCACTGGGAAAACCCAGGCATGTGCCCCATTATGCCCAGGGACACAACGGGCGGGGGGCATGCGCCACGCCATGCCCAGGGGCACGGCTCGCATGGAGCATGTGCCCCGTCTCGCCCAGGGTCATGGCTGGGGTGGCATGACGGCGGTCGCTGGGAAGACCCGGCATGCGCCCCACCACGCCAGGTCCACGGCTGGTGGGAGGCATGTGCCTCACCATGCCCAGGCTCACGGCTGGTGGGGTGCATGTGCCCAGCCACGCCCGGGGGCACAGCTGGCTGGGGGCATGCTGCAGATCACCAGGAAGCCCCGGGCATGCACCCCACCACACCCGGGGGCACGGCTGGTGGGGGGCATATGCCTCGCACGCCCAGGTACACATCTGGCAGTGGGCATGTCGGCGGTCACCGGGTGCTTGGAGGTCCCAGGAATGCACCCCACCACACCTGGTGTCATGCTCAAGGGGGGCAAGCCACAGGGTGCCGGGAGGTCCCCGGCATTAGCCCTGCCACATCTGGAGTCACGGCTGGTGGGGGGCATACATCCTGCCACTCCTGGGGGCACAGCTGTCCGGGGACATGCTGGCGGTCGCCGGGAGGCCTCGCGAATGTGCCCCACCACACCCCGCATCACCCAGGGTCACGGCTGGTGGGGGGCATGTGCCCAGCCACTCCCAGGGTCATGGCTAGTGGGGGGCATGTGCCCCACCATGCTCGGGGGGCATGCCAGCGGTCACCGGGAGGACCTGGGCATGTGCCCCGACATGCCCGGGGACATGGCTGGTGGGGGGCATACGTCCCGCCATGCCCGGGGGCATGGTTGTTCAGGGGCATGCTGGAAGTCACTGGGAGGCCCTGGGCATGTGCCCTGCCATCCCCGGGGGCACAGCTGGTGGGAGCATAGTCCCACCTTAGCTGCAGGCATGGCTGTCTGCGGGCATGCCGACAGTTGCTGGGAGGCCCCAGGCATGTGCCCCACCATGCCCGGGGGCACGATGTCGGGGGCATGCCAGCATTCACCGGGAAGACCCGGGCATGCGCCCCGCCATGCTCAGGTGCACGGCTGGTGGGTGGCATGTGCCCTGCCATGCCCGGGATCATGGGTGGTGGGGAGCATGTGCCCCAACACGCCTGGGTTCATGGCTGTTGGGAGGCATGCCAATGGTTGCTGGGAGGCCCTGGGCATGAGCCCCACCACGCCCAGGAAAATGGCTTTCAGGGTGCATGTCAGCAATGGCCAGGTGACCCTGGCATGCGCCCCACCATGCCCGGATTCACAGTTGATGGGGGAAATGTGCACTGCCTCACCCGGGGGCATAGCTGGTGGAGGGTATGCCGGCAATCGCTGGGAGGTTCTGGCATATGCCCTGCCATGCCCGGATTCACGGGTGAGGGGCATGTGCACCACCATGCCTGGGGACGCGTCCTGCAGGGTGCATGCCAGTGGTCATCATGAGGCCTCAGGCCTGTGCCCCACCACGCACAGGGGCTTGGCTGGTGGGGGGCATTTTGGCGGTCGCCGGGAGGCTCCGGGCATGCTCCCCGCCATGCCTGGGGTCACGCCTAGTGGGGGGCCTGTGACCCGCCACACCCAGAATCACGGCTGGTGGGGGGCATGCACCCCGCCAAGCCTGGGGTCACAGCTGATGGGGAGCATACATCCCGCCATGACCAGGGGCGTGGCTATCCGGGGTCATGCTGGTGGTCGCCGGGTGGCCCCGGGCATGCGCCCCACCATGCCTAGGGACACGGCTGGTGGGGGCATATGTCCTGCCATGCCCGGGGGTACAGCTGTCCAGGGGCATGTCGGCAGTCACCGGGAGGCCCTGGGCATGTTCCCTGCCATGCCCAGGGGAACGGCTGGCGGGAGCATGTCAGCGTTCACTGGGAAGGCCCGGGCATGTGCCCTGCCATGACCAGGTGCACAGCTGGTGGGGGGCCTGCACCCCAACACGCCCGGGGTCACGGCTGGTGGGAGTCATGCGCCCTGATACGCCCAGGGTCACAGATGGTGGGGTGCATGCAACCTGCCTCGTCCGGGTCACAGCTGGCGGGGGGCATGCCAGCGGTCGCCGGGATGGCCCAGTCTTCTGCCCCGCTGCACCTGGAATCACAGCTGGTGGGGGGCATGCTGCTGGATGCTGGGAGGCCCTGGCATGGGCCCTGCAATGCATGGGTGCATGGCTGGTGGGGGGCATGCCGGGGGTCACTGGTCGGCCCCAGGCATGCTCCCCGCCACGCCCTGTGTCACGGCTCATGGGGGGCATGCACCCTGCCATGCCTGGGGTCACAGCTGGTTGGGGGTATGGCCCAGCCATGTCCAGGGGCAGGGCTGGCGGTGGGCATGCTGGCAGTCGCCGGGAGGCCCCAGGCAGGCGCACTGCCACGCCAGGGAGCAAAGCTGGCAGGGTGCATGCCGAAGGTCGCCGAGAGGCCCCAGGCATGTGTCCTGGCATGCCCGGGTTCATGGCTGGTGGGGGGCATGCCGGCAGTTGCCGGGCTGCCCCTGGGATGCGCCCAGCCCCACCCAGGTGCACAGCAGGTGGCGGGTATGCCGATGGTCACCAGTATGCCTCGGGCATCCTCCCACCACACCTGCTGTAACAGCTCGTGGGGGCATATGCCCCGCCACCCCAAGGGTATGGCTGGTGGGGGGCATGCGTCCTGCCACGCCCAGGGGCACAGCTGTCCGGGGACATGCTGGCAGTTGTCAGGAGGCCCCGGGCATGCGCTCTGCCATGCCTGAGGTCACGGCTGGTGGGGGTCAGGTCGGCATTTGCTGGGAGGCCGTGGGCATGCTCCCCACCACGCCCAGCATCACAGCTGGCAGGGGCATGCCAGTGGTCGCCTGGAGGACCCGGGCATGCACCCTCACACGGCTGGGGGCACGGCTGGCTGGGGGCATCTCGGGGGCATGGCTGGTGGGGGGCATGCCAGCGGTCGCTGGGTGGCCCCGAGCATGTGCCCCACCACGCCTGGGCGCACAGCTGGTAGAGGGCATGCTACGGGTGCCAGGAAGCCTCGGTCATGCACCCTGCCATGCATGGGCGCACAAAGGGCGGGGAGCATTCTAGCGGTGCCCGGGAGGCTTCACGCATGCTCCCCGCCATGCATGGGTGCACCGCTGGTTGAGGGCATGTCGGCAGTGCCTGGGAGTCCTCACTCATGATCCCCGCCATGCACACTGGGAAGCTTCATGCATGCTCCTTGACATGCACAGGGGCACCGTTGGTGGGGTGCATGCCGGCAGTGCCGGGAGGCCTCACACATGCTCCCTGCCATGCACAAGGGCACGGCTGGTGGTGGGCATGCCAGTGGTACCAAGGAGGCCTCATGCATGTTCCCTGCCATACAAGGCAGGAGGCCTCACACATGCCCCCCACCATGCACGGGGGCATGGCTGGCGGGGTCATGCTGGCAGTGCCGGGAGGCCTCACTCATGCTCCCTGCCATGCACTGGGGCAGGGCTGGCTGGGGGCATCCTGGCAATGCCTGGGAGGCCTGATGCATGCTCCCGAAATGCAAGAGGGCATGGCTGGTGGGGGGCATGCCGACAGTGCCCAGGAGGCCTCAACGCATGCTCCCCGCCATGCACAGGGACACGGCTGGTGGGGGGCATGCTGGCGGTGCCTGGGAAGCCTCACTCTTCCTCCATGCTTTGCACCGGGACACGGGTGGTGGAAGGCATGCCGGCAGAGGGCATGCCAGCAGTGCCCGGAGGCCTCACTCATGTTCCCTTCAATGCACAAGGGCACGGCTGGTGGGGTGCATGCCAGCAGTAGCTGGGAAGCCCCGGGCATGTGCCCCACCATGTCTGGGGGTAAGGCTGGCAGGGGGCATGCCAGCAATGGCCGGGAAACCCCAGGCATGCGCCCCGCCATGCCCAGAAGCATGGCTGGTGGGGGTCATGCCGGCAGTAGCCAGGAGGCAATGGGCATGCACCCTGCCACGCCCGGGGGCACAGCTCACGGGGGGCATGTACCTCTACATACCAAGGGTCACGGCTGGCAGAGGGCCTGCCAGTGGTCGCTGGGAGGCTTTAGGCATGAGCCTCACCATGCCTGGGGGCATGGCTGGTGGGGGGAAGGCCAGTGGTCGCTGGGAGGCCCCGGGCATGAGCTCTGCCACGCCCGGGACACAGCTGGTGGGGGGCATGTGCCCAGCATGCCCGGGGTCACGGCTGGTGGGGGAGATTCCGGTGGTCGCTGGGAGGCCTTGTCATGCACCCTCCCATGCCTGGGGGCACGGCTGTGGGTGGCATGTGCCCCGCCTTGCCCAGGGCATGGCTGGTGGGGGGCATGCCGGTGGTCACCAGGAGGCCCCAGACATGTGCCACGCCATGCCCGGGGGCACGGCTGGCGGTGGGCATGCGTCCCACCATGCCTTGGGGCATGGCTGGTGGGGGCATGCCGGTGGTCACCGGGAGGCCTCGGTCATGCACCCCGCCATGCCTGGGGGCACAGCTCTGGGGGGCTTGTGCCCCACCATGCCCAGGGGCATGGCTGATGGGGGGCATGCCGGCGGTCATCAGGAGGTCCCAGGCATGTGCCCTGCCATGCCCAGGAGCACAGCTGGTAGGCAGTTGCTCCCTGCCATGCCCTGGGGCATGGCTGGCAGTGGGCATGCACCCCACATGCCTGGGGGCACGGTTGGCTGTGGGCATGCCAGTGGTCACCAGGAGGTCCTGGGCATGTGCCCCGCCATGCCCCGGGGCACAGCTGGTGGGCAGTTGCTCCCCACTATGCCCAGTGGCATGTGTGATGGGGGGCCTGCCGGCAGACACTGGGAGGCCTCGGGCATGTGCCCTTCCATGCCCAGGTGGCACGGCTGGCAGTGGGCATGCTGGTGGTTGCCAGGAGGCCCCAGGCATGGGCCCCACCATGCCCATGGCACATCTAGCAGGGGGCATGCTGGCAGTCAGTAGGAGGCCTACAGCATGTGCCCTGCCACACCCGGGGGCACGGCTGGCAGGGGGAATGCAGCCCACCAAGCCTGGGGGCACGGCTGGTGGGTGCATGCTTGCGGTCGCTGGGAAGCCCCAGGCATATGCCCCACCACTCCCGGGGGCACTTTGATGGGGGACAGGCCAGCAGTCGCCAGGAATTCTGGATATGCACCCTGCCACGCCCAGTCACGGCTGGCGGGGGGCAAGCCAGTGGTCACCAGGAGACCCTGGGCTTGTGCCTTGCCATGCCCGGTGGCACAGCTGGTGGGGGCATGCCGGTGGTCACCTGTAGGCCCCGGGCATGTGCATTGCCACACCAGGGGCACGGCTGGTGGGTGGCATGGGCCCAGCCATGCCCGGAGTCATGGCTGGTGGGGGGATGTCGGAAGTCACTGGGAGGTCCCGGGCATTCTCCCCACCTGGCCTGGGGGCTCGGCTGGCACAGGGCATGCCAGCAGTTGCTAGGTGCCCCAGGCATGCAGCCCACCACAACCTGGGGCACGGCTGGTGGGGGTCGTGCACCCAGACATGCCCGGCAGCACGGCTGGCGTGGGGCATTCCAGCAGTCACCAAGAGGCCCCAGATATTTGCCCCAACATGCCCGGGATACAGCTGGTGGGGAGCATGTGCCCCACCATGTCCGGGGGCATGGCTGACGACGGTATGCCGGCAAATGCCGGGAGGCCCCGGGCTTGTGCCCCACCACACCCGGGGTCATAACTGGGGGGCAAGCATGCCAGCAATTGTTGGGACGACTCATGCATGTGCCCCACCATGCTGGGGGCACAGCTGGCTGGGGGCATGTTGGCGGTCATGGGGAGGCCTCGAGTATGCACCCTGCCTTGCCCGGGGGCACGGCTGGCGGTGGGCATGCTGGCGGTCTCTGGGAGGCCTCGGGCATGCGCCCCACCATAGCCAGGAAACGGCTGGTGGGGGGCATTTCAGCGGACGCCAGGAGGCCTCAGGCATGCACCCTGCCATCCCCAGAGTCACGGCTGGTGCTGGGCATGCTGGCGGTCACCAGGAGGCTTCAGGCATGCACCCCGCCATGCCTGGGTGCACAGCTGGTGAGGGGCTTGCCGGTGGACGCCAGGAGGGCTCGGGCATTCACCCCACCATGCCTGGGGACACGGCTGGTGGGTGGCATGCCAGTGGTCGCCGGGAGGCCTCGGGCGTGCACTCTGCCATGCCCGGGGGCACGACTGGCTGGGGGAATGCGTCCAGCCAAGCCAGGGGGAATGGCTAGTGAAGAGCATGCTGGCGGTCACCAGGAGGCTTTGGGCATGCGCCCTGCCATGCCTGAGGACACAGCTGGCATGGGGCATGGCGGCGGTCGCTGGAAGGCCTCTGGCATGTGCCCCACCATACCCAGGAAGTGGTTGGTGGGGGGCATTTTGGCGGTCGCTGGGAGGCCTCGGGCATGGGCCCCGCCATGCCCCAGAGCACAGGTGGCAGGGGGAATGCCGGCTGTCGCTGGGAAGCCTCGGGGTTGCACCCTACCATGTCCGGTGGACATTGGGAGACCTCAGGCATGCAACCCACATGCCCGGGGACACGGCTGGAGGGGTTTGATGGTGATCGCCAGAAGGCCTCAGGCATGTGCCCTGCCATGCCCGGGGGCATGGCTGGCACTGGGCTTTTTGACAGTTGCTGAGAGGACTCTAGCATGTGCCTTGCCATGCCCGGGGGCATGGCTGGCTGGGGGCTTGCTGGCGGTCGCTGGGAGGCCCCGGGCATGGGCCCCGCCACGCCCATGGCACATCTGGCAGGGGGGATGCCAGTGGTCGCTCCAAGGCCTAGAGCATGTGCCCCGCCATGCCCGGGGGCATGGCTGGCAGGGGGCACGCGTCCCAACATGCCAAGGGTCACGGCTGGTGGAGAGCCTGCCAGTGGTTGCTGGGAGGCCTCAGGCATGAGCCTCGCCATGCCCAGGGGCATGGTTGGTGGGAGGAAGCCTGGCAGCCACTGGGAGGCCCTGGGCATGTGCCCCGCCATGCCTGTGGGCACGGCAGTGCGGGACATGTGCCCTGCAATGCCCGGGGTCATGGCAAGCAGCGGTATGCTGGTGGTCGCTGTGAGGCTTCGGGCATGTGCCCCACCATGCCTGGGTGCACAGCTGGTGGGGGGCTTGCCAGTGGACGCCAGGAGGGCTCAGGCATGCTCTAGGCTTCATGGGCTTCTGGGTGGGATATGCAGTGCCACATGCATAGAAGGGGGCTTCATTCGTGCCCAGCAAGTGACTGTGATCATGGTTTTTTATCCCTCTTGTAGCCAGCAGAGACATGTGCATGTGGTTTGGGCCTTCAACAGGGTGCCTGTGCTCCCACCCACTGCCCCAGCTCAGGAGAAAAAGCCCTTGAGCCCAGACTTCCAGGAGGCAACTGTCACCTCCACTTGGATGCCTTGTGTACAGCATGTGGGGAAGTGAAGCTCCTCGGGTGAAGACGAGGCAGTCCAGCTGCGTGCGTCTGCAAGCCCTGATGGGGAAGGCTCGAGTGTGCCTCCAGAACGACAGATCTCCAGCTCTGCTCAGAGGTCTGATCTGGCGGAGCCTCTGGTGCGAGTCTGCTCTGCCCAGGGTGAAACTTGCCCAGACTTGCCTAACGGCTAGGCTTACTGCCCAGGAAGAAGCAGGCTGCAGGCAGCTGGAGAATGACATGGGCACCTTCTTGGACTCAGCTCCACTCCTGCCTTGCCTTGCAACCTAGGCCCCCAATCCTCTTTGGGTAGGGGTTAGGGGCAGTGGGTTCCATACTGCCAAGGGCTCCAGCAGTGAGAGCTCTGTCAGAGGGAAGGGAAGGGCAACTGGATGGCTTTTCCAGCAGTTGCTTGGCTGCACAGACCCAGCACTGCACGGAGAGCACCATGCTCCCAGGGCACCTGCATGGGGCTTGCAGTGCCATAACTAGAGTGGGGGCTCTATTCGTGCCCAGCAAGGTTCTGCCAGACATGGGTTTGCTAGTGCTGTCCTAGCTAGCAGAGACATGTGCAGGTTATTTTGGGCCTGCCCCTGCGCATCTGGGATCCCACGCACAGCCCCAGATCGGGGGAACCAGCCCCTGAGCCAAGACCTGCTGGAGGTGTGTGGCGCCCCCACCTGGAAACTGAGTGCACATCATGCAGGGAAGTGAGCCTACTCAGGGAAAACGAGACAGCCAAGCTGTATGCATATGCAAGTCTTGATGGGGAAGGCCCAAGTGTGCCTCAAGAAAAGCAGAGCTCCAACTCTGCTCAGAGGCCTGATATGGCAAAGTCCTGGGAACGAAGCTGCTCTGCCCTGGGCGAGTCCTGCCTAGACGTGCCTAGCTGCTAGGGTTACTGCCCAGGAAGTAGTAGGCTGTGGGAGGCTGGGACATGGCACTGGAGCCTTCCTAGCCTAAGCTCCACACCTGCCTTGCCTTTCAACCTAGACCCCAAATCTATAAATGAACTGTGAATCCTTACCCAAACCCCAAACAATGAATCCCAAACCCCTATCCCAAACCACAAACTATTCACCTGAACCCCAAACCTGAGGCCCTGGAAGCCTGGTGCTTTCCATGTGGTGCTATGTCTGTGTGGCCAGGCAACCTTTGGAGAAGCCAACCAGTTGCCCTTTCCTTCCATCTGACAGAGGTCTCACTGCTGGAGGTTTGGCATTGTGGTACCCCATGAAACACAAACCCTTAACCCAAACCCCAAACCTCTAAACTGAACCCCAAACCCCATACCCAAAACCCCATACCCAAACTCCAAACCTTTAAGCCAAACCCCAAACCCCAAACCTCAATCCCATAACCTGAATCATGAAACCCTAACCTGAAACACAAACCCTGAACCTCAAACCCCAAAACCCAAACCTGAACTTCAAACTGATAACCCGAACCCCAAACTCCGAACTCAAAAGCCCTAACCCAAACCACAAAGACATAACCTGAACCAAAAACCAATAAGCTGAACCACGAACCCTTAACTCAAACCATGAAACCCAAAGCGCTAACTGGAACACCAAAAACCAAACCCAAAAACCTGAACTCGAAACCACAATCTCCTAAACCCTAACATGAACCCTGAACCCCTAACCCAAACTACAAACCCCAAACTCAAACCCATAAAATGAACTGTGAACACCTAACCTGAATGCCAAACCCCGAACCCCAAACCCCTAACTAGAATCCCAAACCCTTAACCCGAACCCCAAACACTGAACCCCAACCCCCAAACCCCTAACCCCAATGCCAGACCCCTGAAATGAACTGTGCACCCTGAACGCCAACCCTCTAGCCCAATCCCCTAACGTGAAATGCGAAACCCTAACCCAAACCCCAAAC
>SJYE01001714.1:926450-957561 GCA_006408755.1 Eudorcas thomsonii
ACCCCGAACCCCAAACCCCTAACCTGAACAGTGAAGCCCTTACCCAAACCCTAAAACCCAAACTACAAAACACTAACCCTAACCACAACCCCCCAACCCAAACATGAAACACCTAAATGCATACCCCTAATGTGAACCCCAAACACTGAACCCCAAAACGCTAACCCAAACCGTGAACCCCTTACCTGAACCACAAACCCTAACATGAACCATGAACCCATAACCTGAACCCCAAAACCTAACCTGAACCCCAGACCCAGAAACCCAAACCCTAACCTGAACTGCAAACCCCTACCCCAAACCAAACCCCTAACCTGAACCCAAATCCCAAAACAGAACTGTGAACACCTAACCTGAACCCCAAACCCCTAACCCAAACTGCGAACCCTTAACCCGAACCTCAAACCACAAACCATTAACCCAAGCCATGAAACCCCAACTTGAACTTTAAACCACGAACCCCAAACCATGAACACTAAACCCATAACCCTAACCCAAACCTTTAACCTCAAACCCCTAACCCGAACTCCAAACCTCGAACTGCAAAACCCTAACTCAAACCATGAACCCTGATCCTGAAACCCAAACCCCTAAGCTGAACCTCAAACCCCTAACCTGAAACTCAAACCCCAAACTCCTAAACTGAACCCCAAACCCCAAAACCCTAACCTAAACCATGAACCCCTAACCCAAAACCCAAACCCATAACTCAAACATAACGCTGAACTGCGAAACACTAACATGAACCACAAACCCCAAACATGAACCCTAAACCCCAAATCCCACGTAAACCCCTAACCTAAACTCCAAACCCCAAACATTGAACCCCTAACCCTTAAACTCATACCCCTAACCTGAACCCCAAACCACAAACTCCAAACCATGAACCCCAAACCACTAACCCAAACACCAAGGAACTGCTGGAGAAGCCATTCAGTAGCCCTTCCCTTCCCCCTGACAGAGCTCTAATTGCTGGAGCCCGTGGCAGTCTGGAAACCCGCCAGCCACTAACCACTCCACAAGCAGGCCTGGGGCCTAGGTCAAAAGGCAAGGCTGGAGCGAAGCTGATGCCAGGAAGGCACCAAGGCCATCTCCAAGCCTCCCGCAGCCTGCTGCTTCCTGAGCAGTAAGCCTAGCAGCTAGGCATGTCTGTGCAAGGCTTGCCAAGGGCCGAGCATCCATGCACCAAGCTACTCTGCCATATCGGGCCTCTGAGCAGAGCTGGATCTCTGTCTTTCTAGAGGCGCACTCGGGCCTTCACCATCAGTGCTGGCAACTTCGAGGAGGCTCCCTTCAACGTATGCTGTGCACTCAGCTTCCAGGCGGGGGCGCCACACACCTTCTGGAGTTCTTGGCTCAGGGGCTGGTTCCCCTGTCCTGGGGCTGTGGGCAAGAGCCCTGACACACAGGGGAAGGCACAAACCTCCTGGACACGTCTCTGCTCAGGAGAACACTAGGAAACTTACGTCTGTTAGGTCCCACCCTGGGAGCGAACGAAGTCACTGTCTCCAGCTGTGGAGGTGCAGACCACACCCAGAGGCCTTAGGAGCCTGGTGCTCTCCATGCGGCACTCAGTCTGTGCGACCAAGCAACCATTTGAGAAGCCACCCAGTTGCCCTTCCCTTCCTTCTGACAGAGCTCTCACTGATGGAGCCCTTGGCAGTGTGGACCCACCGGCCCCTAACCCCTCCCCAAGTAGCCTCGATTTGGCAGAGCCCCGGTCGGGAGGCTGCTCGACCATGGGCGAGCCTTGCCCAGAATTGTCTAGTTGCTAGGGTTACTGCCCAGGAAGCAGGATGTGGGTGGCCGGGGGACAGCATGGGCACCTTCCTGGTCTGAGCTCCACTCCTGCATTGCCTTTAGACATAGGCCCCAGGCCTACTTGGGAAGGGGTTAGGGGCCGGTAGGTTCCACACTGCCAAGGGCACCAGCAGTGAGAGCTCTGTCAGAGGGAAAGGAAGGCAACTGGATGGCTTCTCCTGCAGTTGCTTGGCCCCACAGACAGCGCCACAAGGGGAGCACCAGGCTCCCAGGACCCCTGGTTGGGGTATGCAGCTTCACAGCCGGAGAGGATGAACCATTTGTGCCCAGCAAGTGCATGACAGACGTAGGTTCCCTAGCGCTCTCCTACCCAGCAGAGACATGTGCAGGAGATTTGGGCCTTCTCCTGCGTGTCTGCGCTCATGCCCAGAACCCCAGCTCAGGGGAACCAGCACCTAAGCCAAGACCTCGAGGAGGTGCATGGCGCCCCTGCCTGGAAGCCTAGTGCACAGCATGAGGGAAGCGAGCCTCCTCAGCAGAAGGCGAGGCAGCCCAGCTGCATGCGTCTCCAAACCCTGATGGGAAAGCAACAGTGCGCCTCCAGAACGGCAGAGCTCCATCTCTGCTTAGAGGCATGATCTGGCAGAGTCCCGTGCGTGAGGCTTCTCTGCCCTGGTCGAGCCTTGCCCAGACTTGCCTAGCTGCTAGGGTTACTGCCCAGTCAAGAGCAGGCTGCTGGAGGCTGGGAGATGGCACTGGTGCCTTCCTGGCCTCAGCTCTGCTCCTGCCTCGCCTTTTGACCTAGGCTCCAGGCCTACTTGAGGAGGGGTTAGGGGCCAGTAGGTTCCACACTGCCAAGGGCTCCATCAGTGAGAGCTGTGTCAAAAGGAAGGGAGGGGAACTGGAAGGATTTTCCAACATTTGCTTGCTGCACAACTCAGCGCCACACATAGAGTACCAGGATACCATTGCCCCATGTTAGGAGTTTGGGGTTTGGGTCAAGGGTTTGTGTTTCAGGCCAGGGGATTGGGATTTAGGGTTTGGGGTTCATGTTAGTTTTTTTCCGGGTTAGGTTAGGGATTTTGGGTTTGGGTTTGGGGGTTCATGTTTCAGGTTAGGGGTTTAGTGTTCACGTTAGGGGTTTGGGGTTTGGGTTAGGAGTTTGGGATTCTATGTTTTCAGTTTGGGTTAGAGGTTGGGTTTGGTGTTTGGGGTTCGGGTTAGATGTTTGGAGTTTGGTTTAGGGGTTTGGGGTTCAGGATTTCGGGTTCAGGTAGGGGTTTGGGGACCAGGGTTTGGGGTTCATGCTTCAGGTTAGGGATTTGGGGTTAGGGGATTAGGGTTCAGGTTAGGGATTTGGGGTTAGGGGTTTGTGTTAGTGGTTTGGGGTTCAGGTTAGGGGTTCAGGGTTTGGGGTTCAGTTTAGGGGTTTGGTGTTTGGGCTTGGGTTCAGGTAGGGGTTGCGGTTCACGGTTTGGGTTAGGGGTTTGGGTTAACGGGTTTGGTTTCAGATTAGGGGTTCAGGTTTTGGGTTTTGGGGTTCTGGATTGGTGTTTGAGGTTTGGGATTCGGGTTAGGGGTTTGGGATTCGGGGTTAGGGGTATGCAGTTTGGGTTAGGGGTTTGTGGTTAAGGGTTTAGTTCAGGTTGGGGTTTGGCATAGGTGTTTGGGGTAGGGTTAATGGTTCAAGGTTCGAGGATAGAGGTTCAGGGTTTAGGGTTCCAGTTAGGTGTTTGAGGTTTGGGGTTCAGGTTAGCAGTTTGGGGTTTGAGGTATGGGGATTGGGGTTTGTGTTTGGGGTTTGGGGTTCTTGTTAGGGGTTTGGGTTTGGGGTTAGGGGTTTGGGGTTGAGGTTTAGAGTTGGGTTTTCAGGTTAGGGTTTAGAGTTTAGGGGTTTGGAGTACAGAGACAGGGATTCGTTTTAGGGGTTTGGGGTTCCAGTTAGGGGATTCACGGTTAGGGTGAGCGGTTAGGAGTTCAGTGTTTGATGTTCAGGTTCGGGGTTTGGAGTTTGGTTTGGGTTAGGCATTCAGTCTTTGATGTTACAGGTTTGGGGTTCAGGTTAGGGGTTCAGGGTTCAGGGTTAGATGTTCTGGGTTTGGGGTTCGGCATTAGGGTTTTGGGGTATGGGTATGGAGTTTGGGGTTGAGGTTAGAGGTTTAGTTTTCAGGGTTTGGGCTTCAAGATTTGGGATTCTGGTTAGGGGTTTTGTGCTCAGGGTTTGGCATTTGGGGTCTGGGGTTCATGGTTTGGTGTTCAGGCTGGGGGCTTGGGGTTTGGGGTTCAGGTTTTGGGTTTGGGGTACAGGGTTTGGTTTAGGGGTTTGTGGTTCAGGTTAAGGTTTTTGGGTTTGGGGTCTGGGTTATGATTTTGGGGTTCAGTGTTTGGGTTTCAGGTTTGGGGGTTTGGTTATGCAGTTTGGAGTTTGGGCTTTGGGGTTCATGGTAGGGGTTTGGGTTTTGGGGTTTGGGTTAGATTTTAGGGGTTAGAGGTTTAGGGTTCAGTTTAGAAGTTTGGGGTTAGGGTTTGGGGTTTGGTTAAGGGTTCAGGTTTTGGGGTTAAGGGCTCAGGGTTTGGGGTTTGGTTAGGGGTTTTGGGTTTGGGATTTGGGTTAGGAGTTTGGGGTTAGGATTTTGGTATTCAGGTTGGGGTTTAGGGTTAGGGGTTTGGGGTTCAGGTTAGGGGTTCAGGGTTTGGGGTTAGAGGTTTGGTGTTTAGGGTTGGGGATAGGGGTTCGGGATTTGGGGACTGGGGTTCTGGTTATGGGTTCAGGGTTAGATTTTTGGGTTTTGGAGTTCGGGTTAGATGTTTGGGATTCAGGGTTTGGGGTTTGGTTTAGGGGTTTGAGGTTGTGGTTAGGGGTTTGGTGATTGGTGTTAGGGGTTGTGGGTTTGGGTTTTGGGGTCTGGGGCTCGGGTAAGGGGGTTGGGGTTCGAGGCCTGCAGTTTGGGTTAGAACTTTGCGGTTTGGTGTTAGGGGTAAGCGGTTCGGGATAGATGTTTGGGAATAGGGGTTTAGTGTTCGGATTGGGTTTGGGGGTTAGGTGTTTAGGGTATGTGTTACAGAATCAGGGTTTGGGGTTTAGGTTATGGGGTTTGGTTCATCCTAGGAGTTTGGGGTTCAGGGTACAGGATTTGGGGTTTGAGGTTTGGATTAGGGGTTTAGTGTTCAGGGTTTGGGATTTGGTTTACAGGTATGGGTTATGGGGTTTGGGGATCGGGTTGGGGGTTCATGGTTCAAGTTAGCAGTTAGGGGTTTGGTGTTTGATGTTCAGTTTTGGGGTTTGGGGTTTGGAGTTCGGGTTAGGCATTCTGGGTTCTGAGATGGAGGTTCAGGGTTTGGGGTTTGGGTTGGGGGATGGGATTTCAGTTTTGGGTTAGTGTTTTGGGGTTCAGGTTAGGGGGTTCACAGTTTGGGTGAGTGGTTAGGGCTTCAGTGTTTGATGTTTGAGTTCGGGGTTTGGGCTTCAGGGTTTGGATTCGGGTTAGAGGTTTGGAGTTTGGGGTTTGAGGGTCAGGTTAGGGGCTTGGAGTTCAGGGTTTGGGGTTTGGTTTAAGGATTTGCAATGGGGTTAGGGGTTTGGAGTTTTCTACTAGGCGTTTGGGTTAGGGGTTTGTGGATCAGATTAGGGTTTGGGGGTTTGGGGTTTGGTGTTCGTGGTTCAGGATTGGGGTTCACAATTCAGATTAGGGGTTTGAGGTTCGAGTTAGGTGTTCACGGATTGGGTTAGGGGCTTAGGGTTCAGGTTAGGTGTTTGTGGTTTGTTGTTTTCGGTTCCGGTTAGAGGTTGGTGGTTCGTGAGGGTACCACACTGCCAAGGGCTCCAGCAGCAATAGCTCTGTCAGAGGGAAGGGAAGGGCAACTGGATGGCTTCTACAGTGATTGCTTCTCCGCACAGACTCAGCGCTGCATGGAGAGGGGGTTTCCAGTCACGACCGGCAAGTGCCTGACAAACGAGGTTCCCCTAGTGGTCTGCTAGCCAGTAGAGATGTGTGAAGGTAGTTTGGGACTGCCCCTGCGTGTCTGTGACCACGCCTACAGTCCCAACTCAGGGGAAACAGACCCTGAGCCAGACTTCCAGGAGGCGTGTGGCTCCCCCGCCTGGAAGCCATGTGCACAGCATGCAGGGAAGTGATCTTCCTCAGGGGAATAAGAGGCAGCCCAGCTGGGTGCATCTGCAAGCCCTGATGGGGAAGGCCCGAGTGTGCCTCCAGAATGGCAGAGCTCCAGCTCTGCTCAGAGGCCTGATATGGCAGAGTCCTGGGCATGAAGCTTCTCTGCCCTGGGCGAGTCTTGCCTAGACGTGCTTAGCTGCTAGGATTACTGCCCAGGAAGGAGCAGGCTATGGGAGGCTGGGAGGCGGCACTGGCACCTTCCTAACCTAGGCCTCGTGCCTGCCTTGCCTTTCAACCTAAGCTCCAAACCCATAAGGGAACCATGAACCCCTATCCCAAACCCCAAACAACAAACCCCAAACCCCTAACCTGAACTGGAAACACTTCACCCAAACCCCATACCCCAAACCTGAGGCCCTGGGAGCCTGGTGCTCTCCATGCAGCACTGAGTCTGTGCGGCCAGGCAACCATTGGAGAAGCCAACCAGTTGCCCTTTCCTTCCATCTGACAGAGGTCTCACTGCTGGAGGTTTGGCAGTGTGGTATCCCATGAAGCACAAATATTCAACCTGAACCCCAAACCTCTAACCTGAACCCCAAACCCTGTACCTGATCTCCAAACCCTTAACCCAAACCCCTAACCCAAACCCCGAAACACAAAACTCTAACCTGAATCATGAAATCCTAACCTGAAACACAAACTTTGAACCCCAAACCCCAAAACCCAAACCTAACCCCAAACTCATAACCAGAACCCCAAACCCAGAACTCAAAACCCCTAACCCAAACCACAAAGCTATAACCTAACCAAAACCCAATAAGCCAAACTATGAAACCTTATTCCAAACCCTGAAACCCAAACCTCTAAAAGGAATCCCAAACC
Organism: Eudorcas thomsonii; assembly: GCA_006408755.1. NCBI lineage: Eukaryota > Metazoa > Chordata > Mammalia > Artiodactyla > Bovidae > Eudorcas > Eudorcas thomsonii. The sequence continues at coordinate 933,209 of SJYE01001714.1, forward strand.
TGATCCCCCAAACCCAAACCCGAAACCTCAAACTCCTAACCCCTAACATGAAATGCAAACCCCTAATCCAAACGCCAACCCTGTAACCTGAGACCCTAACATGAAACACGAAACCCTAACCTGAACCCCATACCGATAATTCCAAATTGCTTACCCAAACCCCAAACCCCTAAACCCAAACCCCAAACCCGAACAACAAACCTCAAACCATGAACCACAAACCCCTATCCCGAGCATCAAACCCCTAACCCCAAAACCCTAAACTGATCCCCGAACCCCTAACCCAAACTGCAAACCCTGAATCCCAAACCCCTAACCCAAACAACAAGTCCCTTACCAGAACTGTGAACACCTAATGCAAACCCCAAACCCCATACCCTGAAACCCTGACACCAAACCCCAATCCACAAACCCCTAACCCAAACTCAATACCCTGAACCCCAAACCCTTAACCCAAACCACAAGCCCCAACCCCCTAACCCAAATCCTAAACCCCAAACACTAAACCCCTAACCCAAACCACAAACACCAAACACCAAATCCCAAACCCCAAACCTGAACCACAAACCCTGAACACTAAATGCTGAACCCAAACCCAAATGCTGAACACTAAACCCCAAACCCCTAACCCAAACCCCAAACCCCAAACCCCTAACCNCCTGAACCACGAACTCCAAACCCCAAACCCCTAAACCTGAAACCAAACCCCTATCCCAAACAGGGAATCCCTAACCCCTAACCTCATACTGAATCACAAACATTGAACCCCAAACCCCTAACTCGAACCCCAAACCCCAAACCACAACCCCTAACCTGAACAGTGAACCCCTTACCCAAACCCTTAACCCTGAACTGCAAACCCCTTACCATGAACCCTCAAGCCAAACCTGAAACCCCTAAATGCATACCCCTACCGTAAACCCCAAACACTGAACCCCTAACCTCTAACCCAAACTGCAATCCCCCTTACCCAAACCCGAAGCCCTAACCTGAACCATGAATACTTAACCCGAACCCCAAACCCTGACCCAAACCCCAGACCCTGAAACCCAAACCATAACCTGAACTATGAACCCCTACCAAGAACCCCAAACCCCTAACGTGAACCCTAAAGCCTGAACTCCTAACCCCTAACATAAACCACATAGCCCTAACCCGAATCCCAAACCTGAACCCCAAACCTATAACCCGCACCTCCAGCCCCAAACCCTTCACCCCTAACCCAAACCCCAAACCCCTAACCCCAAACCCCTTGCCCATACCCCAATCCCCCAACACGAACCCCAAACCCTAAAACCCAAACCCCTAACTCAAACTGGGAAACCCTAACTGCAAACCACAATCCCTTATACTGAACCCAAAACCTCGAAACTCTAACGAGCCCAAAACACTGAACAACAAACACCAAACTCCTAACCAGAAACCAAAACCCTTAACCCAAACCACGAACCCCTTACCCAAACACAACTCCAAACCCATAACGTGAACCCCTAAACCGAACTGCAAACCCTAACATGAATCCCAAACTGCTAACCCATACTGGAAACCCCTAACTCAAACCTCAACCCACTAACACGAACCCCAACCCCCAAAACCCAAACTCCTAAACCAAACTGGGAACCCTTAACCCTGAACTGCAAACCCATAACCCAAACCTCAAACCCCACACCCTAACACCAAACCACAAACATGTAACCCCAACCCATGAACACCAAACCCCAAACACAAACGCCAAACCATGAACACCAGACCCCAAACCTGAACCCAAACCCAAAACCTTGAACCCCAAACCCCTAACCTTAAACCAAAACCCAAACTGCAAACCCCCAAACTGAACCAATAACCTGAAGCCCAAACCCGAACCCCTACCCCCAAAGCTGAACCCCAACACCCAACCCTGAATAACCAACACAAACCCCAAACCAATAACCTGAACCCCAAACACTGAACGACAAACTGATAATCCAAACCATGAACCTCATAACCTGAACCCCAATCGCCGAACCTTAAACCCCTAATAATAACCCCAAACCTGTAATGTGAACCCCAAATTCTGAAATGAACTGTGAACCCCTAACCCAGAAAGTGAACACCTAACCCAAACTCTATACCCTGAATCCTGAATCCTGAACCCAAACTCCTAGCCCGATACCCAAACATGACCCCAAATCCCTAAACCAAACAGCAAACCACAAACCCATAACTCAAACCCTGAACCCTGAATCCCAAACCCCTAACTCAAACCCTGAACAAGAACCCCCAAACCCCAAACCCAAATCCTGAACCCCAAACCCCTAACCCAAACCCCAAACCCCTAACCCAAACCATGAACCCCAAACTAAGAACCCCAACCCTTAACCCGAACTCAAACCCTAACCCCTAACCCATACCCCAACACCCTACTTGAAACCCAAACCATGAAACCCATACCCCTAACCCAAATCAGGAACCACTAACCCCAAACAGCAAACCCCTAAACTGAACCCCAAACTTCAAACCCCAAACCCTAACTCAAACCCAAAACACTGAACACCAAACTCCTAACCAGAACCCCAAACCCTTAAGCCAAACCACGAACTCCTTAACTGAACCTCAAACCCCACACTGAACCCCAAATCCATAACATGACCCCAAACTCCTAAACCGAACTGCAAATCCTAACCCAAACTGCAAACTGCTAACCCGAACTGGGAACCCCTAACTCAAACCCCAACCAACTATCATGAACCCCAACCCCTGAAACCCAAACTCCCTAACCAAACCGGGAACTCCTACCCCTGAACCACAAACCCCTTAACCAAACCCCAAACCCCAAACACCATACCCCTACCATGAACTCCAAACCCCTACTGCAAACCCCAAACTCCACACAATGACACCAAACCATGAACCACAAACGCCTAACCCCAACCCACAAACACGAAACCCCATACCCAAACCCTAAACCTTGAACCCCAAATCCCTAACCTGAAACTGAAAACCAAACCCCAAACCCTGAACCCGAAACCACTAACCCGAACCTCAAACCCAAACCCAAACCCCTAACCCAGAACCACTAACTTGAACCCCAAAACACTAACGTGAACCCAAAATATTGAACAACAAACATCTAATCCAAACCGAGAACCCCATAACCCAAACCCCAATCACCAAACCTGAAACCCCTAATCCGAACCCCAAACCCATAATGTGAACCCCAAACTCTGAAATGAACAGTGAACCCCTAAACAGAACAGTGAACACCTAACCTGAACACCAAATCCCGAACCCCAAACCCTATCACGAATCAAAAATCCCTAACCCCAAACCCCTAACCCAATCCCCAAATCCCGAACTCCAAACCCTATCATGAATCACGAATCCTGAACCCCAAACACCTATCCCGATCCCCAAACCCTAACCCAAACCCCTAACCTTAACCCTAACCCCTAACCCCAACCCTAACCCTAAACCCTAACCCTAACCCCTAACCCTTAATCCTAACCCTAACCGTAAACCTTAACCCTAACCCTAACCCTTACCCTAAACCAAACTGCAAACCCCAAACAACAAACCACAAACCCCTAACTCAAACCCTGAACACTGACCCCCAAACCCCTAACCCGAATCTCAAACCCCAAACTCCAAACACCTAACCTGAACACCAAACCCCTAACCACAAACCCCTAACCTGAACTGCGAGCCCCAAACCAAGAACCCCAAATCCTAACATAAACTTAACCCCAAATCCTTAACTCCAAACCCCTAACCTGAACCCAAATCCTGAAACAGAATTGTGAACACCTAACCTGAACCCCAAACCCCTAACCCTAACCACAAACTCTTAACCCAAACCTCAAACCCCTAACCAGACCCCCAAGCCCCAAACCACAAACCATTAACCCAAACCATGAAACCCCAACTCAAACCACAAACCATAAACCCCAAACCATGAACACTAAATCCATAACTCAAACCCCAAACCTTTAACCACAAACCCCTAACCCAAACCCCAAATCCTGAACCCCAAACCCCTATCCCAAACTGCAAACCACAAACCATGAACTGAAAACCCTAACTCAAACCGTGATCCCCTAACCTGAACCCCAACCCCCTAAGCTGAACCTCAAACTCCTATCCCAAACCCCAAAGCCTTAAACTGAAACCCAGACCCCAAAACCCTAACCCAAACCATTAACCCCTAACTCAAAACCCAAACTCCTAAACCGAACCCAACCACGAACTGCTAACCACTAACATGAACCGCAAATCCCTAACACGAACCCAAACCCAAATCCCAAACACCTAACAAGAAATGTGAAACCCTAACCCAAACCCCAAACCCGTAACCAATCCACAAACCCTGAACCCCAAACTCCAAGCCCTGAAATGCAAAACCCTAACCCCAAACCACGAACTCCAAACCACGAACTCCAAACCCCTAACCCTAACCCCAAGCAACTGCGGGAGAAGCCATTCGGTTGCCCTTTCCTTCCCTCTGACAGAGCTCTCACTGCTGGAGCCCCTGGCAGTGTGGAATCCACCGGCCACTAACCCCTCCCCAAGTAGGCCTGGGATCTAGGTCAAAAGGCAAGGCAGGAGCGAAGCTGATGCCAGGAAGTCGCCAAGGCCATCTCCAAACCTCCTACAGCCTGCTGCTTCCTGAGCAGTAAGCCTAGCAGCTAGGCAAATCTGTGCAAGGCTCGTCAAGGGCCGAGCATCCATGCACCCAGCTACACTGCCAGATCGGGCATCTGAGCAGAGTTGGAGCTCAGCCATTCTGGAGGCGCACTTGGGCCTTCCACATCAGTGCTTGCAGACACACCCAAATGAGCCGCCTCGCCTTCCTTTGAGGAGGCTCCCTTCCACGCATGCTGTGCACTCGGCTTCCAGGTGGGGGCGCCACACGCCTACTGGAGTTCTTGGCTCAGGGGCTGGTTCCCCTGAGCTAGGGCTGTGGGCAGGATCCCTGACACACAGGGGAAGGCACAAACCACCTGGACATGTCTCTGCTGGGTAGGAGAGCGCTAGGGAACTTACGTCTGTCAGGCTTCCCCCCCCACCCCCGGGAGTGAACAAAGTCACCATCTCCAGATGTGGAGCTGCAGACTACACCCAGGGTCCCTGGGAGCCTGGGGCTGTCCATGTGGTGCTCAACTGTGCATCCAAGCAACCGTTTGAGAAGCCTCCCAGTTGCCCTTTCCTTCCTTCTGACAGAGCTCTCACTGATGGAGCCCTTGGCAGTGTGGACCCACTGACCCCTAACCCCTCCCCAAGTAACCTCGATTTGGCAGAGCCCTGGTCTCGAGGCTGCTCGGCCATGGGCGAGCCTTGCCCAGATTTGTCCAGCTGCTAGGGTTACTGCCCAGGAAGGAGCAGGCTGTGGGAGGCTTGGAGACACTACTGTTGCCTTCCTGGCCTGAGCTCTGCTCCTGCATTGCCTTTAGACATAGGCCCCAGGCCTACTTGGGGAGGGGATAGGGGCCGATGGGTTCCACACTGCCAAGGGCTCCAGCAGTGAGAGCTCTGTCAGAGGGAAGGGAAGAGCAAATGGATGTCTCCCCCTGCGGTTGGCTGGACCCACAGATTCAGCGCCACAAGGGGAGTACCAGGATCCCAAGACCCCTGGTTGGGGTATGCAGCTTCACAGCCAGAGATGATGATTCCATCGAGCCCAGAAAGTGAATCACAGACGTAGGTTCCCTAGCGTTTTCCTACCCAGCTGAGATGTGTGCAAAAGGTTTGGGCCTTCCCCTGCGTGTCTGCGCTCATGCCCAGAACCCCAGCTCAGGGGAACCAGCACCTGAGCCAAGACCTCGAGGAGGCGCATGGCACCCCTGCCTGGAAGCTGAATGCACAGCATGAGGGAAGCGAGCCTCCTCGGGGGAAGTGAGGCAGCCCAGCTGCGTGTGTCTGCAAGCCCTGATGGGAAAGCACGAGTGCGCTTCCAGAACGGCAGAGCTCCATCTCTGCTTAGAGGCATGATCTGGCAGAGTCCTGTGCACGAGGCTGCTCTGCCTTGGTCGAGCCTTGCCCAGACTTGCCTAGCTGCTAGGGCTACTGCCCAGTCAAGAGCAGGCTGCTGGAGGCTGGGAGATGGCACTGACTGGTGCCTTCCTGGCCTCAGCTCTGCTCCTACCTCGCCTTTCAACCTAGGCCCCAGGCCTACTTGGGGAGGGGTTAGGGGCCGGTGGGTTCCACACTGCCAAGGGCTCCATCAGTGAGTGCTCTGTCAGAAGGAAGAGAAGGGCAACTGGAAGGCTTCTCCAGTGTGTGCTTGGCTGCACAGACTCAGTGCCGCACATAGAGTACCAGGACAACAGGTCCCCATGTTTGGGGTTTGGGGTTTGGGGCTCAGGATAGGGGTTTGGGGTTTGGGGTATGCAGTTTGTGTTAGGGGTTTGTGGTTAGAGGTTAAGTGTTCGGGTTGGGGTTTGGTGTAGGTGTTTGGGGTTAGGGTTAGGGGTTCAGTGTTTGGGGTTAGAGGGTCAGGGTTTAGGGTTCCAATTAGGGGTTTGGTGTTAGAGATTTGGGGTTTGGGTTAGCGGTTTGGGGTTTGGGGTATGGGGATTTAAGTTTCTGGTGTTTGGGGTTCAGGTTTGGGGTTTGGGGTTAGGGTTAGGGGTTTCAGGTTCGGTGTTCAGAGTTGGGTTTTCAGGTTAAGGGTTAGTGTTTGGGGTTCAGAGTTTGAGATTCATTTTAGAGGTTTGGGATTCTGGTTAGGGGGTTCACGATTCGGGTGAGCAGTTAGGGGTTTGATGTTTGATGTTCGGGTTCAGGGTTTGGAGTTTGTTTCAGGTTAGTCATTTGGGGTTTGAGGTTATGGGTTTGGGGTTTGGGGTTTGGGTTAGGGGTTCAGGGTTCAGGGTTAGGTGTTCTGTGTTTGGGGTTCAGGGTTCAGGTTTTCTGGTTCAGGTTAAGGATTTGGGATATGGGTTCGGAGTTTGCTGTTCGGGTTAAAGGTTGTTTCGGGGTTTGGTTTTCGAGGTTTGGGATTCTGGTCATGGGTTTTGTGTTCAGGGTTTGGCGTTTGGGTTAGGGGTTTAGGGTTCGGGATTTGGGGTTTGGTGTTCGGGTTAGGGGTTTGGGGTTTAGGGTTGGGGTTTCAGTTTTGGGGTATGGGGTTCAGTGTTTGGGGTTTGGGTTATGGGTTTGTGGTTCAGGTTAGGGTTTTGTGGTATGTGGTTCACAGTCTGGGTTATGATTTGGGGGTTCAGTGTTTGGGTTTTGTGTTTGGGGGTTCAGTTTAGGGGTTTGGGGTTCATGGTGAGGGTTTTGGTTTCACCATACAGGTTAGATTTTAGGGGTTGGGGTTTAGGGTTTGGGTTAGAAGTTTGGAGTTAGCGTTTGGGGTTCGGGTTAAGGGTTCAGGTTTCAGGGTTTAGGGTTTGGGGTTTGGGATTTGGTTAGGGGTTTTGGGTTTGGGATTTGGGTTAGGGGCTTGGGGCTCGGGGTACGTGGTTCAGGTTAGGGGTTTGGGGTTAGGAGTTTAGTGTTTGGGTTCGGGATTGGGGTTAGTTGTTAGGGGTTCAGGTTAGTTATTCAGGGTTCAGGGTTAGAGGTTCAGGGTTTAGGGTTCAGGTTAGGGGTTTGGGATTAGGTGTTTGGGGTTAGGATTTGGGGGTTTGGGTTTGGTGTTTGGGGTATGTGGTTCAGGGTTTGGGATTCAGGTTAGGGGTTTAGGGTTCAGGGATTGGCGTTTCCTTTAGGGGTTTGGGGTTGGATTAGGGGTTTGGGGATTGGTGTTAGGGGTTTGGGGTTTGGTGTCTGGGTTTTGGAGTTTGGGGTTTGAGTTAGGTGTTTGGGGTTTGAGGTCTGCAGTTTGGGTTAGAGCTTTGCAGTTCGGTGTTAGGGGTAAGCGGTTCAGGTTAGGTGTTTGGGAATAGGGGTTTAGTGTTCAGGTAGGGTTTTGGGGTTAGGCATTTGGAGTTTGGGTTCGTCTTAGGAGTTTGGGCTTCAGGTACAGAATTTGGGGTTTGGGTTTCAGGTTAAAGGTTTAGTGTTTGGGGTTTGGGAAATGGGTTAGGGGTTTGGTGTTTGGGGTTTGGGGATCAGGTTAGGGGATTTGTGGTTTGGGTTAGCGGTTAGGGGTTAGGTGTTTAATGTTCGGTTTTGGGGTTAAGGGTTTGGAGTTTGTGTTAGGCATTCTGGGTTCTGGGATGGGGGTTTAGGTTTTGGGGTTCATGTTAGGGAAAAGGGATTTTGGGTTAGTGTTTTGGGGTTTGGGGGTGGAGGTTCAAGGTTCAGGTGAGCAGTTAGGGGTTCATTGTTTGATGTTCGGGTTCAGGCTTTGGGGATTGGTTTGGGTTAGGGGTTTAGGGTTAGGGGTTTGGGGTTTGGGTTAACGGTTTAGTGTTCGGGGTTTGGGCTTCAGGTTTTGGGATTCAGGTTAGAGGTTTGGAGTTCAGGGTTGGGGTTCAGGTTAGGGGCTTGGAGTTCAGGGTATGGGGTTTGGTTTAAGGGTTTGGGGTTGGGGGTTTGGGTTTTGTGTTCGGCGTTTAGGTTAGGGGTTTGTGGGTCAGATTAGGGTTTTGGGATTCCAGGTTTGTGTTCGTGGTTAGGAGTTCATGGTTCGAGTTTGGGGTTCATGATTCAGGTTAGGGGTTGGCATTTCATGTTAGGTGTTCACAGTTCATGTTAGGAGTTTAGGGTTCGAGTTAGGGGTTCGTGGTTCGTGGTTCATGGAATACCACACTGCCAAGGGGTCCAGCAGCAATAGCTCTGTCAAAGGGAAGGGAAGGGAAACTGGATGGCTTACCCAGCGGTTGCTTCTCTGCACAGACTCAGCGCCACATAGAGAGGGGGTTTCCATTCACAGTCGGCAAGGGCCTAACAGACGAGGTTCTCCTAGCACTCTGCTAGCCAGCAGAGACATGTGCAGGTGGTTTGGGACTGCCCCTGCATGTCTGAGCCCACACCCACAATCCCAGCTCAGGGGAACCAGCCCCTGAGCCCAGACCTTCAGGAGGCATGTGGCACTGCCACCTGGAAGCCGTGTGCACAGCATGCAGGGAAGTGATCTTCCTCAGAGGAAGATGAGGCAGCCCAGCTGCAAGCATCTGCAAGCCCTGATGGGGAAGGCCCGAGTGTGCCTCCAGAATGGCAGAGCTCCAGCTCTGCTCAGAGGCCTGATCTGGCAGATCCCCATGCAAGAGGTTGCTCTGCACTGGGTGAGCCAGGAGCAGGTTGTGGGCGGCTGGGGGAAGGTATTGACGCCTTCCTGGCAGCTCTGCTCCTGTCTTGCCTTTTGATCTAGGCCCCAGGCCTCCTTGGGGAGTGGTTAGGCGGTGGTGGGTTCCACACTGTCAAGCCCTCTAGCAGTGATAACTTTGTCAGAGGAAGGGGAAGGGAAGAGAAACTGGATGGCTTCTCCAGGGGTTTCTTGGCCACACAGACCCAGCACCACATGGAGAGCACCAGGATCCATGGGCCCCTGGGTGGGGTATGCAACACCACACCTGGAGAGGGGGCTTTGTTCACGACTTACAAGGGATTGACAGACATGGGTTCTTTGGCCCTCTCCTAGCCAGCAGAGACGTGTGCAGGTGGTTTGGTCCTGCACTTGCTTGTCTGTTTTCCCACACACAGCCCCAGCTCAGGGGAACCAGCCCCTAAGCCCAGAGTTCCAGGAGGCACATTGTGCCCCAATCTGGATGCCATGTGCACAGCATGCGGGGAAGCGAGGGTCCTCGGGGGAGGACAAGGCAGCCCAGCTGTGTGCATCTGCAAGCCCTGATGGGGAAGGTTCAAGTGTGCCTCCGGAAAGGCAGAGCCCCAGCTCTGCTCAGAGGCCCGATCTGGCAGTGCCCCATGTGGGAGGCTGCTCTGCCCAGGGTGAGCCTTGCCCAGACTTGCCTAGAAGCTAGGCTTGCTGTCCAGAAAGAGCAGGCTGCGGGCAGCTGGGGAAAGACATGGGCAACTTCCTGGCCTCAGCTCCACTCCTGCCTTGCCTTTCAACATAAACCCTAGGCCTCCTTGGGGACGGTTAGGAGCCACTGGTTTCCACACTGCCAAAAGCTGCAGCACTGAGAGCTCTGTCAGAGGGAAGGGAAGGGCAACTGGATGGCTTCTCCAGCGGTTGCTTGGCTGCACAGACCCAGCACTGCAGAGTGCACCAGGCTCAACAGCACCTGAGTGGGGTATGAAGTGCCACAACCAGAGGGGTGCTCCATTCATTCCTGGCAAGGTTCTAACAGACTTGGGTTCCCTAGCACTCTCCTAGCCAGCAGAGCTGTGTGCAGGTGGTTTGGGCTTGCCCTTGTGCATCTAGGCTCCTGCCTACAGCCCCAGTTCAGGTGAACCAGACCCTGAGCCCAGTCCTGCAGGAGGTGCTGCTGCCCCCGCCTGGAAACCGAATGAACAACATGTGGGGAAGCAAGCCTACTTGGGGAAGACAAGGCAGCCAAGCTGCGTGCATCTGCAAGCCCTGATGGGGAAGGCCCGAGTGCAACTCCAGAATGGCAGAGCTCTAGCTCTACTCAGAAGCCTGATATGGCAGAGTCCCAGGCATGAAGCTTCTCTGCCCTTGGCAAGTCTTGCCTAGACGTGCCTAGCTTAGGCTAGGAAGGTGCCAGTGCCATCTCCCAGCCTCCTGCAGCCTGCCTTGCCTTTCAACCTAGGCCCCAAACCTGTAAACGAACTGTGACTCCTATCCCGAACCCCAAACAACAAACTGTAAACCCCTAACCCAAACCACAAACCCTTCACCTGAACCCCAAACCCCAAACCTGGGGCCCTGGGAGCCTGGTGCTCTCCATGTGGCACTGAGTCTGTGTGGCCAGGCAACCATTGGTGAAGCCAACCAGCTGCCCTTTCCTTACGTCTGACAGAGTTCTCACTGCTGAAGGTTTGGCAGTGTGGTACCCCACGAAACCAACCCCTTAATCTAAACCCCAAACCTCCAACCTCCAACCCATAACCCGAATCACGAAACCCTAACCTGAAACACAAACCATGAACCCAAAACCCAAAACCTAAACCTAACCCCAAACTGATAACCAGAACCCCAAACCCAGTACTCTAAACACCTAATCCAAACTGTGAAGCCATAACCTGACCAAAAACCAATAAGCCAAACCACAAATCCTTAACCTGAACCCTGAAACCCAAACCTCTAACCAGAACCCCAAACCCCAAAACTCAAAACCCGAACCCCAAACCCCAAACTCCTAACCCCCAACATAAACCCGAAACCCCGAAACTGAAACCCTAACATCAACCCCCAATCCCCAACACCCAAACCCGAATCCCAAACCTCTAACCCAAATCCAAAACCCTGAACCCCAAACTCCAAACACTAAACCCCTAACCCGAACCACAAACACCGAACACCAAACGCCAACCCCTAACCCGAACCCCAAACCCTGAACCCCAAACACTAAACCCCGAACCCAAACCCAAATGCCAAACACTAAACCCCAAACCCCTTATCTGAACCCCAAACCCCTAACCCGAGCCCCATGAATTAACCCAAACCACAAACCCCAAACCCGGAACCTCTAAACTCGAACCCAAACCCTTAACTCAAACAGGGAATCCCTAACCCCTAACCACTTATGCCTAACCAGAATCCCAAACATTGAACCCCAAACCCCTAACTCGAACCCCAAACCCCAAACCTCAAACCCCTAACCTGAAGAGTGAACCCCTTATCCAAACCCTTAACTCTGAACTGCAAACCCCTAACCCTAACCACAAACCCCCAACCCGAACATGAAACCCCTAAATGCATATCCTTACTGCAAACCCCAAACACTGAATCCCTAACCTCTAACCCGAACCATGATTCCCCTTACCCGAAACCCAAAGCCCTAAACTGAACCATGTACACTTAACCCGAACCCCAAACCCTAACCCAAAGCCCAGACCCTGAAACCCAAACCTCAAACTGAACCATGAACCCATACCCCAAACCCAACCCCCCTAACAAGAACCCCAAACCCTGAACTCCTAACCCCTGACGTAAACCGCATACCCCTAACCTGAACAGTGAACCCTATCCCGAACCACACACCCCTAACCCAAAGCTCATACCCCAGACTCCTAACCCCTAACCTGAACCCCAAACCCTAACCCCTAACCCATACCCCAACCCCCTAACATGAAACCCAAACCATGAAACCCATACCCCTAACCCAAATCAAGAACTGCTAACCCCGAACAGCAAACCCCTAAACTGAACCCCAAACTTCAAACCCCGAACCCTAACTCAAACCCAAAACACCGAACACCAAACTCCTAACCAGAACCCCAAACCCTTAAGCCAAACCATGAACTCTTTAACCAAACCCCAAACACTGAACTGAACCCCAAATCCATAACACGAACCCCAAACCCCTAAACCAAATGGCAAATGCTAACCCAAACCCCAAATAGCTAACCCGAACTAGGAACCCCTAACTCGAACCCCAACAAACTAACATGAACCCCAATTCTTGAAACCTAAACTCCCTAACCAAACTGGGAACTCCTAACCCTGAACCACAAACCCCTTAACTGAACCCTAAACCCCGAACACCATACCCTTAACCCAAACCACAAACCCCTAACGCAAATCCCAAACTCCACACAATGACACCAAACCATGAACCACAAGCCCTAACCCCAACCCACAAACATGAAACCCCAAAACCAAAACCAAAAACCACGAACACCAAACACCAAACCCGAATCCTAAACCTTGAACCCCAAAACCCTAACCTGAAACTGAAAACTGAACCCCAAACCCTGAACCAGAAACCACTAACCCAAACCTAAAACCCGAACCCCAACCCCCAACTTTGAACCACTAAACTGAACCCCAAAACACTAACGTGAACCCTAAATACCGAAAAACAAATGCTAACCCAAACCAAGAACCCATAACCCAAACCCTAATTGCCAGACCCGAAACCCCTAAACCTAACCCCAAATCCGTAATGTGAACCCCAAACTCCAAAATGAACAGTGAACCCCTAAAAAGAACAGTGAACACCTAAACTGAACACCAAATCCCGAACCCCAAACCCTATCCCGAATCCCGAATCCCGAACTCCAAACCCCTAACCCGAAACCCAAACTCTAACCCCAAACCCCTAACCCTAACCCTAAGCCTAAACCCTAACCCTAACACTAACCCTAAACCCTAACACTAACCCTAACCCGATACCCAAACCGAACCCTAACCCTAACCCCCAAACCTAACCCTAACCCTAATCAGATTCCCAAATCCTAACCCCAAACACCTAAACCTAGCCCTAACCATAACCCTAAACCCTAACCTTAACCCTAACCCTAACTTCTAAACACTTGCCCTAACCCCTAACCCTAACCCTAACCCCTAACCCTAACCCTAACATGAACCACAACCCCTGAAACCCAAACTCCTTAACCAAACCAGGAACACCTAACCCTGAACCACAAACCCCTTGACTGAACCCCAAACATCTAACCCTAATCCTAACCCTAACCCTAACTCCAAACCCCTAACCCTATCCCCAAACTCTAACCCCAAACCCTAAACCTAATCCTAACACTAACAATAACCCTAACCCTAACCCTAACCCCTATCCCTAATCCTAAACCTAACCGCTAACCCTAACCCTATCATGAACCCCAACCCCCGAAACTCAAACTCCCTAAACAAACTGGGAACTCCTAACCCTGAATGGCAAACCCCTTAAATGAACCCCAACCCCCTAACCGTCATCCTAATCTTAACCCTAACCCCAAACCCCTAACCTGATTCCCAAACCCAAACCCCAAACCCCTAACTCTAACCCTAACCTTAAACCCTAACCCTAACCCTAAACCCTAACCCTAATCCTAACCCTAACATGAACTCCAACCCCCGAAACCCAAACTCCCTAACCAAACTGGGAACTCCTAACCCTGAACCACAAACCCCTTAACAGATCCCCAAACCCCTGACCCTAATCCTAATCCTAACCCTAACCCTAAGCCCTAAACCTAACCCTAACCCTAAACCCTAACCCTATCCCTAACCCTAACCCTATCCCCTAAACCCTAAACCTAACTCTAATCCCAAACACCTAACCTAAACCCTAACCTTAAAACCTGACCCTAACACTAACCTTAACACTAAACCCTAAACCCTAACCCTAACCCTAACCCCTAACCCTAACCCTAAACACTAACCCTAAACCTAACCCCTAAACCTAACCCTAACCACTAACCCTAACCCTAACCCTAAATCCTAACCCTAACCCTAACCCTAACATGAACCCCAAACCCGAAACACAAACTCCCTAACCAAACCGGGAACTCCTAACCCTGAAACATAAACCCCTTAACAGAACCCCAAAGCCTGAACACCATACCACTAACCAGAACCCCAAACCCCTAACACAAACACAAAACTCCACACAATGACACCAAAGCTTGAATCACAAACCCTTAAACACAACCCACAAACACGAAACCCCAAACTCAAAACACAAACAACAAATCACAAATCTGAACCTTAAACCTTGAACCCCAGATTCCTAACCTGAAACTGAAAACCAAACCCCAAACACTGAACCCGAAAGCACTAACCTGAACCTCAAACCCAAACCACAACTCCCAACCCCAAACCACTAACCTGAACACCAAATCACTAATGCGAACCCTAAATACTGAACAACAAACAGCTAATCCAAACCGAGAACCCCATAACCCAAAACCAATCAGCAAACCCGAAACCCCTAATCCAAACCCCAAACTGGTAATGTGAACCCCAAACTCTGAAATGAACAGTTAACCCCTAAACAGAACAGTGAACACCTAAACCGAACACCAAATCCCAAACCCAAAACCCTATAACGAATCACGAACCCTACACCCCAAACCCCTAACCCGATCCCCAAACTCTAACAAAAACCCTAACCCTAATCCTAACCTGAACCCTAAAACTAACCATAGTCCTAACCCAAAACCCTAACCCTAAACATAACCATAACCATAATCCTAACTCTAAAACCTAACCCTAACCCTAATCCTAACCCAAACCCTATCACTATCACCAATACCCTAACCCGATCCACAAACACTAACCCCAAACACCTAACCCTAAACTCTAACCCTAACCCTAATCCTAACTGAAAACTTAAAACCTAAACCCTAACCCTAACACTAACCTAACCCTAAAACATAACTCCATCCCTAACCCTTAAAACCTAACCCTAACCCCAACCCTAATCCTAAACCCTAAACCCTAACCCTAATCCTAACACTAACACTGAACCTAACCCTAAACCTTAAAATTTAATCCCTAACCCTAACCCTTAAAACCTAACCCTAACCCCAACCCTAACCCTAAACTATAAACCCTAACCCTAACTCTAACCCCTAACCTCTAACCCTAACCCTAACCCCTAACCCTAACCCAAACCCTAATATTAACCCCAGCCCCCGAAACCCGAATTCCCTAACCAAACTGGGAACTCCTAACCCTGAACCAAACCCCTAAATGGAACCCCAAGCCCCTACCCTAATCCTAATCGTAACCCAAACCCTAACCCTAAACCCCTAACCTGATCCTCAAACCCTAACCTCAAAACCCTAACCCTAACCCAAACCCTAAACCTAACCCTAACCCTAAATGCTAACCCTAATTCTAAACCCTAACCCTCACCCTAACCCCTAACCCTAACCCTAACGTGAACTCCAACCCCCCAAAACCAAACTCCCTAAGCAAACCGGGAACTCCTAAACCTGAAACACAAACCCCTTGACCGAAGCCCAAACCCTGAACCCTAATACCCTAACACAAACCACAAACAACACACAATGAAACCAAACCACAAATCACAAACCCCTCATCCCAACCCACTAGCACGAAACCCCAAACCCAAACCACGAACAACAAACACCAAAACTGAACCCTAAATCTTGAACCCCAAACCCCAAACCTAATCCCCAAATCCCGAACTCCAAACCCTATCAGGAATCATGAATTCCGAACCCAAAACACCTAATCTGATCCCCAAAATCTAACTGCAAACCCTTAACCCTAATCATAAACATAACCCTAACCCTAACACTAAAACCTAACGCTAACCCGAACCCGAACTCTAATCCTAACCCAAACCCTATCACTATCCTCAAAACCCTAACCTGATCCACAAACACTAACCCCAAACCCCAAACCCCTAACCCTAACCCTAACCCTAAACCCTAACCCTAACACTAATCCTAACGCTAACCCTAACCCTAACCCTAAACCCTAACCACAAACCCCTAAACCTAAGCCTCACCCTAACCCTAGCCCTAACCCTAAACTTAAACCCTAACTGTAACCAAAACCCTAACCCTAACCTAACCCTAACACTAACCCTAACAATAATCCTAACCCTAACACTAACCCTAAACTGGAACCCTAATCCTAACCCTAAACCTAAGCCTAACCCTAATGATAACACTTACCCTAATCCCTAATCTAACCCTAAACCTAAACCTAACCTAACCAAACCCCTAACCCTAACCCGAATTCTAAATCCTAACCATAAAACCTGACAATAACCCTAACCTTAACCCTAAACCCTAAACCTAAACTTAACCATAACCCTAAACCCTAATAATAACCCTAAACCCTAACCCTAACCCTAACCCGAATCCCAAACCCTAACCACAAACCCCTAACCCTAACCCTAACACTAACCCTAACCATAAAACATAACCCTAAAACATAACCCTAAGCCGAATCCCAAAACCTAACCTCAAACTCCTAACTCTAACCCTAACTACTAAACCCTAAACCTAAACCATAACCCTAACCCTAACTCTAACCCAAACCCAAATTCCTAAACCCCAACCCTAACCTTAAACCCTAACTGTAACCCTAACCCTAACCCTAAACCATAACCTTAACCCTAACGCTAAACTTAACCCTAACCCTAAACTTACTGTAACCCTAACCCTAAACCCTACCTCTAACCCCAAACACCTACCCCTAAACCTAAGCCTAAAACTTGACCCTAACCCTAACCTTAACCCTAAAACCTAAACTCTAACCCTAACACAAAACTTAACCGTACTCCTAAATCATAACCCTAACCCTAACCCAAAACCTTAACCCTACCCTAACCCTAACCCAATCCCAAACCCTAACCTCAAACACCTAACCCTAACCCTAACTGTAAAACCTAACCTTAACCCTTCCCCTAGCAATAAAACCTAAACCCTAACACTAACCCTAACTCTAACCCAAACCCTTAATCCCTAAACCTAAACCCTAACCATAACCCTAACACCAAACCCCTAACCCTAACACTAAAACCTGACTCTAACCCTAACCTTAAACCTAAACCTTAAACACTAACCCTAACACAAAACTTAATCGTAATCCTAAACCCTAAACCTAACCCTAACCTTAAATTTAACCCTAGTGTTAATCCTAACCCGATCCCCAAACCCTAACTTCAAACCCCTAACCCTAACCTTAACACTAACTGTAACCGTAAAACCTAACCTTAACATTTCCCCTAACACTAAACCCTAAAACCTAACACTAAGCCTAACTCTAACCCAAACCCTTAATCCCTAAACCTAAACCCTAACTCTAACACTAACCCTAAACCCTAAACCCTAACCCTAACCCTATGCCTTAAACCCTAACCCTAACCCCTAACATAACCGTAACCCTAATTCTAACCTTAATCATAACCCTAACCCCAAACCCTAACCCTAACCCCAAACCCCTAACCCTAACTATAACTCTAACCCTAAAATCTGACCCTAACAATAACCTTAACCTAATCCCTAAACCCTAACACTAACCACAACCCTAACCCTAACCCTAACCCTAACCCTAAAATATGACCCTAACCCTAATCTTAAACCCTAACACTAACCCCTAACCAAAACCTAACCCTAAATCCTAAGCCTAACCCAACACCTAACCGTAACCCTAAACTCTAACCTTAACCCCTAACATAAACCTAAGCCTTAACCCTAACCATAACACTAACCACTAACACTGACACGAAACCCTAAACCTAACGCTAACCCTAACTATAAAACTAACACTAAACCCTAACCCTAACCCTATCCCTAAACCTCTAACCCGATCCAAAAACCCTAACCCTAAACCCATAACCCTAACCCTAATCCTAACCCTAAACCCTAACCATAACCCTACACCTAACCCAAACCCTATACCCTAAACCTAACCCTAACCCTGAACCAATCCCCAAAATCTAACCCTAACCCTAAACCTAAAAACTAACCCTAACTCTAATTCTAACCCTAAACCCTTAACCCTAAACCCTAACCATAAATCTAACACTAAACCTAAACCCTAATCCTACACTCTAACCCTAACCCTAACACTAACTTTAAACCCTAACCCTAACCTAACTGTAAACCTAACCTGATCACCAAACTTTAAGCACATATCCCTAACCCTAACATAGACCATAACCCAAAAACCAAACCCTAACCCTAAAACCTAAACCCTAATCCTAACCCTAACCCCTAAATACTAACCTTAAACCCTAACCCTAACCATAACCCTAAACCATAACCCTAACCCTAACCATACCCCAACCGTAAAGCCCAACCCTAACACTAACCCGATCCCAAACCCTAACACCAAACCCCTAACCTTAAAACTAAACCCTAACCCTAACCCTTACCCTAACCTTAACCCTAAAACCTAAACCCTAACCCAAACAGTAACACTAACCCTAACCCCTATACCTAACCCTAACCCTTACCTCTAAGCCTAACCCTAACATGAACCGCCACCCCCAAATCCCAAACTCCCTAACCAAACTGGGAACTTCTAACCCTGAACCACAAACCCCTTAACCGAACCTCAAACCCTTAATACTATTGCTAACCCTAACCCTAACCCTAATCCTACACTAACCCTAAACCCTAACAATAACACTAAATCCTAACCCTAAGCCCTAACCATAACACTAACCACTAACCCTAACCCTAACCCTAACACTAACCCTAAAATGAACCCCAGCTCCCAAAACCCAAACTCCCTAAGCAAACCGGGAACTCCTAACCCTGAACCACAAACAACCGAACCCCAAACACCTAATCCTAAACCTAATACAAACCCTAACCTTAACCCCTAAACCCTAACTCTAAAACTATATCCCTAACCCTAACCCTAAACCCTAACCCTAACTCCAAACCCCTAACCTAACCCTAACCCTAAAACTAACACTAACCCTAACCCTATCCCTAAACCGTAACATTAACCCTAACCCTAACACTAAACACTAACCCTAACCCAACCCTAACCCTAACCCTAACAACAACACCTAACCCTACCCCTACCCCTACCCCTAACCCCTAACCCTAACCCTAAAAATAACCCTAACCTAAACCCTAACCCTAATTCTAACTCTAACCCTAAAGCCTAAAGCAAACCCTAACCCTACCCTACCTCTAACCCTAACTCCTAACCCTAACCCTAATCCTAACTCTAACCCTAAAATGAACCCCAACTCCAAAAATCCAAACTCCCTAAGCAAACAGGGAACTCATAACCCTGAACCACAAAGCCCTTAACCGAACCCCAAACACCTAATAATAAACCTAACACAAACCCTAACCCTAAACCCTAAAACCTAACTCTAAAATTTATCATTAATTCTAACCCTAAACCCTAACCCTAACCCCAAACACCTAGCCTTAACCCTAACCCTAAAATTAACCCTAACCCTAACTCTATCCCTAAACCCTAAACCCTAACACTAACCCTAACCCTAACCCTAAACACTAACTCTAACCCTAACCGAACCCTAACCCTAACCCTAACCACAATACCGAACATTACCCCTACCCCTACACCTACCCCTAACCCTAACCCTAAACCTAACCCTAAACCCTAACCTTAACCCTAAACCCTAACCCTAAAGCCTAAACCTAACACTAAGCCTACCCAAACCCTAACCACAACACCTACCTTACCCCTAACCTTAACCCTAATCCTACCCCTAAAGCCTAACCCCTAACCCTAACCTTAACCCTAACCCCTAAGGATAACCCTAACCCTAACCCTAAACCCTAACCTTATCACTAACCCTACCCTAAAACTAACCCTAACCATAACCCTAAACCCTAACCCTAACCTAAACCTAAACCCTAACCCTAATCCTAATCCTAACACAACCCTAATCCTAACACTAACCACAACCTCTAACCCTACCCCACCCCTAACCCTAACCCTAAGCCTAAACCCTAACCCTAACCCTAACACTAACCCTAACCCAAACTTAACCTTAATCCTAACCCTACCCCAACACCTCTACCCCTACACCTACCCATACCCCTACCACTACCCCTAACCACTAACCCTAATCCTAACACTAACCCTACCCTAAACCCTAACCCTAACCCTAACCCTAACCCCTAACCCTAAACCCTAACCCTAAACCCTAAGGCCTAACCCTAACCCTAACCCTATCCCTAAAGCCTAAAACTGAACCCTAACCCTAATCCTAAACACTAACCCTAAGCCTAACCCTAACCCATACCTAACCCTAACCCTAACACTAACCACAACCCCTAATGCTACCCCTACCCCTACCCCTACCCCTACCCCTAACCCTAAAATGAACCCGAGCTCCCAAAACCCAAACTCCCTAAGCAAACTGGAAACTCCTAACCCTGAACCACAAACCCCTTAACCGAACCACAAACACCTAATCCTAAACCTAACACAATCCCTAATCCTAACCCCTAAACCCTAACTCTAAAACTATATCCCTAATTCTAATGCTAAACCCTAACCCTAACCCCAACCCCTAACCCTAACTCTAACCCTAACCCTAACCCTATCCCTAAACCCTAAAGACTAACACTAACCCTAACCGTAACCCTAAACACTAACCCTAACCCAACCCAACCCTAAACCTAACCCTAACCCTAACCACAACAGCTAACCCTACTCCTAATCCTAACCCTAACCCCTAACCCTAACCCTAAACCTAACCCTAACCCTAAACCCTAACCCTAACCCTAAAACCTAAACCTTAAACCTAACCCTAACCCCTAAACACTAACCTTAAAACCTAACCCTAACCATAACCCTAAACCTAAACCCTAATCCTAACCCTTACCCTAACCTTAACCCTAAACCATAACCCTTAACTCTAACCTCTAAACTCTAACCCTAACACTAACCCTTAAACCATAACCCTAACCCTAACCATACCCTAACCGTAAAGCCCAACCCTGACACTAACCCGATCCCAAACCCTAACACCAAACCCCTAACCTTAACTACTAACTCTAACCCTAACTACTAAACCCTAAACCTAAACCATAACCCTCACCCTAACTCTAACCCAAACCCTAATTCCTAAACCCCAACCCTAACCTTAAACCCTAACTGTAACCCTAACCCTAACCCTAAACCATAGGGTTTAGCTACCCCTAATCCTTACCCTAACCTTAACCCTAAACCCTAACCCAAACAGTAACACTAACCCTAACCCTTATACCTAACCCTAAACCTTACCTCTAAGCCTAACCCTAACATGAACCGCCACTCCCAAAACCCAAACTCCCTAACTAAACCGGGAACTTCTATCCCTGAACCACAAACCGCTTAACCGAACCCCAAACCCTTAATACTAATACTAACCCTAACCCTAACCCCTAACAGTAACACTAACCCTAACCCTAAACCTAAAACTCTTCTAACCCTAAACTTAACAGTAACGCTAACCCTACCCCTAACCCTACCCCAAAACCAAACCTAACACTAACCCTACCCTAACCCTAACCCTAACCCAAGCCCTAGCCCTAACCCCAACCCATACACCTACCCCTAACTCTAACCCCTAAACATAACTCTAACCCTAACCCTAACCCCTAATCCTAACCCTAACCCTAAACCCTAATCCTAACCCTAACGCTAAACCCTAAACCCTAACCCTAACATTAACCCTAACCAACCCTCACCCTAAACCTAACCATAACCCTAACCTCAACCCCTACCCCTACCCCTAACCCTAACCCTAACCAATCCTAACCCTAACCCTAACCACAATCCCTAACCCTACCCCTAACCCTAACCCTATCCCTAAACCCTAAAACCTAACCCTAACCCTAAATATAAACACTAACCCTAACCCTAACCCTCACCCAAACATAACCCTAACCCTAACCCTAACACTAACCACAACCCCTAACCCTACCCCTACACTTACACCTAACCCTAACGCTAACCCTAAACCCTAACCCTAACCCTAACCCTAGCTCTAGCCCTAGTACTAGCCCTAGGCCTAACCCTAGCCATAGCCCTAACCTGAACCCTAACCCTAAACTCTAAACCATAACCCTAACCCTAACCCTAACACAACCCTAACACTAACACTAACACTAACCACAACCCCTAACACTACCCGTAACCATAACCATAACCCAACCCTAACCCTAACCCTAATCCCAACTCATACCCCTAAACCTACCCATAACCCTAAACATAACCCTAACCCCTAACACCAACCCTAAACCTAACCCCTAACCCTAAACCTAACCCTAAGCCTAAACCCTAACCCTAACCTAAACCTAACCCTAAATCCTAAAACCTAACCCTAACCGTAATACCCTAAACTTAACCCTAGCCTTATTCTAACCCTAAACCCTAAACCTATACCTCTTCTAACCCTAAACCTAACAGTAATGCTAACCCTAACCCTAACCTTACCCCAAACCCAAACCTAACCCTAACCCTACCCTAACCCTAACCCTAACCTAGCCCTAGTCCTAGCCCTAGCCCTAGCCCCAGCCCTAGCCATAACCCTAGCCCTAGACTTAGCCTAACCCTAGCCCTAGCCCTAACCCTAACCCAACGCTAATCCTAACCCTAAATCTATCCCTAACCCTAACCTTAAACCCTGAACCCTAATCCTAACTGTAACCCTAACCCTAATCCTACCCCAAACCCAAACCTAACCCTAACCGTACCCTAACCCTAACCCTAACCTTAGCCCTGGTCCTAGCCCTAGTCCGAGCCCAGGCCATAACCCTAGCCCTAGCCTTAGCCTAACCCTAGCCCTAGCCCTAACCCTAACCCTAACCCAATGCTAATCCTAACCCTAACTCTATCCCTAACCCTAATCTTAAACCCTGAACCCTAATAATAACCGTAACCGTAACCCTAAACCCTAACCCTAACCCTAGCCCTAGCCCTAGCCCTAGCACTAGCCCTAGACCTAACACTAGCCCTAGCCCTAACCCTGACTTAACCCGAACCCTAAAACCTAAACGCTAACCCTAACCCTAACCCAACCGTAACCATAACCCTAACAAAAAATCATACCCCTACCACTACCCCTAAACCTAACCCTAACACTAACCCCTATCCCTAACCCTAACCCTAACTCCTAACCCTAAGCCTAAACCCTAACTCTAATCTAACCTTAACCCTAAATCCTAAAACCTAACTCTAACCCTAATACCATAAACTTAAACCTAACCCTATTCTAACCCTAACCCTAAACTGAAACCTCTTCTAACCGTAAACCTAACAGTAACGCTAACCCTAACCCTAACCCTACCCCAAACCCAAACCTAACCCTAACCCTACCAAACCCTAACCCTAACCCTAACTCTAACCCTAACCCCTACCTCTGCCATTAACACTAGCCATAACCCCTAACCCTAACCCTAACCCTAAACCCTAAACCCTAACCCTAACCCTAACCTAACCCTAACCCTAACCCAATCCTAATTCTAACCCTAACCCTAACCCCTACCTTTAACTCAAACCCTAACCGTAACCCTAAACCCTAAGCCTAACCCTCAACACTAACCCTAAGCCTAACCCTAACCCACCCCTTACCCTAACCCTAATCCTAACACTAACCACAACCCATAATTCTACCCCTACCCCTAACCCTAAACCTAACCCTAACCCTAAAGACAACCCTAAACCCTAACCTTAACCCTAGCCCTAGGCCTAGCCCTAGCACTAGCCATAGCCCTAACCCTAGCCCTAGACCTAACCATAACCCTAACCCTAACCCAACCCATACCACTACCCCTACCCCTACCCCTAACTCTAACCCTAACCACTAACCCTAACCCTAACACTAACACTAACAATAACCTGTAACCCTAACTCAAACTATAACCCAAACCCTAACCCTAACCCCTAACCCTAACCCTAACCCGTAACCCTAACCCCTAACGCTAACCCTAACATGAACCCTAACCCTAACACCTAACCCTAACCCTAAACCTAACCATTGCCCTAGCCCTACCCCTAGCACTAGCCCTAGCCCTAACCCTAGTCCTAGACCTAACCATAACCCTAACACTATCCCTAAACCCTAAATCCTAACCCTAACTCTAACACTAACCCTAACCCAACCATAACCCTAATCCTAACCCTACCGCAACACATACCCCTACCCCTACCC
>SJYE01001714.1:957577-981974 GCA_006408755.1 Eudorcas thomsonii
CCCTAACCCCTAACCCTAATCCTAACCCTAACCCTAACCCTATCCTAAACCCTAACCCTAGCCCTAACCCTAAACCCTAAAGTCTAACGCTAACCCTAACCCTATTCCTAAACCCGAACTGTAACCCTAATCCTAAACACTAACCCTAAGCCTAACCCTAACCCATACCTAACCCTAACCACAACCCCTAATACTACCCCTACCCCTAACCCTAAAATGAACCCCAACTCCCAAAACCTAAACTCCCTAAGCAAACCGGGAAGTCCTAACCCTGAACCACAAACCCCTTAACTGAACCCCAAACACCTAATCCTGAACCTAACACAAAACCTAACCCTAACCCCTAAACCCTAACTCTAAAAGTATATCCCTAATTCTAACCCTAAACCCTAACCCTAACCCGAACCCTAACCCTAACCCTAAAACTAACCCTAACCCTATCCCTAAACCCTAAATCCTAACCCTAAAACTAACCCTAACCCTAACCCTAAAGACTAACACTAATCCTAAACCAACCCTTACCCTAACCCTAACCACAACACCTAACCCTACTCCTAAGCCTAACCCTTATCCTAACCCCTAACCCTAACCCTAAACCTAAACTTAACACTAAACCCTAACCCTAACCGTAAACCTAAACCCTAATCCTAACCCTAAACCTAACCCTAACCCTAAACCCTAACCCTAAGCCTAAAACCTAAACCCTAATCCTAACCCTAACCCCTAAACGATAACCTTAAACCCTAACCCTAATGATAAACCTTAACTCTAACCACTAAACTCTAACCCTAACAGTAACCCTTAAACCATAACCCTAACCCTAACCATACCCTAACCGTAAAACCCAACCCTAACCCTAACCCGATCCCAAACCCTAACCCCAAACCACTAACCCTATACCTAAACCCTAACCCTAACCCTAAACCTAACCCTAACACTATTCTAACCCTAACCCTAACCCTAACCGTAACCCCTAACACTAACCCTAACCCTAACACTAACCGTAACCATAACCCTAACCCTAAACCTAACACTAACACCTAACCCTAACTGTAACCGTAACCCTAGCCCTAACTCTAACAATAACTCGTCTAACCCTAAGCCTAACCCTAACCCTACCCCTACCCCTAACCCTAACCCTCACCAAACCCTAACCATAACCATAACCGTAACCATCACCCTTACCACAACTTCTAACCCTACCCCTAACACTAAACCTAACCCTAACTATAACACTAACCCTATACATAAACCTTAAACCCTAACCATAACACTAACCCTAACCCTAACCCTAAACACTAACCCTAACCCTAACCCTAACCGTATGCCAGTCCTAACCCTAGCACTAACCCTAATCCTAACCCTACGCCAACCATAACCCTAACTCTTTCCGAAACACTATCTCTAAACCATAAACTCTAACCCTAACCATGAACACTAACCCTAACCCTAACCCTAAACCTAATCCCAACACATACACCTACCCCTAACCCTAACCCTAACCCTAACCTTAAACACTAACTTAACCCTAATCCAACCCTAAACCTAACCCTAACCCTAACTCTATCCCTAACCATAACCATAATCCTAGCCCTAGACAAAGCCCTAGCCCTAGCCCTAAACATATCCCTAGCCCTAGCCTTAAGCCTAGCCCTAGCCCTAACCCTAAACCTAACCTTAACCCAACCCTAAAACACACCCTAACCCTAACACTAACACTAACGCTAACCCTAAGCTCTAACCCTAACCCTAACACAACTCTAACCCTAACCCTAACCCTAACCACAAAACCTAACCCTATCCCTAACCTTAACCCTTACCTGAACCCAAACCTTATCCCGAAACACTAACCCCTAACCCTAACCTTAAACCTAACCTTAACTCTAACCCTAAACCCTAAAACATAAACACTAACCCTAACCCCAACCCATACCCCTACCCCTACCTCTACCTCTAACCGCTAACTCTAACCCTAACCCTAACCCTAACCCTAGCCCTAACCCTAACCCTATCTCTAACCTTATCCCTAAACCCAAAACCCTAACCCTAACCCTAACACTAACCCTAAACCCTAACCCTAACTCAACCCTATCCCTAACCTTAAACCCTAACCTAATCCTAACCCTAACCGTAACCCTATACCCTAAACCTAACCCTAACACTATTCCTAACCCTAACCCCAACCCCTAACACTAACCCTAACCCCTAAACCTAACCCTAAATCTAACCCTAATTCTATCCGTAACCATAACCCTAAACCTAACACTAACCCTTAACATAAACACTAATCCTAACCCTAACCCAACCACTACCGTAACTCTAACTGCAACCCAAAGCACAACCCTTAACCCTAAACCTAACACTAACCCTAACCCTAAACCTAACTCTAACCCTAACCTTAAACCGTAACCCTAACGATATTCCTAACCCTAAGCCCTAACCCTAACCCTAACCATGCCCTAACCCTAACCCTAATCCTAACCCTAACCCTAACCCTAACCATACCCTAACCCTAACCCTAACCTTAAACCTAAACCCTAACCCTAACCCTAGCCCTAGCCATAGTACTAGCCCTAGCACTAACCGTAGCCCTAACCCTAGGCTTAGCCCTAACCACAGCCCTCACACTAACACTAACCCTAAACCCTAAACCATAACCCAACCCTAATCCTAACCCTAACCCCAACACATATCCCTAACCCTACCCCTAACACTAACCCTAACCCATAACCCTAACCCTAACAAAACCTAACCCTAACTCAAACCTAACCCTAACCCTGACTGTAACCCTAACCCTAACCCTAAGCACAACCCCTAACCCTACCCCTACCACTAACCCTAACCCTATCCCTAAACCTAACCCTATCCCTAAACCCTAAACCTAACATTAAACCTAACCCTAAACACTAACCTTAACCCTAACCCAACATAACCCTAACCCTAACCCTAAACACAACCCTAAGCACAACCCCTACCCCTAACCCTAACACTAACACGAACCCTAACCCTAACCCCTAACCCTAACACTAACTCCTAACCCTAACCCTAATCCTAACCCTAAACCTATCCCTAAATCCTAAACCCTAAACCTAACATTAACCCTAACCTTAAACACTAACCCTAACCCTAACCCAACCCTAACCCTAAACACAACCCTCAGCACAACCCCTACCCCTAACACTAACACTAACCCTAACCCTAACCCCTAACCCCTAACCCTAACACTAACCCTAACACTAACCCCTAACCCTAAATCTAACCCTAAACCTAAACCCTAACACTAATGATAACCCTAAAACTAAACCCTAACACTAACCCTACCATAACCCTAACTCTAATCCTAACCCTAAACCTAAACTATCCCTAAAACTAAACCCAAACCCTAACCCTAACCCTAGCCATAGCCATAGCACTAGCCCTAGCACTAAACCTAGCCCTAACCCTAGCCTTATCCCTAACCCTAAAACTAACCCCAACCCTAACCCTAAACCCTAACCTAACCCTAACCCCAACACAAACACCTACCCCTACCCCTACCCTAACCCTAACCCTCACCGTAACACTAACGCTAACCTTAACCCTAACCCCAACCTTAACCGTAACCCCAACGCCAACCCTAACACTAACACTAACACTAACCCTAACACTAACCCTAAACCCTAACACTTACCCTCACCCTAACACTATACACTAACCCTAACCCTAACCCAACCCTAACCCTAATCCTAACCCTAACACTAACCAAAACCCCTAACCCTAAACTTAACCCTAATCCTAACCGAACCCAAACCCTAACCCTAACCATAACCGCAACCCATACCCCTACCCCTACCCACAACCCTAACCCTAACCCTAACGCCTAACCCTACCCCTACCCTTACCTCTAACCCTAACCCTAACCCTAGCCCTACCCCTACAACTAACACTAACCCTAAGACTAAACCTAACCCTATACCTAAGCCCTAAACACTAAACCTAACTGTAACCCTAACCCTAACCCTAAATCCTAACACTAGCCCTAACCCTAACCCTACACCTAATCCAACCTTAACCCTTTCCCTAACTCTATCCCTAACCCTAACCATAACCCAAGCCCTAGCCCAAGCCCTAGCCCTAGACCTAACCATATCCCTTGCCCTAGCCCTAAACCTAAACTTAACCATAACACAACCCTAAACCTAACCCTAACTTTAACCCTAATTCTAACCCTAAACCCTGAACTCTAACACTAACCCTAACCGTAAGCTCTAACCCTAACCCTAACCCAACCCTAACCATAACCCTAACACTAACCCTAAACACAACCCCTAACCCTATCACTAACCTTAACCCTATCCCTAACCGTATCCCAAAACCCTAAACCCTAACCCTAAACCTAACCCCAAAACCAACACCAACCCTAACCCTAACCCTAAACCTAACCCTAACCACAACCCCTGAACCTACCCCTAACACTAACCCTAACCCTAACCCCTAATCCTAACACTAACCCTAACACTAACCCCTAAACCTAACCCTAACCCTGAACCCTAAAACTAACCCTAACCCTAAACCCTAACCCTAACCCTACCTTAACTCTAACCCTAACACTACCCTACCTCTAACCCTACCCCTAACCCTAACATTAAACCCTAAACCTAACCCTAACCCTAAACCCTAACCCTAACCCCTAATCCTAACACTAACCCTAACACTAACCCCTAAAATTAACCCTAACCCTAAACCCTAACCCTAAAGCTACCCTAATCTAAACCTAACCATAATATTAAACCCTAAACATAAACCTAACCCTAACCTAACCCTAAACCCTAACACTAACACTAACCCAACCCTAACCATAACCCTAACCACAACCCCGAACCCTACCACTATCACTAACCCTAACCCTAAACCTAACCCTATCCCTAAACCCTAAACCTAACATTAACCCTAACCCTTAACACTAACCCTAACCCTAAAACAACCCTAAACCTAACCCTAAAACCAACCCTAAGCACAACCCCTACCCCTAACCCTAACACTAACACTAACCCTAACCCTAACACCTAACCCTAACACTAACCCTAACACTAACACTAACCCCTGACCCTAACCCTAACCCTAAACCCTAAACCTAAAACTAACCCTAACCCTAACCCTAAACACTACCCTAACCCTAACCCTAACATATCCCTAACTCTAATCCTCACCCTAAACCCTAAACCTAACCCTATCCCTAACACTAAACCCTAACCCTAGCCCTAGCCATACCACTAGCCCTAGCACTAAACCTAGCCCGAACCCTAGCCTTATCCCTAACCCTAACCCTAACCCCTAACCCTATCACTAACCTTAACCCTAACCCTAACCCCTAATCCTAACAGTAACCCTAACACTAACCCCTAAACCTAACCCTAACCCTAAACCCTAAACCTAACCCTAACCCTACCTTAACTCTAACCCTAACCCTACCCTAACTCTAACCCTAACCCTAACCCTATCATTAAACCCTAAACCTTACCCTAACCCTAAACCCTAACCCTAACACTAACCCCTATTCCTAACACTAACCCTAACACTAACCCCTAAATTTAACCCTAACCCTAAACCCTAACCCTAACGCTACCCTTACTCTAACCCTAACTGTAACTATAACATTAAACCCTAAACCTAACCCTAACCCTATCCTAACCCTAAACCCTAACCCTAACCCTAACCTTAACCCCAGCTGTAGCCCTAGCCCTAGCACTATCCATAGACCTAAACCTAGACCTAGCCCTAACCCTAAAAAACCCTAACCCTAAACCTAACCCCAACCCATACCCCTACCCCTACCCCTAATCCCTAACCCTAACCCTAACACCAAAACTAACCCAACCATAGCACTAACCCTAACCCCAACCCATCCCCACACCCCTACCCCTAAGCCTAATACTAACCCTAACCCCTAACACTAACCCTGACCCTTAAACCTAACCTTAACCCTAACGCTAACCCTAACCCTAAACCCTAACCCTAACCACAGCCCCTAACACTACCCTTAACCCTAACCCTAACCCTTTCCCAAAAACCTAAACCTAACCCTAAACACTAATCCTAAACCTAATCCTAACCCAACCCTAACCATAAACCTAACCCCTAACCATAACTCTAACCTTAACCTATACCTTAACCTAACCCTAATTCTAACCATAAACCCTAAACCCTAACGATAACCCTAACCCTAACCCAAACCTAACCCTAACCCTAACCCTAAACACAATGCCTAACCCTATCCCTCCCCTAAACCCTAACCCTAACCCTAAACCTAAACATATCCCTAAACCCGAAACCCTTACCCAAACACTAAACACTAACCCTAACCCTAACCAAACCCTAACGGTAACCATAACCCTAACCCTAACACTAACCCTAAACCCTAAACCTAACACTAACCCTAACCCTAACCCTAAACCCTAACCCTAACCCTAGCCCTAGCCGTAGACCTAGCCCTAACACTAGCCCTATCCCTACCATAGCCCTAGCCTTTACCCTAACACTTACCCTAAACCCTAAGCCCTAACCCTAACCCTAATACCCTAAACCTAACCCTAACCATATTCTAACCCTAACCCTAAACCTAAAACTCTTCTAACCCTAACCCTAATAGTAACAGTAACACTAAAGCTAACCCTATCCCTAACCCTAAACCTAACCCTAACCCTATACACTAACCCTAACCCTAACTCTAACCCTAAACCCTAATCAAACCCTAACTCTACGCTAACCCTAAACATAACCCTAACTCTAACTCTAACCTTAACACCAAACCCTAACCCTAACCCTAGCCCTAGCCCTAGTCCTAGCCCTAACCCTATCCCTAGTCTTCAATCTAACCCTAAAACTAACCATAACCCTAAACCCTAAACCCTAACACAAACACAACCCTAACCCGAACCCGAACCCGAACCCATACTCCTAATTCTACCCCTACCCCTATCCCTAACCCAAACCCTAACCCTAACCCTAACCCTAAACTCTAAACCCTAACACTAACCCTAACCCTAACCCTAAACCTTAACCCTAATCCTACTCAACAATAACCCTCACCCGAACCAAACCACAACCCCAAACCCTACCCCTATCCCTAACCGTAACCTTAATCCTAAACCCTAACCCTAACCCTAATTTTCACACTAACCCCTAACCTTATCCTTAAACCCAACCCTAACACTAACCCTAACCCTAACCTTAAACCTTAACCCTAAACACTAACGCTAACCCTAACCCTAATCATAGGCCAGCCCTAGACCTAGCACTAACCCTAACCCTAACCCTACACCAACCATAACCCTAATCTTTCTGAAACACTATCTCTAAACCATAAACTCTAACCCTAACCCTGAACACTAACCATAACCCTAACTTTAACCCCACCCTAACCTTAACCCTAACCCCAACCACTAACACTAACCCTAAACCCTAAACCCTAACCCTAATCCTAACCCTAACCCTAAACACTAACCCTAAACCTAAACCTAGCCGTAGCTGTAGACCTAGCCCTAAACCTAGCCCTAGCCCTTACCCTAACCTTAACCCTAACCCTAAACCCTAAACGTAACCCTAACCCTAAACCCTAACCCTAACCCTAACCTAACCCTAACCCTAAAACTAACCCTAACACAAACCGAAACCTCTAAGCCTACCCCTAACCCTAACCCTAACCTTAATCCTGATCTCTAAACCTAAACCTATCCCTAACTCTAAACCCAACACTAACTCTAACCCTTAACCCTAAACCCTAACCCTAATCCTAACCAAACCCTAACCCTAACCCTAACCCTAACTTCAACCCATACCCCTACCCATACGCCTACCTCTAACGGCTAACTCTAACCATAACCCTAACCCTAACCCCTAACCCTAACCATAAACCTAACCCTAACCCTAACCCCAAACCCTAAACCTAACCCTAACCCTAGCCTAAGCCCTAGCCATAGCCCTAGCAATAGCCCTAATCCTAAGCTTATCTATAGCCCTAACCCTCACCCTAACCCTAATCCTAACCCTAACACCAAACCTAACCCAACCATAGCACTAACCCTAACCCTAACCCCAACCCATAACCATACCCCTACCCCTAACCATAACACTAACCCTGCCCCTAAGCCTAAACCTAACCCTAACCCTTCCCCTAACCTTACCCCTAACCCTAACCCATGCCTAACCCTAACCGTAACCTTAACAAGAACCCTAACCCTTAACCCTAACCTTAACCCTAACGCTAACCAGAACCCTAAACCCTAAACCCTAACCCTAACCCTAACCTTAACCCAACCCCAACCCTAACCCTAACCACAACACCTAACCCTAACCTTAACCCTAATCCTAACCCTTTCCCAAAAACCTAAACCTAAACCTAAACACTAACCCTAAACCTAATCCTAACTCAACCCTAACCCTGAACATATCCCTAACCCTAAGACTAACACTAACACAAACCATAACACTAACCCTAACCCCTAAACCTAACTCAAACCCTAACCCTAACCCTAACACTAACCGTAACCATAACCCTAACTCTAACCCTAACGCTAATCCTAATCCCTAACCCTAACCGTAACCCTCACCCTAACCCTTACTCTACAATAACTCTTCTAACCCTAACCATGACCCTAACCCTACCCCTAACCCTAACACTCACCAAACCCTATCCCTAACCATAACCATAACCCTAACCACAACTTCTAACCCTACCCCTAACCCTAAACCTAACCCTACCC
Source organism: Eudorcas thomsonii (assembly GCA_006408755.1). Lineage (NCBI taxonomy): Eukaryota > Metazoa > Chordata > Mammalia > Artiodactyla > Bovidae > Eudorcas > Eudorcas thomsonii. Next base: position 966,319 of record SJYE01001714.1, read on the forward strand.
CTAAACCCTAACCCTAACCCAACCCTAACACTAACCACAACCCCTAACCCTAACACTAACACTAACCGTAGGCCTAGCCCTAGCCCTAGCACTAACCCTAAACCTAACCTTAACCCTCATCAAACCCTATCCCTAACCCTAACCCTAACCCTAACCCTAACCACAACCCCTACCCCTACCTCTACCCCTAACCCAACCCTAAACCTAACCCTAACCCTTACCCTAACCCTAAACCTTAACCCTAATCCTAACCTAACCGTAACCCTAAATCCTAAACCCTAACCCTAATACCCTAACCCTAACCCTAACCCTATTCTAACCCTAACCCTAACCCTAAACCTCTTCTAACTCTAACCCTAATAGTAACACTAACCCTCACCATAACACCAAATCCCGACCCCCAAACCCTATCTCAAATCAAGAATCCCAAACGCCAAACCCCTAACCCAATCCCCAAACTCTAACCCCAAACACCTAACCCTAACCCTAACACTAACCCTAACACTAACCTGAACCCCTACCCCTATCCCTAAACCAACCCTAACCCTAAACCCTAACCCTAAACCTAACCCTACTCTAACCCTAACTCTAAAACTGACTCTAATCCTAACACTAACCCTAAACCCTAAACCCTAAACCTAGCCTTAGCCATAGTCCTAGACCTAGCACTAGCCCTAGCCTTATTCAAGCCCTAGCCCTAGCCCTAACCCTAACCCTAACCCCAACCCATACCCCTACTCCTACCCCTTCCCCTAACCCTAACACTCACCATAACCCTAACCATAACCACTAACCCTAGCCCTAACCACAACCCCAAACCCTATCCCTAACCTTAACCCAAACCTTATCCTGAAACCCTAAACCCTAACCCTAACCCCTAACCCTAACCTTAAACCTAACCCTAACTCTAATCCTAAACCCTAAACCCTAACCCTAACCCTAACCCTAACCCAACCCGAACCCTAACCCTAACCCCAACCCATACCCCTACCCCTACCCCTACCCCTAACCGCTAACTCCTACCCTTACCCTAACCGCTAACACTAACACTAACCCAAAACTCTAACCCTAACTCTACCGTAGCCTAAGCCCTAGCCCTAACCCTATCAAGAGCCCTAGCCCTAACCCTATCTCTAGCCCTAAGCCAAACCTTAACAGTAACCCTAACCCTAACCCTAACATCATACCTAACTCAACCCTAACACTAACCCTAACCTTAACCCCAACCCATCACCCTACCCCTACCAATAACCCTAACAATAAGCTTAACCACTAACCCTACCCCTACCCCTACCCCTACCCTTACCCCTAACCCTAACCCAACCCTAACCCTAACCCTAAACCTAACCCTAACACTTAACTCTAACATTAACCCTAACGCTAACCCTAACCCTAAACCCTAAACCCTAACCCTCACCCTAACCCTAACCCAACCCTATCCCTAAACCTAACCACAACACCTACCTCTACCCTACGCCTACACCTAACCCTAACCCAACCCTAAACCTAACCCTAACCCTCACCCTAACCCTATACCCTAACCCTAATCCTAACCTAACCCTAACCCTAACCCTAAATCCTAAACCCTAACCATAACCCTATTACCCTAAACCTAACCCTAACCTTATTCTAACCCTAACCCTAAACCTAAACCTCTTCTAACCCTAACCCTAATAGTAACACTAACCCAAACCATAACATCAAATCCCAAACCCCAAACCGTATCTCAAATCAAGAATCCCAAATGCCAAACCCCTAACCCATCCCCAAACTCTAACCTCAAACACCTAACCCTAACCCTAACCCTAACGCTTACCCTAACACTAACCCGAACCCCTACACCTACCCCTAAACCAACCCTAACCCTAAATCCTAACCCTATACCTAACCCTTCCCTAACCCTAACCCTAAACCTAACCTTAATCCTAACACTAACCGTAAACCCTAAACCCTAAACCTAGCCCTAGCCATAGCCCTAGACCTAGCACTAGCCCTAGCCCTACTCAAGCCCTAGCCCTAACCCTAACCCTAACTCCAACCCATACCCCTATTCCAACCCCTACCCCAACCCCTAACCCTAACACTAACCCTAACCCTAACCACTAACCATAAACCTAAACCCTAACCCTATCCCTAACCCAACCCTAAACCTAACCCTTTCTCTAACGCTAACCCCAACCCCTACACCTACCCCTACCCCTAACCCTAACCCAACCCTAACCTAACCCTGAACACAACCCCTAACCCTACCGTTATCCATAACTTTAAACCTAACCCTAACCCTAACGTTATCCCTGAACCGTAAACCCAAACCCTAACCCTAACACTAAACACTAACCCTAACCCTAACCCAACTGTAACCCTAACACTAAAGCCTGAACCCTAACCCTAACACTAACCCTAACCCTAAACCGAACCCCTAACACTAACCCTAACACAACCCTATCCCTAACCCTAACCCTAACCCTTACCCTAAACACAATCCCTAACCCTACCCCTAACCTTAACCCTAACCCTAACTATAAACCTAACCCTGTCCCTAAACCATAAACCCTGATCCTAAATGTAACTCTAAACATTAAAGTTAACCCTAACCCTAACCCTAACACTAACTCTAACCCTAACAGTAAACCCTAACCATAACCCTAACCCTAGCCCTAGCCCTAGGCCTAGCCCTAGCCCTAACCCTATCTCTAGCCCTAACACTAACACTAACCCTAACCTTAAACCCTAAACCCTAACCCTAACACAACCCTAACCCTATTCCTAACCCTAACCCTATTCCTAACCCTAAACAATACCCCTACACCTACCTCTACCCCTATTCCTAACCCTAACAACTAACCATAAACCTAACCCCTAACCCTATCTCAAACACTAACGCTAACCTTAAACCCTGACACTAACCCTAACCCTAACCCTAAACCCTAACCCTAACCCTAACCGTATCCCTAACCCGAACCTTAACCCTAACTCGCCTAACCCTAACCCTATCACTACCCCTCCACCTACCCCTACCCCTAACCCTAACACAACCCTAACCCTAACACTAATCCTAACCCTAACCACCACCCTACCCCTACCCCTAACACTAACTCTAACACTAAACCTAACCCTATCACTAAACTGTAAACCCTAACCCTAACCCTAACCCTACAACTAACCACTAACCCTAACCCTAACACTAACCCAAACCTAACCCTAACCCTGACACTAACCACAACACCTATCCATACCCCTACCCTTACCTCTAACCCTAACCATATCCCTAGCCCTAGCCCTAGCCCTAGGCCTAGTCCTAACCCTAGCCCTACCCCTACCCCTAACACTAACCCTAACACTAAACTTAACCCTATACCTAAACCCTAAACCCAAACCCTAACCCTAACCCTAAATCCTAACACTAATCCTAACCCTAATCCTAAACACTAACTCTAAACCTAATCCAACCCTAACCCTTACCCTAACTCTATCCCTAAACCTAATCGTAACCCTAGACCTAGCCCAAGCCCTACCCCAAGCCCTAACCATATCCCTATCCCTAGCCCTACCCCTAAACCTAACCCTAAATCAACCCTAAACCTAACCCTAACTTTAATCCTAATCCTAACCCTAAACCCTGAACTCTAACACTAACCCTAACCGTAAGCGCTAACTCTAACGCTAACCCTAACCCTAACCCTAACCCTAAACCCTAAACACTAAACCTAACCCTAACCCTAACCCTAAACCCTAAACCAAACCCTAACCCTGTCCCTAAACCCTAACCCTAATCCTACACTAACTCTAACCCTAACACTAACCCTAACATTAAACCCTAACCCTAAACCTAAACCCTAATCCTAAGCCTAACCCTACCCCTAGACATAGCCCTAGCCCTAGCACTATCCCTAGACCTGAACCTAGACTTAGCCCTAACCCTAACACAACCCTAACCCTCAACCTAACCCCAACCCATACCCCTACCCCTACCTCTAATCCCTAACCCTAAATCTAACCCTAACCTTAACCATGAACCCTAACCCTAACCCTAACCAAACACTAACCCTAACCCTAATTTCAATGCATACCCCTACCCCTACCCGCTAACTCTAACCTTAACCCTATCCCTAACCCTAACCCTAACCCATAACCCTAACCATAACACTAACCCTAACCTTAACCCAAAACTCTAACCCTAACCCTAGCCTAAGCCCTAGCCAAAACCCTAGCAATAGCCCTAGCCCTAACCGTATCTCTAGCCCTAACCCTAACCCTAACCCCTAACCCCTAACCCTAACCCTAACCCCAAACTCTAACCCTAACCCTAACCCTAGCCTAAGCCCTAGCCATAGCCCTAGCAATAGCCCTAGCCTTAACCTTATCTCTAGCCCTAAACCTAACCCTAACACTAACCCTAACCCTAACCCGAACACCAAACCTAACCCAACCATAGCACTAACCCTAACCCTAACCCCAACCCATCCCCATACCACTACCCTACCCCTAACACTAACACTAACCCCTAACCCTAGCCCTAACCCTACCCATACCTTTACCCCTAACCTTAACCCAACCCTAACCCAAACCATAAGCATAACCTTAACATTAACCCTAACCCTAACCATAACACTAAACCCTAAACCCTAACCCTAACCCTAACCTTAACCCAACCCTAACCCTAACCCTAACACTAACAACAACCCCTACCCCTACCCCTAACCCTAACCCTAATGCTAAACACAACCGCTAACCCTACCCTTAACCCTAATCCTAACACTTTCCCAAAAACCTAAACCTAACCCTAAACACTACCCTAAATCTAATCCTAACCCAACTCTAAACCTAAACCTATCCCTAACACTAACCATAACCCTAACCCTAACCCCTAACCCTAACTCAAACCCTAACCCTAACCATAAACCCTAACCCTAACCCTATCTCTGACCCTAACCCTAACCCTATCTCTGACCCTAACCCTAACCCTAAACACTAAACTTAACTCTAACCCTAACCCTAACACTAAACCCTAACCATAACCCTAACCCTAGCCCTAGCCCTAACCCTATCCCTAGCCCTAACACTAACCCTAACAATAACCCTAACCCTAAACCCTAAACCCTAACCCTAACACAATCCTAACCCTATCCCTAACCCCAACCAATACCCCTAACCCCACCTCTACCCTTATCCCTAACCCTAATACCTAACCATAAACCTACCCCTAACCCTAAACATAACCCTAACCATAACCCTAACCCTAACCTTAACCCTAACTCATCTAACCCTAACCCTAACCCTACAACTACCCCTCCACCTACCCCTACCCTAACCCTAACACAACCCTAACCCTAACACTAATCCTCACCCTAACAACAACCCCTACCCCTACCCCTAACACTAACCCTAAAACTAAACCTAACCCTATCCCTAAACCCTAAACCCTAACCCTAACTCTAAACCTACAACTAAACACTAACCCTAACCCTAACACTAACCACAACCCCTAAACCTACGCCTACCCTTACCTCTAACCTTAACCCTAGCCCTAGCCCTAACCCTAGACCTACCCCTACCCCTAACACTAACCCTAACACTAAACCTAACCATATACCTAAACCCTAAACCCTAACCCTTACCCTAACCCTAACCCTAAATCCTAACACTAAACCTAACCCTACCCCTAACACTAACCCTAAACCCTAACCCTAACTCTAAACCTACAACTAAACACTAACCCTAACCCTAACACTAACCCAAACCTAACCCTAACCCTAACACTAACCACAACCCCTAAACCTACGCCTACCCTTACCTCTAACCCTAACCCTAACCCTAACCCTAGCCCTAGCCCTAGCCCTAGCCCTAGCCCTAGCCCTAGCCCTAACCCTAGCCCTACCCCTACCCCTGACACTAACCCTGACACTAAACCTAACCCTATACCTAAACCTTAAACCCTAATCCTAACCCTAACCCTAAAACCTAACCCTAACCCTAACCATAACCCTAAACACTAACCCTAAAACTAATCCAACCCTAACCCTTACCCTAACTCTATCCCTAACCCTAACTGTCACTCTAGACCTAGCCTAAGCCCTACCCCAAGTCCTAACCATATCCCTAGTCCTAGCCCTAACCCTAAACCTAACCCTAACCCAACCCTAAACCTAACCCTAACTTTAACCCTAATCCTAACCCTAAACACTGAACTCTAACACTAACCCTAACCGTAAGCTCTAACTCTAACCCTAACCCAACCCTAACCTTAACCCTAACCCCATCCTAACATTAACCATAACTTTTTGCGAAACCCCATCTCTAAACCATAAACTCTAACCCTAACCCTGAACACTAACCCTAACCCTAACCTTAACCCAACCCTAACCTAACACTAACCCAAATCCCTAACACTAACCCTAAACCATAAATCCTAAACCTAATCCTAACCCTAACCTTAACCCTAAACCCTAAACCTAGCCCTAGCCGTAGCCCTAGCCCTAAACCTAGCCCTAGCCCTTACCCTAACCTTAACCCTAATCCTAACCCTAAACCTAACCCTAACCCTACCCCTAACCGCTAACTCTAACCCTAACCCTAACCCTAACCCCTAACTCTAAACATAACCCTAACCCTAACCCAAAACTCTAACACTAACCCTAACCCTAGCATAAGCCCTAGCCATAGCCCTAGCAATAGCCCTAGCCCTAACCCTATCTCTAGCCCTAACCCTAACCCTAATACTAACCCTAAACCTAACCCTAACACCAAACCTAACCCAACAATAGCACTAACCCTAACCCTAACCCCAACCCATCCCCATACCACTACCCGTACCGCTAACACTAACTCTAACCCTTAACCCTAACCCTACCCCTACCCCATCCTTACCCCTGACCTTAACCCAACCCTAACCCTAACCATAACCATAACCTTAACACTAAACCTAACCCTTAACCCTAACCTTTACCCTAATGCTAACCATAACCCTAAACCCTAAATCCTAACCCTAAACCGAACTTTAACCCAACCCTAACTTTAACCCTAACACTATCCGCAACCCCTACCCCTACCCCTAACCCTAACCCAACATTAACACTAACTCTAACATTAACCACAACCCCTAACCCTACCCTCAACCTTAACCCCAACCCTTTCCCAAAAACCTAAACCTAACCCTAAACACTATCGTAAACCTAATCCAAACCCAACTCTAAACCTAAACTTATCCCTAACCCTAACCCTAACACTAACACTAACCATAACCCTAACCCTAACCCCTAACCCTAACTCAAAATCTAACCCTAACCCTAAACTCTAACCCTAACCCTAACCGTAACCATAACCCTAACCCTAACCCTAAACCCTATCTCTAAACCATAAACTCTAACCCTAACCCTAAACATTATCACTAACCCTAACCTAACCCTAATCCTAACCCCTAAAACTAACCCTAACCCTAACCATAAACCCTAAACCCTAACTGTAATCCTAACCCTAACCTTAACCCTAAACCCTAACCCTAACACTAACCCTAACCTTAACCCTAACCCTAACCCCTAACCCTAACCCTAACCCAAACCTAACCCTAACCCTAAACCATTACACTAACCCTAACCCTACTCCTAGCCATAGCCCTAGCCCTAGAACTATCCCTAGACCTAAACCTAGCCCTAGCCCTAACCCTAACACAACTCTAATGCTAAACCTAACCACAACACATCCCCCTACTCCTACCCCTAATCACTAACCTAAATCTAACCCTAACCTTAACCCTGAACCCAAACCCTAACCCCATCCCTAACCCTAAACCCAATCCTAACTCTAACCCTAAACCATAAACCCTAACCCTTACCCTAAACCTAACCAAACCCTAACACTAATCCTAACTTCAACCCATACCCCGACCCCTACCCCTACCCCCAACCGCTAACTCTAAACATAACGCTAACCCCTAACCCTAACCCTAACCCTAGCCCTAGCTTAAGCACTAGCCATAGCCCTAGCAATAACCCTAGCCTTAAACCTATCTCTAGACCTAACCCTAACCCTTACACTAACCCTAACCCTAACACCAAACCTAACCCAACCATAGCACTAACCCTAACCCTAACCCCAAACGATCCCCATTCCCCACCCCTAACCCTAACGTTAACCCTACCCTTAACCCTAACCCTAACTCTACCCCTGCCCTTACCCCTAACCCTAACCCAACCCTAACTCTAACCTTAACACTAACCATAACCCTTAACCCTAATGCTAACCATAACCCTAAACCCTAAATCCTAACCCTAACCCTAACATTAACCCAACCCTAACCCTATCCCTAACGTTAACCACAACCCCTAAACCCTACCCCTAACCCTAAACCAACCCTAACCTTAACCCTAACCACAACCCCTAACCCAACCCTTAACCCTAACCCTAACCCTTTCCCAAAAACCTAAACCTAACCCTAAACACTAACCCGAAACCTAATCCTAACCCAACCCTAACACTAAACCTATCGCTAACCCTAACCCTAACCCTAACCATAACCCTAACCCTCCCCTAACCATAAGTCAAACCCTAACCCTAACACTAAACCCTAACCCTAACCCTAACACTAACCCTAACCCTAACCCTAACCCAAATCTAACAATAACTCATCTCACCCTAAACCTAACCCTAACCCTATCCCTACCCCTACCCCTACCCGTAACCATAACCCTCACCATACCCTAACCCTAACAATAACCATAATCCTAACCCTAACCACAACTTATAACGCTACCCCTACCCCTAACCCTAACCATAACCCTAACCCTATACCTAAGCCCTAAATCCTAACCCTAACCCTAAACATTAATCCTAACCCTAACCCTAACCTTAGGCCTAGACCTGTCCCTAGCCCTAGCAATAACCCTAACCCTAACCCTAACCCAACCCTAACACTCACCCTAACTCTTTCTGAAACCCTATCTCTAAATCATAAACTCTAACCCTAACCCTGAACCCTAATCCTAACCCAACCTTAACCCTAACCACAACCCCTAACCCTACACCTAACCCTAACACTAACCCTAACTGTAGGCCTAGCCAAACCCCTAGCACTAACCCTAAACCTAACACTAACCCAACCCTAACACTAACCCTAACTCTTTCCAAAACCCTATCACTAAACCATAAACTCTAACCCTAACCCTAAAACTATCACTAACCCTAACCCTAAACTAACCCTAATCCTAACCCCTAAAACTAACACTAACCCTAATCCTAACCCTAAACCCTAACCCAACCCTACCCTAACTCTAAACCTAACCCTAACACTAACGTTAAACCCTAAATCTAAACCTAACCCTAAACCTAACCCTAAACTTAACCCTAACCCAAGCCGTAGCCCTCGACCTAGCACTAGCCCTAGCCCTATCCCTATCCCTAACACGACCCTAACCTTAACACCAAACCCATACCCCTCCACCTACCTCTAACCCCTAACCCTAAATCCATCCCTAACCTTAACCCTAAACCCTAACTCTAACCTCTAACCCTAACCTTAAACCTAATCCTAACCCTAACCCTAAACACTAAACCCTAACCCTAACCCTAATCCAACCCTAACACTAAACCTAACCCCAACCCATACCCCTACCCTAACCCTACCCATACCGCTAACTCTAACCCTAACCCTACACCCTAACCCTAACCCTAACCTTAACCATAACACTAACCCTAACCCTAACACAAAACTCTTACCCTAACACTAACCCTAGCCTAAGCTCTAGCCCTAACCCTAGCAATAGCCCTAGCCCTAACCCTATCTCTAGCCCTTACACAAACCATAACACTAAACCTAACCCTAACCCTAACATCATACCTAACCCAACCCTAAGACTAACCCTAACCTTAACCTCAACCCATCCCCCTACCCCTACCCTAACCCTAACCCTAAACCTAAACCTAACACTTAACTCTAACCTTAACCCTGACGCTAACCCTAACCCTAAACCCTAAACTCTATTCCAAACCCTAACCCTAATCCAACACTATCCCTAACACTAACCCTAACCACAATCCCTCCCCCTACCCCTAACCCTAACGCTAACACAACCCTAACCCTAACCACAACCCCTAACCCTAACCTTAACCCTAACCCTAACCCTTTCCCAAAAACCTAAACCTAACCCTAAACACTACCCTAAACCTAATCCTAACCCAACTCTAAATCTAAACATATCCCTAACCGTAACCCTAACACTAACAATAACTATAACCCTAAACTTAACACCTAACCCTAACTGAAACCCTAACCCTAACCCTAAACCCTAACCCTAATGCTAATCCTAACCCTAACCGTAACTTTAACCCTAACCCTAACTCTAACAATAACTCCTCTAACTATAAACCTAACCCTAACCCTACCCTTACAACTAACCCTAACCCTCACCAAACCCTAACCCTAACCTTAACTCAACCCTAACCCTAACCCTAACTCTTTCCGAAACCCTATCTCTAAACCATAAACTCTAACCCTAACCAAAAACACTAACACTAACCCTAACTCTAACCTAACCCTAAATCTAACCTAACCCTAACCCTAACCTAACCCTAACCCTAACACTAACCCCTAAAACTAACCCTAACCCTAACCATACACCCTAAACCCTAACTCTAATGCTAACCCTAACCTTAACCCTATACCCTAACCCTAACCATAAACCTAGCCCTAGCCGTAACTCTAGCCCTAAACCTAGCCCTAGCCCTAAACTTAACCCTAACCCTAACCGTAACACTAAATCCTAACACTAACCCTAACCCTAACACTAACCCTAACCCTAACGCTAACCATAACTCTAGACCTAGCACTAGCCCTAGCCCTAATCCTAGCCCTAGCCCTAACCCTAACCTTAACCCTAAACACTAAACCCAAAACCTAACCCTAACACAACCCTAACCCTAACCCTAAACCATACCCCTACTCCTACCACTACCCCTACCCCTAACCTAACCCTAATCAATAACCAGAACCCTAACACTAACCTTAACCCTAACCCTAAACCCTAAACCCTAACCCTGACCCTAATACCCTAAACCTAAACCTAACCCTATTCTAACCCTAAACCTAAACCTCTTCTAACCCTAACAGTATCAGTAACACTAAACTTAACCCTAACCCTAACATCAACTCCAACCCAAACCCTAACTCTAAACCTAACCCTAACCGTAAATCCTAACCCTAACCCTAACCTTAACACTAAACCCTAAACCTAACCCTAAATCAAACTCAACCCTAAAACTACCCCTAACCCTAACCCTAACTAAAACACCTAACCCTACCCCTGCCCGTAACCCTAACCCTAGCTTTGGCCCTAACGCTAGCCCTATACCTAACCTAGCCCTAGCACTTATCTCTAAAACCTAACACTAACCCTAACCCTAACCCTAACCCTAAACACTAACTTAACCCTAATCCAACTCTAACCCTAATCCTAACTCTATCCCTAACAATAACCATAACCCTAGATCTAGACCAAGCCTTAGCCCTATCCCTAACCATATTCCTAGCCCTAGCCCTAAGCCTAGCCCTAGCCCTAACCCTAAACCTAAACCTATTCCAACCCTAAAACCAACCCTAATCCTAAACCTAACACTAAACTTAACCCTAAGCTCTAACCCTATCCCTAACCCAACCCTAACCTAACCCTAACCCTAACCACAACCTGTAACCCTATCCCTAATCTTAACCCTAACCTTAACCCAAACCCTATCCCGAAACCCTAAACACTAACCCTAACCCTAAACACCAAACCTACCCCTAAACCAACCCTAACCCTAACCCTAACTCTAACATTAACCCCTAACCCTAACACTAACCACTAAACCTAACACTATCCCCAACCCTAAACCCTAAACATAACCCTAACCCTAACCCTAAACCCTAACCCAACCCTACCCTAACTCTAACCCTAACCCTAACACTAACATTAAACCCTAAACCTAACCCTAACCAGAACCCTACCCCTACACCTAACCCTAACCCTCGCCAAAACATAACCCTAACCATAACCCTAACCCTAACCCTAACCACAACCTCTAACCCTACCCCTAACCCTAACGCTAACCATAACCATAACCGTAACCCTATACCTAAACCCTAAACCCTAACCCTAAACTTAAACACTAACCATAACCCTAACCCAACCCTAACCCTAACCCTAACCCAACAAGAACCCTAACCCTAACTCTTTCCGAAACCCTATCTCTAAACCATAAACTCTACCCCTAACCCTGAACATGAACCCTTACCCTAACCGTAATCAAACCCTAACCCTAACCCTAACCCAACTCCTAACAGTAACCCTAAACCCTAAACCCTAACCCTAATCCTAACCCTAATCTTAACCCTAAACCCTAACCTAAACCTAGCCCTAGCCCTAAACCTAGCCCTAGCACTTACCCTAACCTTAACCCTAAGACAAATCCTAATCCTAACCCTAAACCCTAACCCTAACCCTAACCTCTAAACCTAACCCTAACCCTACTCTAACCCTAACCCTAAACCTAACCCTAACCCAAGCCACAATCCTAACAGTAACCCTACCCTAACCCTAACCCTAACCCTAGCCCTAGACCTAGCCTTAGCACCAGCGTTAGATGTAACCCTATCCCTAGCCCTAACCCTAACCTTAAACCTGATCCTAAACCCTAACCCTCACCCTAACCCACACATACATTTAACCCTACCCGTACCCCTATCCCTAACCCTAACCCTAACCCCTAAACCTACACTTAATCCTAACCCCTAACCCTAACTCAAACCCTAACCCTAACCCTAAACCCTAACCCTAACAGTAAACCCTAACCATAACCCTAACCCCTAACCCTAACCCTAACCCTAACTCCTTTAACCCTAATCCTGAACCTACACCTACCTCTACCCCTAACCCAACCCTAACCTAAACCCAACCCTAACCACAACCCCTAACCCTACCACTACCCCTACCCCTACCCTAACCCTATCCCTAAACCCTAAACCCTAACCCTAACCCTAACACTAAACACTAACCCTTACCTTAGGCCTAACCCAACCCTAACAGTAACCCTAACCCTAACACTAACCACAACCCCTAAACCTACCCCAAACCCTAGCTCTAACCCTATTCTAACCATAACCCTAAACCTAACCCTCTTCTAACCCTAAACCTAAGAGTAACGCTAACCCTAAACCTAACCCCAATGTCAACCCTACCCTAACCCTACCCTAACCCTAAACCCACCTTAACCTCAACCTAAAACCCTAACCCTGACACTAACCCTAACCCAAGCCCTATCCCTAGCCCTAACACTAGCCCTAGCCCTAAACCTATCCGTAGCCCTAACCCTAACCCTAACCCTATCCCTAAACCCTAACCCGTAACCCTAACCCTAAAGTTAAACACTAATCCTAACCCTAAAACCTAACCCTAAACCCAACCCTAACCCTAACACTAACCCTAACCCTAACCAAACCAAAACCCTAACCCTAACCCTACCCTAACCCTAACCCTAACCCTAGCCCTAGACCTAGCCTTAGCACTAGCGTTAGACCTAAACTTATCCCTAGCCCTAACCCTAATCCTATCCCTAAACCCTAAACCCTAACCCTAACACTAACACTAAACACTAACCCTGACGCTAACCCTAACCCTACCTAACCCTAACCCTAGCCCTAGGCCTACCTCTAACCCTAACCTTAACTTTAACGCTAACACATATCCTAAGCCTAAACACTTTCCCTAACCCTAACCCTAACCCTAACACTAATCCCTAACCCGAACCCTATCTCTAACCCTAACCCTAACCCCTAACCCTATCCCTACCCTTAACTCTAACCCTAAACATAACAATAAACACTAACCCTAACCTTATCCCTAGCCCTAGCCCTATCCCTAGCCCTAGCACTAGCCCTAGTCCTAACCCTATCCCTAGCCCTAACCATAACCCTAACCCTAACCCTAACCCCTAACCCTAGCCCTGCCCTTAACTCTTGCCCTAACCATAACAATAAACACTAAGCCTAACCCTATCCCTAGCCCTGGCCCTATCCCTGGCCGTAGCACTAGCCCTAGTCCTAACCCTATCCCTAGCCCTAACCATAATCCTAACACTAACCATAATCCCTAACCAGAACTTTAACCCTACCCTTTACCTTAACCCTAACCCTATCTCTAACCCTAAACCCTAAACCCAATGATAACCCTAACCCTAACCCAACACTAACCCTAACCCTAAACACAAACCCTAACCCTATCACTCCCCTTAAACCTAACTCTAACCCTAACCATATCCCTAAACCCGAAAACTAACCCTAACACTAAACCCTAACCCTAACCCTAACCAAACCCTAACCATAACCCTAACCCTAAACCTAACCCTAACCCTAAACCCTAAAACTAACACTAACCCTAACCCTAACCCTAAACCTAACCCTAACCCTAAACCCTAAAACTAACACTAACCCTAATCCCAACCCTAAACCCTAACCCTAACCCTAACCCTAGCCCTAGCCTTAGACCTAGCCCTAACACTAGTCCTATCCCTACCATAGCCCTAGCCCTTACCCTAACCCTAACCCGAAACCCGAAACCGTAAACCTAACCCTAGTACCCTAAACCTAACCCTAACCATATTCTAACTCTAACCCTAAACCTAAACCTCTTCTCACCCTAACCCTAACAGTAACGCTAACCCTAACCCTAACCCTAACACTATACATAACCCTAAGCCTAACCCTAAACCTATACCCTAACCCTAACGCTAAATCTAACCCTAAACCCTAAATCTAACCCTAACTCTACCCTAACACTAAATGTAACCCTAACCCTAACCCTAACCCTAACACTAAACCCAAACCCTAACCCTACCCCTAGCCCTAGCCCTAACCCGATCCCTAGTCCTAACACTAACCCTAAAACTACCCCTAAACCTGAACCTTAAAGCCTAAACCTTAACCCGAACACAACCCTATCCCTAACCTGAACCCATACCCCTACCTCTACCCTTACACCTTCCCCTACCCCTACCCCTAACCCTACCCCTAAACATTAAACCCTAACACTAACACTAACCCTAAACACTAACCATAACCCTACCCAACAATAACCCTAACCCTAACCTTAACCACAACCGCAAACCCTACCCCTAACCCTAACCTTAACCTTAATCCTAAACCCTAACCCTAACCCTAATTTTAACACTAACCCCTAACCCTAACTCTAAACCCTAATCCTAACACTGACTCTAACTTTAAACCCTAAACCTAACCGAAACCCTACCCTAACCCTAACCCTAAACCTAACTCTAACACTAACACTAACCTTAAAAGCTAAACCTAACACTAACCCTAACCCTAACGCTAATCCTAACCCTAACAGGTTTAATAATAACCCCAAATCTAAACCTAAACCTACCGCTACCCTTACACCAACCCCTACCCCTAACTCTAACCCAACCCTAACACTAACCCTAAACCTAACCCTAACCATTACCCCTAACCCTACACCTACCCCTAAACCAACCCTAACTCTAACCCTAACCCTAACCTTAACCCTAACCCTAAACCCTAACCTAAGCCCTAGCCATATCCCTAGCAAAAGCCCTAGCTCTAACCCTATCTATAGCCCTAACCCTAACCCTAACACTAACCCTAATCCTAACCCTAA
>SJYE01001716.1:29820-42325 GCA_006408755.1 Eudorcas thomsonii
CAAAGGTAGAATACTGTATGATTTCTTTTACACCTTTTTACCCATGACTGAAATCCTAATAAAATGGTTAATGGCATCTTTCTCATAGATTTTTATGACTTTTAGTACTCAGTAATTTTTTTTCTACACTATTGATTGTATACAGGTAGTCTCTAGTACATAAATATTTTCATTATTTCAAATAATTTGCTATACAAATATGCCCCATGCATTTTGCCACACAAATAACATCTTTGTATATTTAAGATGTATTTCTACAAGTAGTATTGATGGGCAAAATGGTAAATATGTATACAATTTTACTCTGTGTTACAAAAATCCCCTTCTTATCAGCTGACATCTAGTTCAATATGTTTATGATTATAAATGTAAGTGCTGACAGAGACTTTTACTTTTTATACATGGTAGCACTAAAAGCAAGTACTTATTATATAACCCATAAGCACATTTTGAATAATTGATTGATTTTTGTAGTGGTTAGTTTAAATTATTAACACTCCACAAGTCTGNAACTACTATAATCTACTTTTATTATTTATTTTTTAATAATCTATTTTTAGATGGTGGACTCAAACATGATCTCTTTAGTATCTTTTAATTTGAATAGTTTAAATGAAGATTCTAAGAATTTATGAGTTGAGTTTATAAGTTGATTTTTTAATATTATAGAGAAAACCATTAATAGTGATGAATATCTGCTTCAGAAATGTCATTAAATCTAATCTTAAATATACCTTGAAAAATGATCTGAAAATTTCCCATTAAAAGGAAATTTTGATTCTATTTCAGTCTCCACTGGTTTTTGTCCTCTTGAATGTGACACTGAAGTCCTTTATCTCTTTATATTTTGATTAGGTGAGGAAAAGCCCAAGCATCTTGTCATGGCTCCAATCTGGGACAGTTTCATGGAGGAGACTTCTGCCTTCGAGATTAGTGGTGTGACTCACAGAAAAGGTATGAGACTTCTGCCTTTATATTCTGTCATTCTATATGCTGTCACATTTCAGAGATGATAAATATATGTCTTATTGTCTTAATAAATATTTAATGAAGATGAAATATACAAGTTAAAATTTTTCACGTTTTTTTAGTACATTGACAGAAAAATACGGAATATATAACCTTTATGTATAGTCATCACATCTTCATTTTTCATTCCATAATGCATGAATACAACTTGTAAAAAATGTTATCTCTGAGATTTTGAATAGTTGAATGTCACATCACTTAATACATAAGTGTGTAAGTCAAAGATTTTGGAAAATTAAAAATACCTAGTGTGCCAAAGTTGCTTACACTTATGAAAAATAAGTATGAAAAATATGTAACTTTCCATCTTTGCAAAGCTGACAATTCTGTGAAAATGTATTATAGGGTGTGTATGTATTAGTCATCCCATTTGAATATTGATGAATAGGAAAAAATTATAAGGCATAAGAAATCATGAAGTTGCTTAAAAATCTAAAGCTCACAAGTTATGACTTTGCTTAAAATATTTTTAATTGAAAAAATAATCTTCATAATTATTATAAATATAAAATATAGATCATCTTAATTTAAAAATAATGGTTACAATCAGTAACTACTACTGACATTTAAATATAAGTGGGTTCATGATTTTCTTTTATTTTTACTCTAGTCATTTATATCAGCATTCTGAATCTTATTAATTTATTTCATTTTATACAACAACTCCACGTTTTAGGTGTTATTCTTATTTAATCAAGGAGATTGCAGTTCAGAAAAATTAACTTACACATCAAAACAGTTATTTGCTAACAAAGCCAGACTGCTGTATGTCTGATTTCAGCATCTTTGTTTTCTATTTCTTTGCAATATATTGAAAGAAGTATGAATTCACAGCTCACAAAAGTGAAAGTACAGATGGCCAAACGATGACTAAAAATAAGTTCAGGGTCACTACTATTCAAATAGATGTTAACTAAATTGTAGCTATCTAAGCTTTCTTTTTCCTTTCTTTTATAAAAAATTTTTCTGTTTCAATGAAATAGGAACAAATACGGATTGTGTGTGTGTATGTGTGTGTGTGTGTGTGTGTTTAGTCAGTCATGTCTGACTCTTTGCAACCCCATGGACTATATAGCCTGCCAGGTTCCTCTATCCATGAGATTTCCCCTGGCAAGAATGCTGGAATGGGTTACCATTTGCTTCTCTACAAATACTGATTAGGGAAGTGTAGAGACACAAGAGATGTGTTTTTGATCCCTGGCTTGAGGAGATCCCCTGGAGCAGGAAATGGCAACCCACTCCAGTTTTTCTTGCCTGGGAAATCCCATGGGCAGAGGAGCCTGGCGGGCTACAGTCCATCGGGTCACAAAGAGTTGGATGCAACTGAGCATGGATTACCAAATCATTACATAGTTGTTATAGCTTAGTAATTGATGTTGGATTCATGATCTCTGAAGAAGAGAGTTTAGCTTCAGGATCAGGGGCAGGCTTGATCACTCAGAGTTCGTGTGTGACAGAAGTTTTATCACGGTGAAAAAAGACAGAGAAAGCTTCTAACATAGACATCGGGGTTGGGGCGGGGGGGAGAGTGCCCCCATCTCTAGTCTCAGCAAGGGAGCTATATAATTTTTCAATTGATTATTACAGTAAATCAAAAGAATGTCTCAAGGTTGTAAAGGTCTTACCAGACCCACTCTCACAACATATAGTTTAAGATGACAAGAAACATGTCCTTGAACAGGATATGTTGTTGTTATATAATCATTGGTACAGAGTTTAAGGCAAAACATATCCTCGAGCAAGATGGGTTGTTTTGTTGTGTAATCATTAGCTCTGGCCTTAAAGAAAAAAAGAAAAAATTTACGTGATTAAGATGAAGGGATGTTAAAAAGAAAAAAGTTTGTCCTTTTCTCCTTTTCTTCCCCCTCCCCCCCCCACTCCTCCTCCTCCTTGGAGACCCCAGACTTCTTATCAGCCTACCTAAGAATTAACTCTCTCAGTTGCTGAAAATCACTTTGTGTAATATATATAATGAAGCTTAGAAATTAGCACTTTTTTGACACAGTAATTCCATTTCTGATGAGATATTTTCAAGAAATAACCAGAAGATGGATTATTTACTCACAGAGATATTTGATATTGAGTTATTTATAACAACAAAAAAATTAGAAACNAATAACAACTTTGTTTGTGTAGTAACGATGTATATGTCTGCTTATATTTCAATTTTACTAACCCATTAATATGAGACGTTTTCTTTTTTCATTTATTCAATTGATTTTACACTTTCAAAGCCTTTGTACATTGTAAATAAGTTGAAAATTTACCTCTATTTTCTTTCTTCTCCTTTGTTTATAATGGGGAAGGAGTTACAGGTAGGTAGGCATCTTTTTCATTTTCTCCTTTAATTTATCCAGATTTTGGTTTTTATACTATGAAATTACAATCTAATTTGATCCTCTCCTTAAGAGGCAAGATTTCTATCTTTTAATGAAATGATAGTTATTATTTTGTTGTCATTTATTTTTGCAATGTGATATTCTATATTCAGATCATGTATACTCTGCTACACAGATCTGTATTTCAGGTCTTTTCCCCATGCCATACAGTTTAAATCCTACAGGTTTATGTTTTCTTATTTTATGTCTAGTTTCTCATTGTCATTTCAGTCATTCCTTTCCTTTTATCATCTCTTTATCCTTATAGAAAAAAAATTAGAACAACTTATAAACAAGTTCTTAAAAGTCCCAATAAACAACTGGATTGAAATTACATTAAACCTATAGAAAAATCTGTGGGGAAACATCTTTATAATATTTAATCTTATTATCCAGGACCAATCATTTCCTTAATATTTTTGAGTATAGTATTTATAAATATTAATGAAGTTTATTTTTACTTGAAAAAAAACAAGTTTCCATTCACAGCACTTTTATTTAAATAATACAAATATTGTGTAATGGTGGTCAAAAGGTAAAAAATTAATAAAATGGCAGGGAATCATTCACTGTAAACATAGAGTTGAATATGGAGATTATGGAAATTATTGTTTCTCTTACCAGAGTCAGCAATCTTATTGAATTAGTTTATAAAATTTCCATCTTTTTTACTAATTTTGAACTGTTTTATATGGAAATGACTTTGCTCATTTTTTTATGCTTTTTTTTTTATTCCTGGGTCCTTATTCTGCAGCAAGTAATTTTTAAGACATTTTCAAATTAAAACCTAAACAATCCATTAGGAATTATATATAATGTAATTTCTGTGCAACAAAGACCAACATTTTGTGCTCCATAAAAATTTTCAGATTTTAAAAATATAAAAATTATAAATGTACCTTCTTAGTTATAATTTATGTTGTTAATGCTGTCTTCAAATGGTTTTTAAATTTAATGCAGTCTTCTGCTGGATTTCTCATCTAACAATTGACACCATGTCTGTGCAATGGGTTAACATTTCAAAATATATTCCCTGCTGCTCTATATAATAAAATTTCCGAAAAGGGTTGTTTATTTTCAAGAAACTTCCTATTTGTTCTGATATTCTTATATGATATAATAATAGTGTTAAGGATGAGATGAGTTGGATAACATAAACACTAAGAGTACAACAGAAATGGGATCTCTGTTTCTTACAGTGCTACTGGCTTTTTAAAGACTTTGGAATTCTTTGACTGTATTGCAAAAATCGCCTCATAGACTGTATAAAGCGTTTGTAGCCTTAAAAATAAGTCTTTCTACATCTGGATGCTCTCAGATGGACTGATTGAGGGGTGAGGTTCTGAACTTGCATTGTCCAGTTTGCCAGTAATTTGACAGTGCATTCAGTTCAATTCAATTAAATGCTAGACATTAAAGGGAAACCAAGTAACAGCTGATAACACTAGTATATATTCCTCAGTTCTGAATGTTGCTGCTTCAGTCCATGGTAAGCTTGTCTATGCATCATCCCAGTCACAACCTGACTTTACCAACATTTTGGTCTGTATAATGACAGAAGGACATGGATAAAAATAATTTTGCAAATACTCCTCATATTAAATCATATTAGTTATTTCTAAAATTTTAAGTTCCTTTGCATTTATGAAATCCCTTAGTAAAATTGAATGGGTGAGTGAATGGATTGATAGATGGATGGATGGATGGATGGATGGATGGATAGATAAATAGAAACCAAGGCAACAATCCTAGCCATTGAAACTATTTTTTACATTGGAAAAGATGTTCACATCCATTTCATTCCTCAAAGGAAACATTTTTTTTTTCTCTAGAATTTTTCTTCCTTAGACTGCGTTCTATACTAAGCTATAGATGAAAGGGAAAGGGAAAGGAAAAGTCACTTAGTTGTGTCCAACTCTTTGCAACTCCATGGACTCTACAGTCCATGGAATTCTCTAGGCTAGAATACTGAAGTGGATAGCCTTTCCCTTCTCCAGGGGATCTTCCCAACCCAGGGATTGAACCCAGGTCTCCCGCATTGCAGGCGGATTCTTTACCAGCTGAGACACAAGGGAAGCTCTAGATATTAATAGCTAAATTTTTAGTTTTTAGTAGTTTCACTGTTTTTTGTTATCTTTTTGTCAAAACTGGTGACAGCAAGTAGACAGGAGGAGAAAAAAAAGGTCTTCCTGTCAGTGGAGAGTCTTAACCTGCCATGTTTTCACTTTGAAACTCATTCTTGTCTACACATCTAATTAGGTCAAGTAACCAAGAATGAGACAAGAGTATAGGTGAATTGTGATCTCAGAAGACATCCTTCTATAACGCTGAGACATGTATAAGAGTTGCAGTATTTTTTTTTTCTCTTTTACTAGTAAGTATTTAAATGTCATTGAAGGAAAATCAAGATTCAACTCTTGAGAAAAAAAAAAAATCTTAGCTGGAACATTTTCATGGATCCTCTGACTGTGTTAGTTAAGAAAAAGGGAGGGGGGCATAGATTAGCATTATATATCATAGTGTAGCACTAGGGAGTAGGTACAAATCTATATATGTGTAAAGTTAGACCTAGGGCTTTAGGAAGGGAGCCACAGTGCAGGAATAGGACATTAGACTTGTAGTGCGAGAATCTGTGTTCTGTTTGTTTGTTTTCTCCCCCTTGATCATTTGTTTTTGTTTGTTTGTTTTTTACTGTAATGTGGAAAAGTTGTGTTAGCTTGAGCTGGTTTCTGTACTCTCTAGACCCTGTTTTGGAAATCAGAAAAAGTAGAAATCAATTTTACCTAATAAGATATTTTTTCCTGTTACTATATTTTTTGAACAAATGCAGTTGTGCATGTGATGAAATGTCTAAACATTAAAATTACATACAAGTATTGCTTATTAGTATTATTTGCATAGGTGAAAATAGGTAAATGCAAAGGTGAATTCCTCATTTTCTCAGTTTTAGATGAAATAGGATCTAGCACACTGCCAATACATGCCAGGAAATATATTTCTGAGAAATGAATAAAGCAATAAATAGCAGTTTTTCTTCTGAAAACTGCTTTTTAGGTGAAACAGTTAGGAGAGAAGTGATTTTAATTTTCATCGACTACTCATTGATGAAAGTCTTGTTGCCTTGATCAATACCTTTTCTAGAAGAGGATATATTACAGAACAGTAGGTATCTATTTTTATATTCATATTTATGTTTTAAGAGTATCCAACTTTATATATATCTATATTTATAGCTAACTGTATTAAAAAAATAACTCACCCTTGTTCCTCCTTTTGCTATCCCTAATCCTTTATATATTCTGTTCATTCAAACTTTTAATTTAAAAACTCGGCAAATTTCTATTATTCATATGCCACTTTCACAATTTTGGCATTTCCTAGTATCACCTATATAATAATTAACCTAATAGTATTTTAGTAGAAAGCAGTGTCACTTGTCATGAGCTGTACAATGTACTCTGTTCCAGGAACTAAACACTTTATATAAATATCAATTCATTTAGTCTTCACAACAACCTTCAGAGATAGATTCCATTAATAGCACTGTGTTAGAGATGAGTATACTGAGATGTGTAACTTATGCTGATAAGTTATATCCAGGATCACACTCACAGTATGTGCTGGAACTTGGGTTCGAATGTAGGACTTGGACTCTTACCCAATTATGCAATTCTGTTTTAAACAGAGGCTAGCTATAAAATGTCAGTAAAAATAAAATGAAAACTTTAAATATCTGTCCAAGTTTCACTCAGAATATCATAAATGCCACTCTTGGAAAAAAAAAAAGTCTTCCTGGAAAGCAGTCTCTGAGAAGGAGGTTGGTGTGCAGAAAGTGTACTAGTGGGCAATATATGAGGATTTGCAGCACTGGGAGAGAGGATGAAACAAAACTGAACAGAGGGAGGTGAGGACGAAAGTGTCAGCTCACACTTTGGCAAGCACTGAAACAAGGAGAGCTCTTCAGTCTCCCCAGTTGGAGATGAGGAGGCCAGGATTTTACATCTCATTTCCTCACACCCATCCCTCCAACCCCAACCTCATGAATTCATCATGAAATGTAGTCTAATCCTGGAAAGGAGTTTAACTGGCTCAGGTGACTCTCTTCTGCTGAAGGCAATTCTCCCAAAAAGTTGATCTCTAGGTACTGTATACTGGCAATAATCTTGATAGCTTGGGTCATAAAGTCATAAAGATGTATCTTCTTTTTAGTAGAAGCATTATTGTTCACTTATCCTGATACTGATCTCAATAGTTTTAAATATGATAAGATGTCAGAATCGAGGTTCATTTTATTCATTTTTTTTGTTATTATTCAGTCGCTAAGTCGTGCCCTGACTCTTTGTGACCCCATGGTGTGCAGCACGCCAGGCTCCTTTGTCCTTCACTATCTCCTGGAGTTTGCTCAAATTCATCTTAATCAGTGACACTGTCCAACCATCTCATCCTCTGTTACCCTCTTCTCTTCCTGTCCTCAGTCTTTCCCAAGATCAGTGTCTTTTTCAGTGAGTCAGCTCTTCACACCAGGTGGCCAAAGTATTAGAGCTTCAGCTTCAGCATCAGTCCTTTCAATGAGTATTCAGTGTTGATTTCGTTTAGGATTGACTGGTTTGATCTCTTAATAGTCCAAGGGATTCTCAAGAGTCTTTTCCAGTGCTGCAATTAGAAAGCAATATTGTTCATTATGTATACATAATTGTCCTATCACCATTTATAGAAAAAGTCATCCTTTCCTTATTTAAATTGCAGTTACACTTTTCTCTTAAATCCATTGACAGAATGCGTATGAGTTTTTTTCTGGATTCTGTTCCTTTCTAGTTGTCTGTTCATACGTTTTTGCACCAGTACCATGTATCTCAACTACCATATGGCAAGTCTTAATATGTAGCAACATAAAGCCTTCATATTTTTCTTCTTCAAGATTGTCTTAGTTATTCTAGATGCTTTGGACTTTCATAATAATTTCAGAATCAGCTAGTAATTACCAAACACACACATGAGCACAGATATACACATGTTCCCTTATAAGGACTTTAATTTAAATGTATTGAAACTATATGTTAGTTTGTGAGCAACTGCCATCTTAGAAATACTAAGTTATTGAGTTTTGAATCCAAGAATATGGAGTTTCTCTTCATCTAATTTATCCAAATGGCTGTCTACTGTATTTCTTCAAGATTTATTTAAAAGCCCATCTTATCCCTACTGATTTCACATGCCAACATTATCATAGACTAAACTGCCATATGTACTTCAGTTCTTTCTGAATTATCTCTACTATTCCACTGATCTGTCTTTTAGAGGCCAAATTACACTGTTTCAATTAGAGAGGCTTTATAATGTGCCTCAGTATGCATTGAAGATAGCTCTGTCATATTGCTTTTCCTTTCTAAGATTTTATTGGGTGTTATTCCCTGTTTATTTATCTGTATGAACTTTATAATAAACTTGACTACCTCTAGAGAAAACCTGAGAAAATATTTATTGGGATTATTTTGAAGTTATAATTTAAATTGCAGCTTTATATATGTAGAAAGAAATGACATTTCTGTGATATTAAATCTTTGTATTAGTGTCATTTTATGTATTTTCACTAGTTCATCAGCTTTGTGCCTTCAAAAACATTTAAATTTTATTTAAAAAATATTTTACAAGTGTTCTAATGGGCAAATCATGCTTAAAATTAATTTTGTTCACCTTTTAAGAACAGTGATAGCATTGGCAATATATCTGATTCTTTTTGACAAGCACAGTAGAAAATATACAGTTTGTTGTCACATAATACAAAATACCTTTATGATTATTTATACTTAATAATTTCTTCCTTAACTATAAAAGCTCACTATTATGTTTTATCTTATTGCTTCCTAGATAACGAAAAGGCTTTACTGAAAGTAACACTTTTCTCTGCTCAAGAATAAAAAACCTTGAATCATTTTAATGAGAAAGATGAATATAATTAAAAGTGCTCATATAATGACTATCATATTACTTTATTACTCATGATATTCCATGATGCAGTGGTAAAAGGATTAGCACACTATTCAAAACTTTACACAATGTAAATAATTTCTGTAAGAGCTAATTAAATTTTATCTTCAATTTAAAAGAAAAGATTTAGAGCCTCAGTTTAGAATGTTGTCTGCAGAGCAATCTAAATGTTAGGGAATCCTACTTCTGGTTAAATTTCCTGGCAGAAAAGCACATAGAGAAGATACATTTAACCATGTTGCTCTGTTTATATTTTTCTTTAAAACATCAGGCCTTTCTTTTTCCACATAATTGTCTATATCTAACTGAAACTAATCAAATATAATTTTAGTCATTTTCATGTAACTTAAAAAATTCTAACTTAGCTTTATTTAAATATAGATGTATAGGTAGACAGATAATGTTAGGTAGCATCCCCTTTCTTTGAAAATTAATGTCTCTGTTGTCAACACGATGCCATTCAGTTAACCATTGTAAGAAACCCATTGGGTTCCAGGAAGCAGAACTTTCAGACCTAATATTAGTGTTTACATTTGGCTTCATATAAATTGTATTTTCATAACTTTTGCCCATTTTAAATGATATTAGGCTGTTTTACATCTGCCATTAATTTGAAAAACTTTTTCATGTCATCAGTTCAGAACCTTTTTTAAATTGAAGTACAGTTGATTTACAACATTGTTTCAGTTGTACCAGCAAAGTGATAGTTTATCATAAGATATTGAATATAGTTCCCTATGTACTATAGTAAATCCTTGTTGCTTATCTATTTTATGTATAATAGTTTGTATTCATTAATCGCATACTTCTAATTGTTCCCTCCTCTCCTCCCTTTCTTTCTTGGTAACCCAAAATTTGTTTTCTATGTCTATGTGTTTATTTCTGTTCTCTATATAGATTCATTTGTATTATTTTTAGATTCCACATGTGATGTCCTTAATATTTTTTTTCTGTCTGTCTGACTTACTTCACTAAGTGTAATATTTTCCATGTTTATCTATATTGCTGCAAATGACAATATTTCTTTTTATGGCTGAGCAGCATTCCATTGTGTGTGTGTGTGTGTGTGTGTGTGTGCGTGTGTGTGTGCGTGCATGTGTATATATGTCACATCTTCTTAAGCCAATCATCTGTTGTTGGACACTTGGGTTGTTTCCATGTCCTGGTTATTGTAAATAGTGTTCTATAAACACTGGGGTGCATATATCTTTTCAAATTAGAGTTTCTATCTTTTCTGGATATATGCCCAGCAGTGGGATTACTAGATCATATGGAATCTCTAGTTTTAGTTCTTTTTTTTAAAGGAAATTCTATACTATTTTCTATAGTGGCCATACCAGTTTACATTCCCACCAGCAGTGCAGAAGAGTTCTCTTTTCTTCACATTCTCATCAGCATTTAGTATTTGTAAGCTTTTTGATGATGGCTATTCTGACCAATGTGAGGTGATACCTCATTGTGGTTTTGATTTGCATTTCTCTAATAATTAGAGATCTGAACATCTTTTCATGTGCTTGTTGTCATCTGTATGTCTTCTTTGGAGAAATGTCTATTTAGATCTTCTGCTTCATTTTTGGTTAGGTTGTTTGTTTTTCAGTATTAAGCTGTTTGTTTATTTCAGGGATTAATCCCTTGTCAGTCACATCATTTGCAAATCTTTTCTCCCATTTCATAGGAGACTGACTTAAAATATTGCCGTAATTTATGTCAGAGAATGTTTCTCCTATGTTCTCTTCTAGGAATTTTATGTCAAGTCTTATATTTAGGTTTTAAAACCATCTTGGGTTTATTTGTGTGTGTGATGCAACTGTGTGTGCTCATTCACAGTTGCTCAGTCATGTCCAACTCTTTGTGACCCTATGGACTACCAGGCTCCTCTGACTATGGAGTTTTCCAGGCAGGAATACTGAAGTGGGTCACTACGGCCTCCTCCAGTGGATCTTCTCAACCCAGGGATTAAACCTGCATCTCTTGTGTCTCCTGCAATAGCAGACAGATTCTTTACCATTGAGCTGCTTGGGAAGCCCATATAATGTAAGGAGGTATTCTAATTTCATTGATTTATGTGTAGCTTTCCCAACGCCACCTGTTGAAAAAACTCTTTCCTCCATTGTATTTTCTTGTCTCCTTTGTTGTGGATTAATTGATCACAGATGTGTGGATTGGAATTATTTTGGGGCTCTCTGCTATATTACATTGATCTACGTGTCTATTTTGTGTTGAAATCACATTGTGTTGATTACTATAGCTTTGTAGTATAGTCTGAAGGACTATGCTTCCAACTTTGTTCCTTTTCCTCAGGATTGTTTTGAAATTCTGGATCTTTTGTTCCATATGAATTTTAGGGTTATTTGTTCTACTAGTTCTGTGAAAAATGTCATCGGTATTTTGATAGGGATTACATTAAATCTGTAGATTGCTTTGGGTAGTATAAGCATTTTAATAATATAAAAGTATGTACATTGTCAAACAGTATTTCTCCATCAGTTGAGATAATCATGTAGTTTTGTTGTTTCTTCTGCTGATATGATGTATAACATTGATTGATTTGTATATGTCAGACCATCCTTGCAACCCTGAATGAATCCAACTAGATCATGGTGTATGATCCTTTTATATGTATTGTGGAATTGATTTTGCTGTTTTCTTGAGTATTTTTATATCTACATTCTTGAAAGATATTTGCCTATAATTTTTTTCTTAATATTTATCTGGTTTTGGTATTAGGGTACTGGTGGCTTCATAGAATGGATTTGGAAGTGTTGCCTCCTATTCAATTTAGAAAACATTTTTGATATATCCCTGGGCAATAACTTCTTTCAATCTATTATTTGTTTATTGTGTTTGATTATAGATTTTTCCCATAGGTTGTTTCTTTTTTTTGCAATTTTATCATTGAATAGCCCTTTCTTTTCTATTCCCTGAGTCACCTGTCTTGATTAGAAAGATTTTCCCCTTCAAACATTGTGAAAATATACTACTAAATTTTTTTCTAACCTCTTGTAGAGTTTTGAAATATGTATATTTAAATATGTAATTCATCTAGAACTTATCTTTATATTTAGTGTGCAGGTTTTCCTATTTGTTTTTCCTTTAGCTAGATATCTGTT
>SJYE01001716.1:42767-53316 GCA_006408755.1 Eudorcas thomsonii
TTTGTATTTATATCTAATATGACTAGTCACTTTCTCTATTCTCAATATGATATAGAAGAAACCAGAAATTTAGATGTTGTTTTAAAAATAGCCTATCATCAGTGTATTTGAGAAGTAAGAACAAAATTCTATCATTGACTTTATTAAACCATCTTAAAACAGTAATTCTTACAGTTTTTTATGTGCTTATGGATAAGTACTTAATTTTTTCTGCTTATATTACCTGTCAAATGTGAAGTCAAGTGGGCCTTAGAAAGCATCACTACGAACAAAGCTAGTGGAGGTGATGGAATTCCAGTTGAGCTCTTTCAAATCCTGAAAGATGATGCTGTGAAAGTGCTGCACTCAATATGCCAGCAAATTTGAAAAACTCAGCAGTGACCACAGGACTGGAAAAGGTCAGTTTTCATTCCAATTCCAAAGAAAGCCAATGCCAAAGAATGCTCAAACTCCCACACAATTGCACTCATCTCACATGCTAGTAAAGTAATGCTCAAAATTCTCCAAGCCAGGCTTCAGCAATACGTGAACCGTGAACTTCCTGATGTTCAAGCTGGTTTTAGAAAAGGCAGAGGAACCAGAGATCAAATTGCCAACATCCACTGGATCATCCAAAAAGCAAGAGAGTTCCAGAAAAAAACATCTATTTCTGCTTTATTGACTATGCCAAAGTCTTTGACTATGTGGATCACAATAAACTGTGGACAATTCTGAAAGAGATGGGAATACCAGACCACCTGACCTGCCTCTCGAGAAATCTGTATCTAGGTCAGGAAGCAACTATTAGAACTGGACATGGAACAACAGACTGGTTCCAAATAGGAGAAGGAGTATGTCAAGGCTGTATACTGTCACCCTGCTTATTTAACTTATATGCAGAATGCATCATGAGAAATGCTGGACTGGAAGAAACAAGCAGGAATCAAGATTGCTGGGAGAAATATCAATAACCTCAGATATGCAGATGATACCACCCTTATGGCAGAAAGTGAAGAGGAGCTAAAGTGCCTCTTGATGAAGGTGAAAGAGGAGAGTGAAAAAGTTGGCTTAAAGCTCAACATTTAGAAAATGAAGATCATGGCATCTGGTCCCATCACTTCATGGGAAATAGATGGGGAAACAGTAGAAACAGTGTCAGACTTTATTTTTCTGGGCTCCAAAATCACTGCAGATGGTGACTGCAGCCATGAAATTAAAAGACACTTACTCCTTGGAAGAAAAGTTATGACCAACCTAGATAGCATATTCAAAAGCAGAGACATTACTTTGCCTACTAAGCTCCATCTAGTCAAGGCTGTGGTTTTTCCTGTGGTCATGTATGGATTGAGAGTTGGACTGTGAAGAAGGCTGAGTGCCGAAGAACTGATGCTTTTGAACTGTGGTGTTGGGGAAGACTCTAGAGAGTCCCTTGGACTGCAAGGACATCCAACCAGTCCATTCTGAAGGAGATCAACCCTGGGATTTCTTTGGAAAGAATGATGCTAAAGCTGAAACTTCAGTACTTTGGCCACCTCATGTGGAGAGTTGACTCATTGGAGAAGACTCTGATGCTGGGAGGGATTGGGGGCAGGAGGAGAAGGGGAAGACGGAGGATGAGATGGCTGGATGGCATCACGGACTCATGGGCGCGAGTCTGAGTGAACTCTGAGAGATGGTAATGAACAGGGAGGCCTAGCATGCTGCAATACATGGTATCTCAAAGAGTCGGACACGACTGAGCGACTGAACTCAACTCAGCTCAACTCAAGTCTTTAAATACTGACACATCATTTACCTTAAAATGCTTATTTTCACAAAATGGTTTAATATAACAAAATTCTCAAGAGAATTTCATATTTCCAACTCAATTATATTATTGCCAGTGAATAAAAGCCAAAATCCTTCTCCAGAATAAAAATATATGGTTTTCCTTCTCTTTATATTTTTATAGTTTTATATAAAGCATTATACATAATCCTCAAAATGAGAAAGTTTATCTTTAAGCAATGTGAATTATATACCAGTGATGATTTGACAAGATAGTATTCTAATTCAGCATTAATCTAGATAATAAATGTAAAGCCAAAATTCTGTCTCAAAGCATTTTATACATGTAGAGGGATATACAGATTTATAGGATAATAATTTTGTTCTTATTATTGTTGCTCTAGTTTCATTATTAATATTGATGTTATTCTAAATTGGAAATCCTTGCTATGATCAATAGAAGTCACATACTCAAGGAATTTGTATTATAGAAAATAATAGTTGTAAAGATAACAACCATATTTTCTCAATGATCACTCCCTGGATATTTAGTGAAGTATAAAGCACTAGTATCTTAAAAGAATATATAAATAATTTTTTTCCAGTTAGAGTCCATTTCACCTAGAAGTAAAACTGCTACATTTAAAACAGATTTTTACTAATGTGACCTTAGAAAATAAAATAGAGATCTACAGAAGAGAAATAGACCAAAATGGATTAAAAATAAGCACTTCTTTAAGTATCACTGTATAAAGAAAATTTCATTATCATAAATACTATTAAGAGAAATATGTTTCAGAGAAGGTTTCTTTGTACTAAAATATTTTAATGACCCAGTAAATGGTTCATAGAAATACTGTTTAGCTGATATGGTTACAATGAAACTCAACTCTGCCACCAATTAATATAACCTTAGGCAAGAAACTTCTTTTTGACCTTTTAAGTTTTCTAATTTTAAAAATCTGTCACTTGGCATTTCCATGTTCTGCTCAGTGATGTTTAAATGTTTAGCTTTGGAAAAAAAGCACTGTTCACAGTCAAAAATAATGAAAAGATGAGAAAACTGAAAGGTCATAATTTTTATCCCAAGGGCTTAAGATAGACAGTGACATCCTCATAGTAGCTTAAGCCCCTAAAATCCCACTGGCACTCTAGACAAAACTGGAGAAACTTTGAAAAATTATCCTCTGTGGTACAGACTTAGAGGAAGGGCCTGAAGCTTCTCTGAGAAAGGCATGAAAATATTCCTGGACTCTCTTTCTTATATTGCTATGGAACAAAAGCCTTACCCTTCATGGTGGAGAACAACAAATATTGTTCTTGGAGCAAAGATAAGCCCTTTGAGCATAGGTAGAAACTCATTTCAGCTAGAGTAAGGTCAGAGGGGAAAAAAGAAAAAAAACTTCTACTCTTGGGGGAGAGCAGGGATCTATGTAAGACATAGGGCAACAGCTAGCAGAAGAACAATACAAGTAAGAAAATCACATCCCTCAAAACAGAGGATATGGTGACTGCATGACAATCAAGCTTAATTAGAACCACAGAGAACACTGCCCTCACCGCTACTACTGCGAGGTTAACAAGCAACTGCACAGCAAGTAACACTGAACAGTTGCAGGAGGAAGACCCTATGTGAGGTACAGTGCAAAGGCAAGACCAAAAGCTGAGAGTGGAGCAGGCATTAAGAAAAACTCTTTGGCAAACTATCCCCACATGAACAAAAGTGTCTCACTCTCAGCTAAAAAATATATGAGACAGATGTATATCCCCTTGCCAAGTGACAAGCGGAAAATAACACAAGTCTAAAGAAACAAATCAATTATTAGACCCAAACTGTGACATCATACGGATGTTCAAACTACCTAAGAAGACATTCAAATTACTATGGCTTTAAGCTTTGAATTGAAAAGATGGACAGGATGACAGATTGAATTAATTTCAGCAGCAGAATGGAAGTTATTTGAAAAATAACAAAAATGCTAGAAATGAAAGTACAGAAGAGTGAAAATGCATAAACAATGCCTTGATGGATTCATCAGCAGATTTGACACATCCAAAGAGAGAATCTATGATTTTCAAGTTAGGTTAACAGAAATTACAGTAACTTAGAGACAAAGGGAAAATATTAACAAGACAGGAAAAAAGAAAACATTGAAAAGTTGTAGAACAATAACTGGCAGCCTAATACTTATAATCGCAATTCAAGAAAGCAGAGAGATTGTAAGAATACCACAAATGAAGAAATATTTGAAAAGAGAATAACATTTTTTCCAACCTTGGCAAATCATATTTAAACTGCTAAAAAACAAGCAACAAAAAGAAAACCTTGAAGGTAGCCAGATTTTCTTTTTTATAAATGTATGTATTTATTTGTTTATTTTTGGCTATGCTGGATCTTACTTGCAGTGAGTGGAGGCTACCCTAGTTGCCATGCACCAGCTTCTCATTGGAGAGGCTTTCCTTGTTGTAAAGCATGGGCTCTAGGCATACAGGCTTCAATAGCTGCAGTACAGGGGCTCATTAGTTGTGGCCCCCAGGCTCTAGAGCACAGGCTCAGCAGTTGTGGTTCACGGGCTTAGCTGCTTCATGGCATGTGACATCTTCCCGGACCAGGGAGGAATCGAACCCATGTCTCCTGCATTGAATGGCAAATCCTTTACCACTGAGCTACAAGAGAAACCCCAGAATTTCCTTTTTTTTCTTTTTTTTAAATTTTTATTTTTACTTTATTTTGCTTTACAATACTGTATTGGTTTTTAAAAAAGACATATTATGTAAAGTAGAATAAAGACTTCTGTTCTTAAACCATGCAATNGGTATGACATCTTTAGTGATTAAAGAAAAAAAATACTGTCAATCTATAATTTCATATCCAGGAAAATACTTATTTAAAATGTAGAATTATGGCTCCTTAAAGTCAGTATACAAAAGCCAGTTGTATTTTTATATACTAGCAATGGACAATTGGAATTTGACATTAAAAATGTCATTTATAACAAAAAGCCCTGTAAGTATTAGGTAAAAATATAAAAATTATATATAAAACTGTATACTGAATAGTGGGAAAAATTGACGAAATCTAATAAAGCTAAATAAATAGGCATGTTCACTGACTGAAGACCAGATATTGTTAAAATGTCACTGATCTCCAATTTGATATATAGATCCAATATATTTCCAGTTCATTCCTCATCAGACTTTTCTGTAGGTATTGGCAAGCTCATTATAAAATGTATATGAAAAGATTAAAGAACTAGAATTTCCAAAATCATTTAGAAGGAAGAACAAAATTACATGCAAACTGACAGATTATAAGATATACCTAAAAACTAAATCAATTTATATTGGCTAAACATAGGCATAAAAATCAAATGAACAGAAGACAAAGCTCATATTTAGATTCAAGCAGATACAATCAAGTGAATGTTTTGGGGTCTGGTCTGAAGAATTACTGAATACATAAATGGTACAAGCCAGGTCCACTGATGGATGAACAGGTGAAAATTTCATAGAGAAAGGGAGTATTTGTACCTTCTCAAAGTAATTCCACAAAGTATTTATTAAATACAAAAGGGAGATACTAACTCCACATTGGAAAACCTGGAGGATATCACTTTAACTGATTAATAAAGATTAATATGACCAATAATAAAATATATCAACATCATGTATCCCATGATAATTGGACACTGAGAGGGAAAAATAATTTCTCTGATATTATTACCCAGAATATATTTCCTTCGTCTTATCACTAGAAAATATCAGAGGAACTCAAGCTGAGGAGTCTTTTATAAAATAACTTATCAATATTCTTCAAAATGTCAAGGCCATAAAAGACAAGGAAAGGCTGAGTCACTAACTGAAGGAGACTCAGGGAACACAAGATCTAAATGCATTTGCGTATTTCACCTACACCCACACTCCATTGTTCAAATTAACTTATATTTAATATCAGTGGAGGTGGGAGATATATTTTCCCTACCTTAATACAGGAAATGTAAAGTATGACCATGATTATATAATTATAATGAAAAGGAGTGAAGTATCAGGAAAAGTGATCTTTGATCTGTTGACCTCTGTGGATACCAACCCACTGTTCTTTTCATATTTGAAGAAGAATTCCTAGGAAGAGTTATTTATATTCATTGCCTCTACTTCCT
Source organism: Eudorcas thomsonii (assembly GCA_006408755.1). Taxonomy (NCBI): domain Eukaryota; kingdom Metazoa; phylum Chordata; class Mammalia; order Artiodactyla; family Bovidae; genus Eudorcas; species Eudorcas thomsonii. Next base: position 48,674 of record SJYE01001716.1, read on the forward strand.
TGTTTAAGTTGAGATATAACTGACATATAACATTATATAAGTTTCAGGTGTAACAACATAATAGGCTGATATTTGTATACATTGCAAAAAAATCACCACAATAAGTCTAGTTAACATCTATCATCACACAGTATAATGTTACAAATAAATATTTTTCTTGTGATGAAAGCCTCTAAGATATACTGTTTGTTGTTGTTATTCAGTCGCTCAGTTGTATTCGACTCTTTGCAACTCTGTGAACTATAGCACACCATGCTTCCCTGTCCTTCACTATCTCCCAGAGTTTGCTCAAACTCATATCCACTGAGTTGGTGATGCTGTCCAACCATCTCATCCTCTGTTGTCCCCTTCTCCTCCTGCCCTCAATCTTTCCCAGCATCAGGGTGTTTTCCAATGAGTTGGCTCTTTTCATCAGGTGGCCAAAGTCTTAACAACTTTCAAATATACTGTAAGTTATTTTTAACTATAGTCACCATGATGTACATTACATACCCATAACTTATTTATTATTGATATTTAGCTGGAAGTTTGTGCCTTTTGACTGCCATCCTCAATTTGCTCCCCCATGTGTCTCCGACAGCCACCAGTCTGTTCTCTGTATCTATGAGCTTGTTTTTCTTTTTGACCTCACATATGAGGTCACATGGAGAAGGAAATGGCAACCCACCCCAGTATTCTTACCTAGAGAATGCTGTGGACAGTGGAGCCTGGTGGGCTGCTGTCCATAGGGTCGCACAGAGTTGGACACTACTGAAGTGACTTGGCGTGCATGCATGCATTGGAGAAGGAAATGGCAACCCACTCCAGTCGTCTTGCCTGGAGAATCTCAGGGACAGAGGAGCCTGGTGGGCTGCTGTCTATGGGGTCACACAAAGTCGGACATGACTGAAGTGACTTACCTGCAGCAGCATGAGATCATATGATATTATCTGTCTCTGTCTAACTTATTTTACCTAGTATAATGCACTTGAGATTACTCCATATTGTTTCAAATGGCAAGAATTCAATCCTTATTAAGGCTACTTTACATGTCCCACATTTTCTTTATCCACTCATTAATGGGCACTTAGGGCATTGTGCAGGGTTCCCTTTTGTCTGCATTCTCACCAACACTTCTTTTCTCTTGTCATTTTTATAATAACCATTCTAACAGGCGTGAGGTTATATTTCATTGTGGTTTTGATTTGCAATTTCTTTGATGATTAATGATGTTGAACATCTTTCTATGTACTTGGCTTCTGTATGTATTCTTTGCAAAAATACCTATTCAGATATTCTGTCCATTTTGTGATCAGATTGTTTTGGGTTTTGTTTTTTGTGTGGTTTTTTTTTTTGCCATTGAGTGTGTAAGAAAACGCCGCGGGAAGAAAAAGCCACCTCTAGGACCCGTTAGTAAAAAGGCCTTTATTGGGCGGTTGCTCTCGGGCAGAACTCCCAAGGACAGGCAAGCGAGGGAAGCGAGGGAGTCTGCGAGGCGGGGAGGGGTGCGCGAAGGTTTTATAGTGAGGGCTGGCAGACAGGCCAAGTTTTTCCCATGTAAGGCAACAGGTGCGGACCACAGCAGGGGTTGGTTGCCCATGGTCTTTCTGGCATTTCCTGATTGGATCGGGGCTCCAAGGCTGGCCCCAGGGGTCGGGTCCGTTCCCTGGTTCCAGTTTGGTCATCAGCCGCCCCTGGTGCTGCCCGGATGCCCCCCTTTCTGGCCACGTTTCAGGCAGCTCGCCCTTTCAGAGTGTATGTGTTCTTCATGTATTTTGGATATTAATCCTTTATCAGATATATGATTTTCAAATGTTTTCTCCTATTCCTTAGGTTGCCATTTCATTTTGTTGATGGTTTCCCTTCCTGTACAGAATATCTCAACTTGTTTTTTTCTCCAGTTCTCAAACTCATTTCAGTGAGGATTTAATCTTGACAATTCGACTGAAATTGCTTTTATCTCGGAAATCACGACTTGCATATTTCTTTGTAGGTCAGTGCTATGTCAGTTTATCTCTCAGTAGCATTTGGCATAGTTGACTTTTTCCTCCTTGAAATATTGCATTCACTTGGCTTTAGTTTTCCTTCTATGTCATTGCTCAGTCTTTCTGAATCTTCTTTTTTGTCTCTTGTCTCCTCCTAGAATTCTAGATGGCTTCATTTAAGGCTTCGTCCAGTCTCTTCCCCAGTTATAGTATCTTCCTGGACATTTTTTTTTTCAGGCTTGTGTATACCATCTACACATGACCTCTTAATTTATATCTCTAAGCTTCCTCCTGAGTTTCAGCTGCCTGTTTTCATCTTCATATGGATATCTTTTAAGTATCTTATAAAATATTATTCTTGAATACTTGTCTCATCACCTATGCTAATTTATTCCCCCAATAATTTTTTGGGGGGCTTAGTCAATGGCACCATTATTTATCCAGTTTATCTTTCCAAAAATCTAGGTATCATCAGTTCAGTTCAGTCACTTAGTTGTGTCCAACTCTGTGACCCCATGGACTGCAGCATGCCAGGCTTCCCTGTCCATCACCAACTCCCGGAGCTTGCTCAAACTCATGCCCATCGAGTCGGTGATGACATCCAACCATCTCATCCTCTCTTGTCCCCTTCTCTTCCTGCCTTCAATCTTTCCTAGCATCAGAGTCTTTTCCAGTGAGTCAGTTCTTCGCATCAGGTGACCGAAGTGTTAGAGCTTCAGCTTCAACATCAGTCCTTCCAATATTCAGGACTGATTTCCTTTAGGATTGACTGATTGGATGTACTTGCATTCCAGGGGACTCTCAAGAGTCTTCTCCAATACCACAGTTCAAAACATCAGTTCTTTGGTGCTCAGCTTTCTTTATAGTCCAACTCACATCCATACATGACTAGTGGAAAAACCATAGCTTTGACTTGATGGACCTTTGTCAGCAAAGTAATGTCTCTGCTTTTTAGTATGCTGCTTAGGTTTGTTATAGCTTTTCTTCCAAGGAGCAAGTGTCTTTTATTTTCATGGCTGCAGTCACCATCTACAGTGATTTTGGAACCCCCAAAAATAAAGTCTCTCACTGTTTCCCCATCTATTTTCCATGAAGTGATGGGACCAAATACCATGATCTTAATTTTCTGAATGTTGAGTTTTAAGCTAACTTTTTCACTCTCCTCTTTCACGTACATCAAGAGGCTCTTTAATTCTTCACTCTGTGCCATAAGGATGGTGTCTTCTATGTATCTGAGGTTACTAACACTTCTCCCAGCAATCTTGATTCCAGCTTGTGCTTTACAAGCTAGGTATCATACTTTATTCCTTTTATTTTCTCATTACAAATTTCCAGCCCATGAGTAAATACTGAGAGCAAAGCCATACAAATATATCCCATTCCCAATCATGTTTTACCACCTCCACTACTTTCACCCTAGACTACATTACCTGGACTATTGCAACTGCTTCCTGTATTTCAGTCTTATACCCTATTCTCTGACCTCCAAAGAGAAGTCAGAATGATTTCTTATAAAGCATAAATTAGATAGTATCACTATGCTATTTAATCCTTCCCATGTTTTCCAGTTCCGCATTAGGAAGTGAGGTCAGAAACCGCCCCCAGCCCCCACCATCATGCGATCCATGCTTTTCTTTCTGATCTCACCATCTCTATTCTCCGCCCCCCTTCACTGAGCTAATGACTGCATCAACGTTCTGAGCCAATTCCTATTTAAGCTTTTACATTGCTTACCCTTCTGCTTGGAACACTCTCATCCAAATTCTTATTTAACTTTCTGTAAATCCTTGAAGCCTCCATTAAATGTCACTTCTTGGGACATTTTCTCTGAAAGCACTCTCTGCTAATTCTCTCTCCCTAAATAATTAACTTGAAATGCATTATGTAGCAGTTACCTATTTATTCCTCTTCCTTTTCTCCACTAGAAGTGAAATACCATGATGCGAGGGATATTTTCTGTCTCATTTCCTACAGTAACCCCAGAAACCAGAATGGTTCCTTGCTCAGGCCACTTAGTTGCTAATATTTATTAAGAAGTACCATATGCTAAGATTCTGTTCTAAGTTCTGTGGCTATTGCAAGGAACCAAACTGACAAAAATCTCTGTGTTCCTGGAATTTACATGCTCATGGAGAGAGACAGATAGTGATAAAATAGGACTGGGGGGGGGGTGGGAAATAGACAGAAGGCAGCAATAAGGACAGTAATGCTGTTGGAGGTGCAATTTTGAATAAGGTAACTGGAAAAGTCCTTACCGAAGGGATAAAGTGAATGCACAAATTAACCTGCATTGATGGCTATAATAAATTACTGATAGAGTACTAGTCAAGTCCATATCATCTGTGTCTTATGTAAAACCATAGAATATTTAACAAATTTATGTATTTTGATAAACAGTAAGAGAAAGCCAGCATGCTAGAATGCCAACTGTATAATTAATCTCAGTATTCTACAATGTTTGACTGTGGTTTTCAAGACACAGCATTGAGGAAATTAGAATGTCTCACATGGGGTTCAAAGCATCAGCATAAATTGAATAAGGTGCTGTGTGGCTTGGAAGCACATTTTTGGGTTTGGCCTACTTCATTCTTGATAACGTTTTATAGCAAGATATCTACAAGTGCAAAATAATTTTCAGCCATAATAATAAAGTGCTTTTCTCAAGTATAAGAATATAGG
>SJYE01001716.1:53322-74008 GCA_006408755.1 Eudorcas thomsonii
TGTGAAATATTATGCAATAATTAAATCATACCTGGATAATTTGGGTGTATTAAACATGCTGCCTAGTAAGATGTTAGAATATAGATTACTTCTTTATATGAATTTTTCTTGATGAAGGATCTTTTGTCATAGCTCAGGAAATGGGTAACAAGTATCTGATAAATAACTAGACAACTCTAGAGCAGAGCTTCAACCAGAGACTGATAGTTCTAAGCAGTGGAACTAGGGGCTCAAACAAGGAAAAACAATCTAATTCTGTTTCACAAAGGAACTGAGTACCATAAGAAATGGGAATTCCTCGTCAAATAGGGACTCCTCATCAGATGATGGGCTTCACTGGTAGCTCAGATGGTAAAGCATCTGCCTGCAGTGCAGGAGATCTGGGTTTGAGCCCCAAGTCGGGAAGATGCCCTTGAGAAAGAAATGGCAACCCACTCCAGTACCCTTGCCTGGAAAATTCCATGGATGGAGGAGCCTGGTAGGCTGCAGTCCATGGGTTCACAAAGAGTCAGACACGACTGAACAACTTCACTGGCACTTCACTGGCATCAGATGATGGGTCCAAATGATTGCTGAGAGGCCATCTCCCATAGACTTCTCACATAATGTTGCTACATTCACTAGGAAGTTATAGATGAGAACCATTAAATTAGAACTCAAAGATCCTCACTCTGTGTTGGTGACATTAATAAAAAATGATCTATAAAAGCTTGCTTTTGGAACAATTATGCTATCTTCAATGCTAAGTTTAAAATACTTTCTCTAAAAAAAAAGGAACCCTTTTATCTTACATGCTAGAAAAGGCATAAGGGCTTCCCTCATAGCTCAGTTGGTAAAGAATCGGCCTGCAATGCAAGAGACCCGGGTTTGATCCCTGAGTCAGAAAGATCCCCTGGAGAAGGAAATGGCAACCCACTCCAATATTACTGCCTAGGGAATCCCATAGACAGAGAGCCTGGCAGTCTACAGTCCAAGGGGTCGAAAGAGTAGGACACGACTTAGAAACTAAACAAGAAAAGGCATAAAAAGAAAAATTTAGAATAAAAGTGCTCCAAAGTAAAATGAAAGGTCAATTATATACTTTACTACTACTTTTGAAAGACAAGAGTATATAAGTTAGTGAAATTTTGTTTTGTAAATGAAATATACTCTTCCACATTTTTGTAATCTTATAATGTTTTTATTATGTTGGAATCAAGTATCAAGCACTTGTCTTGGGGAAACATAATAAAACATGCTTAAAATTGGACATTTATTCACATGCATGAGATAAAGAAGAAATCAAGCTAAGAATGTTGATGGTCACTGGCACAGAATCCATGGGTATGGAAAAACAGATATGTTAGCTTCTATGCAAGAGCCTCAAGAGATGGAAACAATAAAGAAAGTGTGAAGAGATGTTACAGTGGTGACAACTTCAGCACACTTGAGTCACTTTTGAGAAACTCTGCAGTTTTGTAGACTTTGCATTTTTGTTTTTAATTCTTAGACTCTGATATGTGAGAACATGTCTTAAGTCATATGACCTGTTTATGTGTGCTCAGACATGCCCAACTCTTTGCAACCCCATGGGCGATAGCGCACCAGGCTCCTCTGTTCATGGGATTCTCCAGGCAAGAGTACTGGAGTGGGTTGCCATGCCCTTCTCCAGGGGATCTTTTCAACCCAAGGATTGAACCCTCATCTCTTGAGTCTCCTGCATTGGCAGGTGGATTCTTTATCACTAGAGCCACTGGGGAAGCCATTATAAAAAATAAAATTCCTGCTTTATGCTCCATAAATATGAAATCACACATTGTATTTGTTTATTTAATATGAAATATAAAATATGTGAAAGATAATATCAGACTTCAGTTGCAGGGTAGGCATTACATTGTCAGTAAAGTTAATTAAAATTTTCTATCACTTCAAACCTTTGTTTAATTTAAAGCAAAAAATTCCAGAAATAACTAAGTATGTTGGATAAGAAGAGTTTAAAGTGAAAATCAATATGCATCTGTCAAATGTAATCAGGGCTCTATCTTGATATGTCAAAAATCCAATTACACATGAACTGAAATTGTTATCATTTCTTCTTCTTGTTTTAGCTGACACCCCTATTTATCTTTAAGTCTAAAAGTAAAATCAAATGGGTGTAAGTTGTGATGGTCTCCATGAGTAGGAAAGAAGTACACAATCAAATCTCTACTGTCACCAGCTCTGTGGGCAAGTCAAAATTTAATTTTACAAAAGGATTAGATTTCTGCTTTTTCAGTTATCTCATAAAAGGCATATGATGAATATATTTTAGGATTCCCTTCTAGGATTTCCCCATTTTGACTAGGCACAGCTATTCAGACCTTTTGCCACTTGTATTCTTCCTGAATTCTTATATCTCTAATGGATTGCCTTTCCTGTAGCAAGTAGCATGTTCTAAAATCCCTAACCCCTCAATAACAACAAAAGATGCCATCTTTGGCATTTATCTTATTATCAAATATAAATGTTTCTGGGATCTTTATCACAACTTCTTATCAGGCAGAAACTGATAGGAGGAAAATACAGATGCTAAGACATTTGTCTTGCAGACAAGTGCTTAATTCCTGAGTACATTAACAAACTCAGGATTGGGCATTAGTTTATTTGTGAGAGCTGAATTTTGAGAATGCTAAGCATGTATATAGCAAAATATATGACATTTAAATAAACAGAGAGATATGCTCTGTTCAGGAATTGGAAGACTCAGTATGGTAAAGATGTCAGTTCTGTCCTATGTGATGTATAGGTTTCATGCAACTTCTATCAAGATGCTCACACTTCATGCAAAAATTTACACAGTGCTAAGGAAATAGCTCTCAGTTTTAACCAATAACAGGAGGAAAAATTAATAAGTTGAACATCAAACTGATATATTTTGTTCATAGAAGACCATGAGAAGATCATAAAGTGGAAAGCTATAAACTGGGAGAAAATGTTTACAAACTTCACATATGACAAAAGGTTAATATCTAGACTATATAAAACATACTGAAAACTCACTAATAAAAACATAACTTTTAGAAAATGAACAGAGAATATGAGTAGGCATTACACCAGAGAAAATATATTAATGGTTGTAAGCACATGAAAAGGTGTTCAACATCATTAGTCTTTAGAGAAATGCCAAATCAAAACACAAAGAGATTTCACTATAGACTTATCAGAATGGCTAAAATAAAAAATAAGGGCACCATCAAAGGCTAGGAAGGATATCAAGAAACTGGATCACTCATACATTGCTGAGGGGAATGTGAAAGGGTAAGCCACTCTGGAAAATTGGGTGTTTCTTATCAAAGTAAACATGCAACTAACCTACCATCCAGCAGTTACACTCATGAGTATTTATCCCAGAAAAGTCTAAATTTATGTCACATGAAAATATGGGCATGAATGTTTATAGCAGATCTCTTTGTAATACCCCAAATCTGAAAATAACTTAGATGCCCTTCTACGGGTAAATAGTTAAACAAGTGGTATTTTATCTGTGTGCTCAGTTGCTCAGTCATGTCTGACTCTGTTACCCTATGGACTGTAGCCCACCAGGCTCCTCTGTCCATGGGTTTCTCCAGACAAGAATACTGGAGTGGGTTGCCATGCCCTCCTCCAGGGGATCTGCCAAACTCAGAGATCAAACCTGTGTCTCTTATGTCTCCTGCATGGGTGAGTAGGTTCTTTACCACTTGTGCCACCTGGGACCACCAAGTGGTATTCAGCACCAGAATGAAACAAAGCATTGGTAAATGCAACAACTTGATTGAATAACCAGGAAATTATTCTGGGTGATAAAAGTCAACCCCTAAATGTATATACTATATGATTTCATTTATAAAATAGTCTCAATGTCACAATTTTAAAAATGGAGAACAGTGCTATAATGATTCAGGGTTAGAGTAGGAGATGAGGTGGGGGGTATATATAAAAGGCCAACCGGAAGGATCCTTGTGGTAATGAAACGTCTGTATCTTCATTGTTTCAATGTTAATATTTTAGATTTTCGGTTGTGTTACAGTTTTACAAAATGTTACCATGGTAATAACTGAGTAAAGGATACTTTCATTTCTTACAACCTCATGTTTATAATGATCTCAAATATGTTTGTAATGAATAAGGCTTATATCATAATATGAGAGAATAATCAGAAAGATAATGATATACACTCTGCTTGATATCTATAATATCTACTTTTTAAAAGATAAAATATGGATCATTTATGTTTATGTGATTGCTAATAATCAGAGCTAAATATGCATTTAGAAACAAATACATGTATGTTTGTTTCCTTACAAGAGACAATTGCTAGGCCTCATGTTGATTTTAGTTAACATATATCATGTAGTTTTGATAGATGACAACTTACACTTTGTCTTGGGATCCAAGACAAGCCCCCAAGATGATAGCTAACAGTGAACAGTGCCACCAGGTTCGTGGTCTCCAAAGGAGATTAAACTCTGGGACCAAAGACAGTCTCAGTTACTCAAGAGCTTTGTGTAGACTTTATTTAAAGTGAAAGTGACAGAAAAAGCTCTGACATAGACATCAGAAGGGGGCAAGAGAGTACCCACCTCACTAGTTTTAGTGGGGCCTTATATACTTCTCAACTAGCTACTGAGAACAGATACAAAAATACCTCAAGGCTGTGAGAATTTTGCCCAGACCGTTTCCCATAACATACATCCTGGGATGACATCAGCATGAGATTAGCCAAAGAAAACAGGTTAACCCAGAGCTCAAGGCTGTGGAAGATTTTACCCAACCTTCTCCCATAATATACATCCAAAGCTTAAAAAAAAAAAAAAACAAGAGATACTGCTGCCAACGAGGCCTACTTGTCTTAAGGCAAAAAAATGTTTAAAACAAAGAATGTTTACCTCCTCCTTAAAGGGTCTTTAGGCTTGGACTACTTATCAACCTGCCTAAGTCAACTCTCTCAGTTTGGCAGTCAATACTAAAAATGTTATTTGCAAAAATAATGTGTATTTGAAATTAATGTTGCTACTTGTGGATTGAAAAATATCTTTAAGAACTCAGTGTTTAACGGCATTTAATGTGTGCTACTGCCTGACATAAAGCATGGCCAGGTCTCTGGATAATTGTCATGAGTTTTTATTAAATTATGTTAGCAGCTGAGAATAAGCTGCTAACATTTTTTATAAAATTTCCCTTCCTATTATGTCAAATGACCAATTTTCCACACAGATGAACTCAGGTTCCAGTCACAGAGAATTGTCATTGTGATTTTTAGCATAAAGCAGGTGGATCTCTAAGTTAGTTAATGAAGCTCCTAATTTGATTGTAAAACACAAAGCTATAGATTGTGTTATGCAAAGATACCTGGGTGCCTGCCCTTCAGAAAAAAAAAATCTCTAACCTGACATTTAGACCTTCTTCTACCACTAAAACATTTCTATGAAGAGAATGAAAATTGAACTTATTAAAATACTTTGTAAGGTCTGGTCTTGTAAAATGGAGCCCGAGGTACACAGTACCATTCCTTTCTGTCATGTTATATAATTTTCTTGCTTCAGAAATAAAGATAAACATTCTAACAGAGAGAGAACTAAGTTCTTCTTAGGATTTATTTGATTATATAGAAATAGAGACAGAGAAATCAGTAAATTGTGAGTGAATGATGAACTTTTGATGAGAAGTTCTTTTCCTTTAGTAAAATTTCCTACAGTGAATTGAAACCTGGTGACTACTACTGACATTCAACATTTCCTTTCCTTCTCTCATCTGATATTCTTTCTATTTCAATAAGAATATAGAGTCAAATCAGAGTCTAATTGTCTGTTTTTTCCATTACATCAACCAGCCTGATGTTATTTCTATCCATGTACCTTGCCTCTCTCACCATTACATTAGAAAAGCTCTTTCTGTTCTTATGGCCAAGCTTTTATTTGTTCACTGACTCCCACATCTGGTCAACTATGCAGAGCTCTCCAGCTCTTTCCTTTTTCTTCTCTGTAACAGTGCTTGTGGGGTTGTGTCTATCAGCATAGTTCATGTGCCACTGGACTCTGCTCGATACTATATGGTAGCCTGAATGGGAGGGAGTTTGTGGGAGAATATGCATGCATGCGTGCTCAGTTGTGTCTGACTCTTTGCGACTCCATGGACTGTAGCCTGCCAGGCTCATCTGTCCATCAAATTCTCCAAGCAAGAGTCCTGGAGTGGGTTGCCATTTCCTTCTCCAGCGAATCTTCCTGACCCAGGTATCAAACACAGGTCTCTAGCTGATCCTGCATTGGCAGGTGGATTCTCTACCACTGCACCATCTGGGAAACCCTTTGAGGGAGAATGCTGCTGCTAAGTCGCTTCAGTCGAGTCCAACTCTGTGTGACCCCATAGATGGCAGCCCACCAGGCTCCCCCATCCCTGAGATTCTCCAGGCAAGAACGCTGGAGTGGGTTGCCATTTCCTTCTCCATGAGCAAGAATGGATACGTCTATATGGATGACTGAGTTCTTTTGCTATTTCCCTGAAACTTGCCCACTGCTGTTTATCAGCTATTCCCCCATACAAAATAAAAGGTTAAAAAAAAAAAAAAAACAAGAAAAGCATGCATAAAATAATAGCTCTTAATATTGACAGACATGCCTCGCTTTACCCCTTATCCCTTCCAGCTACCATCCCATTTCTCTGGTCCCTCTTTATGGCAAAACAACTTGACAGGTTCTCTGTACTTATGCCCCTCACTTCTTATTATCTTTTTAATTGAAGTATAGTTGATTTGGTGGCACTAGTGGTAAAATCCCACCTGCCAATGCAAGAGACGCAGGAGACATGGGTTCAGTTCCTGGGTCGGGAAGATCCCTTGGAGGAGGGCATGGCAATCCACTCCAGTATTCTTGCCTAGAGAATACCTTGGCCAGAGGAGCTTGGTGAACTGCAGCTCATAGGACAGCAAAGTGATTCAGTTTTATATATATACACATACACATACACATGTATAGATATTTTATATTAGCTTCCTTTTTCATATAAGGAAAATCTCACTTAGAAATTTAAATAACTTTCCTTGTTTCACAGAACTATTGAATATCACATCATAGATTTAAACTTGTAAGACTCAAATGCTTTACATTATATCATAGAGTATTCCTACAGGTGACGAGAGAGATTTTATACATACACACATATACACACACAAAACTTAGCAGTACAGAGAACAAGAAAGGCATGGTAATTGATCAATAAGGGATACTGTTTTAATTGAAATTACTTTCTAGGAAACTATTCATTTTCCTGATTTTTTTTTTTACAAAAACCTTAATTATGTTTTCTATTTATAAGGAAAAATGTTATCATAGAATATTAAGACTAGAAGGAGCATTCAGTTTAGTTCAGTTCAGTCACTCAGTTATGTCTGACTCTTTGCAACCCCATGAATCTCAGCACGCCAGACCTCCCTATCCATCACCAACTCTCGGAGTTCACTCAAACTCACTTCCATCAAGTCGGTGATGCCATCCAGCCATCTCATCCTCTGTCATCTCCTTCTCCTCCTGCCCCCAAACCCTCCCAGAATTAGGGTCTTTTCCAATGAATCAACTTTTCACATGAGGTGTCCAAAGTATTGGAGTTTCAGCCTTAGCATTAGTCCTTCCAATGAACACTCAGGACTGGTCTCCTTTAGGACGGACTGGTTGGATCTCCTTGCAGTCCAAGGGACTCTCAAGAGTCTTCTCTGGCACCATAGTTCAAAAGCATCAATTCTTCAGTGCTCAGCTTTCTTCCTAGTCCAACTCTCACATCCATACATGACCACTGGAAAAACCATAGCCTTGACTAGATGGACCTTTTTGGCAAAGTAATATCTCTGCTTTTCAGTATGTTATCTAGGTTGGTTATAACTTTCCTTCCAAAGAGTAAGTGTCTTTTAATTTTATGGCTGCAATCACCATCTGCAGTGATTTTGGAGCCCCCCAAAATAAAGTCTGACACTGTTTCCCCATATATTTCCCATGAAGTGCTGCATTAAGATATTCTAAACACTAATCTAAAGCACAAAACCCTTCTGTCATCACTTTCAATAGTTATTCAGCATGTTGAAGGCCTTCAATAACAGAAAACTTTTTTTTACTAATATATTCTTAGATTTTTAAAAAAGAAAACATAAAATTTTAACTTATAGGTGCTTACTTCATGGTGTAAAACTTACCTTAGCAGTCATATTTGTGAGGAATAACCCCAAAAATCTACTTTAAAAATATTATATGTTTCATATTGAACATTTTTCTAAGAAGCACAGGTTTGTATCTATTGTGGCCTATACACGTAAATGTGACCTTCTCCTTAGTGTACTTTTGTACACTAGCCCTTTGTAATGGTGACTGCTTTGGACAAGTTCTTTATTAAATCTCAGACATTAGCTGGCTCTATATAAAGCTGCAATATATGGGCTTCCCTGGTGGCACAGTGGTATAGGACCCACCCCCCTATGCAGGTGATGTGGGCTCATTCTCTGGGTTGGGAAGATCCTCTGGAGAAAGAAATGGCAACTCACTCCAGTATGCTTGCCTGAGAAATCCCATGGACAGAGGAGCCTGGTGGGCTACAGTTCATGGGGTCGCAAAGAGTCAGACACAACAACTAAACAACAACAAAGCTGCAGTATTCTCTAAAACTTCAGGAAGAAAGTTCCATTCCTGAAATGCCCTTCTTGCTCTTCAGTAGATGTCCCCATTCAATACNNNAGAGGTACACGTAGAAAGGGAAGAATGCTTTGTCCCTATCTTTTCCATGATCACTGCAGTCAGAGTCAGTTTTCTCTTATCTGCCCTATGTTTTGAGAGCCTGGAATTAGAAATTCTCTAAGCAAGTTCAGTGGAATCCTATGCCTCAGCCTCTGAGATAACATAGAAGGAAATATAATTTCATGTATTAGTTTGCTAGGGCTGTAACAACAAAATCCCATTCTGGGAGGATTAAACAAAATAAAATCATTTTTTTCACATTTCTGGAGGCTGGGAGTTCAAAAGCAAGGGACCAGGATATTTTATTCCTTCTGAGGTATCTCTCCTTGGCTTTAGATGGTTGCCTTGTCATTATGTCCTTACGTGGTCTTTCTTGTGTCTGTTGAGCATCCATGTTATGCATCTGTTTGTCAAAATTCCCTTTTTTTTTAAAAGGACACCAGTCAGAGTTCGTTAGAGCCCACCTTAACAGTCTTATTTTAACTTAACCATCTTTTTAAAGGCCTCATCTTTGAATACAATCACATTTGAGATACTGGTAATTGGAGATTCAAGATATGAGTTGAGGAGGAGGACATAATTCAGGCTATACTAATTGAAGAATCAATAAAAGAACTCTTATTCACATTTATCATTCTCTTCTATTTTTTAGTGATAATTTCAAGATTATTAATAAATTAATTATTGAAAATATATTCAAGTAAAAAGTACACAGATCTCATGTGTGAAAGTGGTTAATGAAACGCCATGTTCTTGATGACTTGATATTTTAAAAATGAAAACTTACATTCTTCTTTAAAATACATCACTAATAGTAGCAACATGAATGGACATCAGTTCAGTTCAGTTTAGTCACTCAGTCTTGTCCGACTCTTCGCGACCCCATGAATCGCAGCACGCCAGGCCTCCCTGTCCCTCACCATCTCCCGGAGTTCACTCAGACTCACGTTCATTGAGTCTGTGATCCCATCCAGCCATCTCATCCTCAGTTGTCCCCTTCTCCTCCTGCCCTCAATCCCTCCCAGAATCAGAGTCTTTTCCAATGAGTCAACTCTTCTCATGAGGTGGCCATAGTAGTGGAGTTTCAGCTTCAACATCATTCCTTCCAAAGAAATCCCAGGGCTGATCTCCTTCAGAATGGACTGGTTGGATCTCCTTGCAGTCCAAGGGACTCTCAAGAGTCTTCTCCAGCACCACAGTTCAAAAGCATCAATTCTTTGGTGCTCAGCTTTCTTAACAGTCCAACTCTCACATCCATACCTGACCACCGGAAAAACCATAGCCTTGACTAGACGGACCTTAGTCGGCAAAGTAATGTCTCTGCTTTTGAATATACTATCTAGGTTGGTCATAACTTTTCTTCCAAGGACTAAGCGTCTTTTAATTTCATGGTTGCAATCACCATCTGCAGTGATTTTGGAGCCCCCCAAAATAAAGTGTGACACTGTTTCCACTGTTTCCCCATCTATTTCCCATGAAGTGATGGGACCAAATGCCATGATCTTTGTTTTCTGAATGTTGAGCTTTAAGCCAACTTTTTCGCTTTCCTCTTTCACTTTCAATTCTCATACTGAGTGAAGTAAATTAGACAAAGATAAATATCATATGATATCACATGTGGAATCTAAAAAAAAACATAGTACAGATGAACTTATTTACAAAACAAAAACAGACTCACAGACATAGAACACAGACTTATGGTTTCCAAAGTGGAAGATGATGTTGTTGTTATTGTTGTTCAGTCCCTAAGTTGTGTCTGTCTCTTTGCGACCTTAATGGGCTGCAGCATGCCAGGCTTCCCTGTCCTTCACCATCTCCCAGAGCTTGCTCAAACTCATGTCCATTGAGTCAGTGATACTATCTCACCATCTCATCCTCTGTCATACCCTTCTCCTCCTGCCTTCAGGAGGAGGTATCAGGGTCTTTTCTAATGAGTTGACTCTTTGCATCAGGTGGCCAAAGTATTGGAGCTTCAGCTTCAGCATCAGTCCTTCCAGTGAATATTCAGGATTGATTTCCTTTAGGATGGACTGGTTAGATCTCCTTGCAGTCCAAGGGATTCTCAAGAGTCTTCTCCAACACCACAGTTCAAAAGCATCAAATTTCTTCAACACTCAGCCTTCTTTATGATCCGGCTCTCATATCCATACATGACTACTGGAAGAACCATAGCCTTGATTAGATGGATCTTTGTTGGCAAATGTCTCTGCTTTTTAATATGCTTTCCAGGTTGGTTATAGCTTTTCTTCCAAGGGGCAAGAATCTTTTAACTTCATGGCTCCAGTCACCATCTGCAGTGATTTTGGAGCCCAAGAAGATAAAATCTGTCACTGTTTCCATTGTTTCTCCATCTATTTGCCATGAAGTGATGGGACCAGATGCCATGATCTTAGTTTTTTGAATGTTGAGTTTTAAGCCAGCTTTTTCACTCTTCTCTTTCACTTTCATCAAGAAGCTCTTTGGTTCCTCTTCACTTTCTGCCATAAGGGTGATGTCATCTGCATATCTGAGGTTATTGATATTTCTCCAGGCAATCTTGATTCCAGGTTATGCTTCATCTAGCCCAGTGTTTCACATGATGTACTCTGCAAACAAGTTAAATAAGCAAGGTGACATCTTCCTTGATGTGGAAGATGAAAGTGGAAGATGGGGAAGGGATAAAATTATCTTAGTTAAGTCGCTCAGTCATGTCCGACTCTCTGCAACCCCAGGGACTGCAGCATGCCAGACCTCCCTGTCCATCCTATCTTTGTGCCTTTTCATACTGTCCATGGAGTTTTCAAGGCAAGAATACTGAAGTGGTTTGTCATTCCCTTCTCTAGAAGGGATAAATTAGGAATATAGAATTAACAAACACACACTGCCATATATAAAATAAACAACAAGATCCTTCTGTATAGCACAGGGAGTTCTATTCAATATTTTATAATAAACTAATGGAAAAAATTGAAAAAAAAAGAACGTACATATATATGTGTGTGCTAAGTCACCTCAGTCATGTCTGACTCTTTGTGACCCTATGACTATAGCCCACCGGGCTCCTCTGTGCATAGGATTCTCTAGGCAAGAATACCAGAGTGGGTTACCATGCCCTCTTCCAGGGGATCTTCACAACCTGGGGATGAAACCTGCATCTCTTATATGACCTGCATTGGCAGACAGGTTCTTTACCACTAGCTCTACCTGGGAAGCCCCATAGATAGATAGATAGATATACATTTATACATATAATTGAATCACTTTGCTGTATACTTGAAATTAACGTGATATTGTAAATCAATTGTACTTCAGTTTAAAAAAATAAATAGACATTTGACAAAGTATAAATAAATAAATTAAATTAACCACTATAACAAAAGTAATAGTTATCATTTAGGATGCTAGTATGTTTAAATATAGACTTCCTTGGTAGCTCAGTGGTCAAGTACCTGCCTGCCAGTGTAGGAGACCCAGGTTCAATCCCGTGTCATGAAGATCCCATGGAGAAGGAAATGTCAACCCCCTCAGTATTCTTGCCTGGGAAATCCCCTGGACAGAAGGGCCTGGCGGGCTACATACAGTCCATGGGGTCAGACACAACTTTAGCAACTAAACAACATGTTCAAGTGTCTCTGATTTCCTGACATGGGCTATTTCTAATTCCATGCTAAATATTAGAAATTATGTTGTAGAGAGTAATAGTGTAATACCACTAAAGTGATTAAAAATTAATCTCCCAAGATGAAATACTTTCATTACTAAAATGAGGATTATGTTCACTTTAAACTCTTGAGAAGATTTTCTTCTAAGAAGGCAGGAAACCTCATAGCCATTAAAGCATTATACAGCTTCTATATTTCAAACTGGAGATCAGTGGATGAATATTTCTATTACCTTTAATCTAAAGAGCAGTCAAAATAGCGGAATTAAAATAGACTGAATAAAATTTGAATGCTAATTGCAACTAGGCCATAGCAGATTTCAAAAGCAAAACAGTAATAGTGATAATACAATGAATGCCACTCTTTTCAATATTTCTCAGATGCTAAGCATAATATATTATCAGGGTTTCAAAAATTCTGTAAATAATACATACCTCTCTCATAAAGTACATAAAATCACTTATGTGTAATAACATATGCATATTTTCTCCAAAATGATTATTAGGATTTTGAACCTCTAGAATGGTAACTGTAATAGAAAAAGGTAAATACATCTGTATTTAGTTTGTGTAGTTACTATATGGAAATAAAACACCAAAAGATCAGCTTAGAAAATGTTTTGAGTGCAGAATATATTTGATTAGCTTGTGTAATCTAATGAATGTAGTAATCATCTTACTAACTAGATTCCCAGTCAGATGATAGAAACAACTGATGTGGTTTCTCCCAGCTTCCTGCTAAACACATATGTAGATATTTAAATGAGCCTCTAGCAACACCGAAAACTGAGACTGGCTGAAAACCTATTCCAAGAACCTAGAAGCACCTAATATAATGCTCAAATGAAAAAATAAAGGCCCTATCATTGATTGATCTTGATCATGAATGGACAAAAATGGCTATTATCCCTAAAGTGTAAATGTAGGATGATCTCATTAAAAGTACTGCTTGCCAGGCCATCCCCTTCTTGGAGTTAACTATTCCTTTGAAATTTTGGGGAAAAAAATGTTTTGTTTTAATGAGCTGAAGGAGGAGACAGTTAGTCCTAGCAGAAAATAAAGCATCTATAATTAAAACAACATGGTACTTACACATGATGAGAAGTCTAAGGACTGCGGAAAAAGACCAAAATATATATGGAAAGGCCATGAAGGTGGCATTTCCAATCATTGAGCTTTTTGTTTTAGTTTTTATTGGGATATAGTGGCTTTACAATGTTGCATTAGTTTCTGGTGTACAGCAAAGTGAATCAACTTTACATATACATATATCCCCTCTTTTTTAGATTTCTTTTCTATTTAGGTCACCACAGAACACTGAGTAGAATTCCCGGTACTATACAGTCAGTTCTCCCTTAGTTATCTATCTTATACATATTATTGAATATAAGTCACTCCCAATTTTCAATTTACCCCAACCCTATTCTCCTTGATATTCATAAGTTTGTTCTCTACATTTGTGGTTTTATTTCTGCTTTGCAAGCAAGTTCATCCATGTCGTTTTTCTGGATTCCATGTATAAGCAATAGTATCCAATATTTGGATAACTAGTCTCATACAGAAAATCAACAACCTTGAATGCATTCTTCATCCCTTACACATGGATAAATTACAAATGGATTGAATATTTAACTATAAGGATGAAAACATATAGATCTTAGAAGTAAACATGAGTCAGATTCTTTATAAGAATGTGGATGGCTTTCCTGTCTCTGCTCAAAGTATTGCAAAACGCAATGGGAAAACCAAAGGAAATAAACATTATTTATGAGACATGGAATGAATGTGATAAATTCCCAAAGTTCTTATCAATGTTGAGTTTCATTCATTTCTTGGAAGTTTCTTAACATGATAATAATTCTTACTATTCAAACATGTAATAATAAAGAAATGTATGGTTAATTCAATAAGGAACTGTGATTCTACTTGTAGACTGGTATCGGTTTTACTATAATTATAGACTGGTATTAGTTCTTCTTGTAGACTGATGTTCTACTTGTAGACTGGTGGAAAGTTGCAGCCACAAATAGCCTACAAGATTTTTAATTAAATGGGCTTATTATAGGATTATCTTTCATTTCAAATATTATAAGAAACCATGATGTTAGCAACCAAGTATCCTTTGTATCTTTGTCTTAACTTCTTACACTATCTGAATATCTGAGTTTATTTTTATTTATTTCTGGTTTATTTCTGGTGGGTAATATACTTTTGTAAGAGTGAATGATCATTGTGAAACTTTTCCTTGGAGATTCATGTATGGTTTATTTGACTCAGCTCTGCTGTTTTTATCATATTCCAGCTTTTTATTCTAGCCTATTCTGGCTCTTGATGTTTTTATTTATTTGAATGCAATGATTCATTGAAAATACAGAACTTATAAAGACAGAGTTGAAGATAGAAATTTTTCATATATATTAGTAAACACCACGGTCTTTCATTGGAACTTTAGCCAAGCTGTTTAACCAAATTGTCTCAATATCTCCATCTTAAATGAGAAACATAATACAGTGTGTCAGACTTTAGTTTTGGGGGCTTCAAATCACTGCAGATGATGATTGCAGCCATGAAATTAAAAGACGCTTACTCCTTGGAAGAAAAGCTATGACCAACCTAGACGGTATATTGAAAAGCAGAGACATTACTTTGCCGACTAAGGTCCGTCTAGTCAAGGCTATGGTTTTTCCTGTGGTCATGTATGGATGTGAGAGTTGGACTGTGAAGAAGGCTGAGCACCAAAGAATTGATGCTTTTGGACTGTGGTGTTGGAGAAGACTCTTGAAAGTCCCTTGGACTGCAAGGAGATCCAATCAATCCATTCTGAAGGAGATCAGCCCTGGGATTTCTTTGGAAGGAATGATGCTAAAGCTGAAACTCCAGTACTTTGGCCACCTCATGTGAAGAGTTGACTCATTGGAAAAGACTCTAATGCTGGGAGGGATTGGGGGCAGGAGGAAAAGGGGACGACAGAGGATGAGATGGCTGGATGGCATCACAGACTCAATGGACGTGAGTCTGAGTGAACTCCAGGAGTTGGTGATGGACAGGGAGGCCTGGCATGCTGCGATTCATGGGGTCACAAAGAGTTGGACACAACTGAGTGAGTGAACTGAACTGATGGTGATTTTGGAAAATGAAATAAGATGTCATGTGAAAAATACTTAGCACAGAGCCTGACATATAGTCAACAGTGAATAGATACTAATTAATAATTATTGATTATTGGTTATTGTTAAGTGTGATTAGATACCTTAGAAAATTTTCATTTCCTGAAGGAATAAAAATTTTAAATTTATAAGAATTTCGAGTTGAAATATTTTTTAGAGGGGCCATTTTCTATTTGCTTTTTTGATAGTCTTTAAAGTTGAGTAGAGTATTCACAAAATGGTCTTGAATATCTTCAATCTAATAACAAAGAATTAAAAATATATATAGTCAGTAATCCCTCATTTTCTTGTAAAGAGTGTTACTCTTCAAAATAAAAGAAGACACCAATCACTTGGAAACCTTCAGTATTATAAATGGCCAGAAGCTCACTAGTCTTCTAACCTCTCAATACTTGTCCATTGGTAAAGGGGTTTTTTCTAAGTCTTATGACCATCTGTTTCTAGATCTCTTGAGCTGCTACTTAAATATGCAGCTTTGCGACCTCAGCTCAGACTGAACAAATCAGCATCTCTCTAGTTGGGGCTTAGCAAACTCCATGTCTAACAATTTTTTTTTTTTTGTAGGTAGTACTTATGCAAAGCAAAGGCTAAATTTTTTTTAACTCATTATAATGTAGAAAATGTTGTCAGTTTTTCTGTCTTCTGATTTTTACAACCTGAGGTGGATGCCCCTTTCTTTCATGAATAAGCTTTAGCTTCCTTCATGGATCAGTTAGAGAAATAAACAGTTTACTGGTAGCCATTTTGGGGCTCCAGGCAGAAATGTGGAACTATTATGGTCTAGAAAAAAAAAATACACACAAAATATTGAAAGGTCAGAATTGCTGTGCTATATCTATGTCAAATACAGTTAAGACTGTAAAGGCTCATAGGTTTTATGGTTCTTTTATCGCTCTGGGAAACTTAAGCTAAACTATCAACAGTTCTTCAGTTCTTCTGTCCTCTTTAGGAGAACCTTCTTGCCTCAGGATAAAATGTGTTTTTTTAAAAAAAATTGATGACATTTGAGGAAATTTAGTGAAGCCAGTAAAGCACACTTGTAATTTATCATATTTTTTTGTTCAGGGGTGATTTTTAAAAATTTAGATAATCAGTAAGGAGAGGTTATTTTTGTTGTTAAAATTATATTCTAAAATGTTTACCACATTAGAACCTTTTTTTTTTTTTTAACAGGAATTGCATTGCCTCCTAAAGGAACTCTGGATATCCAGGTGTTATTTATGCCCCAGGTTATGAAATTACAAAAAACAATGGTCCTTATTCAAATGAGGAAGGCCAGTGGAAAAAAATGGTTTATTGACAATTTTATGGAATTGCACCCAGAGGTGAAAAGGTAACATTTAAATAGGACATTGAAGGAATGATTTCATTTTGACTGGCATTGATTGATCCAGTTTCTTTTATATGTTATGCAATGTAAAGTTCATGAGGTTATGTTCTCTAAAGTATTGAACTGTATATGGTTAGAGGAGGAAAATATATTTGTTATAGGGGGATTGTATATATCATGCTGATTTCAAGTTCTGATGAGGAGCAAGTCAATCCTAAGTATTGTTTCAATGAATCACAGTCAGATACAGTCAAATACAAAGTCTCCTTTTTGAGTCTATATCTATAGAACAACCTGGATCAGCCTGTCTGGGCAAAGTATAGGATTTATGCTGATGTACACCAAGTGATGGCACCCTGCCAGGTATATGACATGCTAATGAAATACTGCCACGACTAGGTGTGCTGTGTCATTGCCAGAGTGTGTGTTGCTTATCCCCTCTCTGCTTAGCTGAAATGTAAGCAGACTCTAGTACTGATGCAAAATTTAAATGTTTTCTCTTCTTTTATAATTTAATTAAACAATGGTCTAGAATTCAAAGGAATTCAAATGGTCCTTAATTCAAAGGAAATTCTTACCTTGTCTTATGTGTACATATTTCTTCTTCACATTCAAAACCTTCTTTCCTGTAGGCTCATTAATGTCCATTCTGCCAGGATTTCACCACTCCTGCAGACATGATCTNCTGCAGACATGATCTGGGTAAAATGAAAATGAGGAGGCCGTTGTTCAAAAAGTATTAAGAATTTCAAGACATTAAATAAACATGAGCAATTCCAAGTGTGGAGTTCTTGTGCTGTTGAACAAGTCATATGCTGGTGAACCTGGTCCTGCCTGTTGTGTCTTATGCTCCATCTTTAATAAGAAAAATCTATTTTCAACAACAATCAAAACCATTTTATAGTAAAGCTGTCCTCCTGGTGGTGTCTGATGGACTTTGAATAATTTTACAAATGCCCCTTTTGTTTTAACTGGTAGCCTCCAAAAGTACCTTCCCCATTACTTTCTGAAGTCCCATACTTAATGGCATTTTTTGTTTCGTGCTTTTCCTATCCAGTTTAGAGTATAACCCATGGAAACTGTATTACCTCTTATTAATCACAGTTTAGTCACATCAGTAAATATTAATACCAATACAATCATCCCTCAGTATCCTTGGGGGATGGATTCCAAGACCCCCATGGATACCAAAATCCATTGCTACTCAAGTGCATTAAACGGCATAGAATTTGCATATAACCTATACACATCCTCCCATATACTTTAAATCATCTCTGCTGCTGTATTGTGCTTAGTCGTGTCTCTTTTGTGAACCTATGGGCTGTAGCCTGCCAGGCTACTCTGTCCATGGGATTTCCCAGGCAAGGATACTGGAGTGAGTTGCCATTCCCTCCTCCAGGGGATTTTCCAGACCCAGGGATCAAACCATGTTTCCTGCATCTCCTAAATGGGCAGGAGGATTCTTTACCACTAACACCACTTGGGAAGCCCTTAAATCACCTCTGTGTTATTATAATGCCTAATACAATGTAAATGCTATGTAAATAGAAGTTTTGGGGTTTTTTTTTGAAACTTTCCAGAATTTCTTTCTTTTCTGTTATTTTTATATAATACTTTCAGTTCATGGTTGGTTAAATCTGTGGATTCAGAACCCACAGATATGGAGGGCCAGCTGCTGTACCAACCTTTGAATGTAGGGAAAAGAGTTCTTCAGTTGTAGCTTGGATCTGGCAATGATTGTACTACAGTTTTCTTTGTGATGATTTCCCAGGGTTTGGTTTGAAATGTTTATAAAAATCAGCATTTGCAGAAAATGTTTTTTATTTAATACTTAGTTTCTCTCCAGCGAAGTTTCAATTTATAAGCTTTGTTTAAAGCATCATTAGGTCACTAAAAATGTGTTATTTTATACTAATACTGAAAGTGTTTATGGTTTTATTCACTCTTAATAATTTAATTTCTAATCAGGGGTTTGGGACTAGACAGTGAAGAAATCCTAGAAATACGCTGGACATACCCTATTATTGGATTCCCACAGATATCACATCCTGAAAGCCCACAAAGTAAGTATATCTTACAGTCAGAGAACACTAGGATTTTAAGGGATCTTAGAGCCCCTCTAATTACATCTCTTCTTTGTACAAGCAAGAAAATCCAGGTTCAGAGAAAGTAGGTTTAAAGTCAGCTCTGTTGGTGGGAATGCTAGGACTGAATCTAGTCTCTTAACAGTAAATTCAATGATCTTTTCACAAAACTATACCATTTCCTGTTGTTCTTACTGTTGGTGAAACCTACCAATCAGCTAAGATGGAAATAACAACTTCCGACCCCTTTATTGAACAGTCTTTGATGCACTCTGAGCCCTGTACTAGATTTGTAAGATTCCTAGGTACTGGGCTTCTTGGATTACATTTAATCACCATATTCTGGCTTCTGTGTAACTCATGGGGATGATGATTCCTCTGTTAGTTTTCCTAAAACAAATCTTTGATTTTGTTCTCCAAAAACTCGTCAGAATATACTATGGAGGTGTCAGGGAGGTTTGCTTTGCCACTAGACATGCAACATCAAATCTCTACTCTTAAAATGCCTTTCTCTCAATGACCCCTTTTTTCCTCCACGTACTCTAGACTTATCTCAAGTTTCTGTATGTTCTCTTTCCTTAACACTCTTCACTTCTTCTGCATACTTTGATGTTCCCATTTTCTTCCCAGGGTCAGTGTAAGAATTCCTCTTAGATAACCAGCACAATTACTCTTAGATAACCATAGGGTGAAATTTAGTATCCCAACCTCTTACCAGGCTCTAGGCATAGTTCTTCATAAGTAAGAATAATTGAATTGCACAGCAAAGGGATATCTGTTTTCAATCTCCACCTTGAACAACAGAAATAAGCTGTAAGAAGTCTTGAAATTTTGAATTTTCCTTCTCCCTCCAATACCAGTCTTTGCTAATGAAAAAGGACTTGTCTTTACTGGCATAAATTATGTCACCACACTTAGAAGAGAAAATAGCAAGTTTTGCTTGTGAATAACAGCATTTCCCCAGATACACTGGTTATAAAAGAAGAACAAGATTATATATTTCCTTATGGAGTTTAATTTTAAGTGGAGTGAAAATCCACATACCTAACAATTCCTTTGACAATAAATGTCATTTGTTTTACTTGAAGTATTTTTATTCTTGTGCTAAAAAACTATCAACACATAAATATTTCACATACACTAAATTATCTTCAGAATGCTTCACAAACATGTCAAAATATTTTTTTTTTATTTCCATCTAGAACATAGTTGTTTGTATACTTTCCATAGTGCTGAGCAATTTAAAATTTATGATAGTCTTCCGATCAGTGATGTAATACAGCCTAGACATTACTCTGTTGGAATTCTAACAGCAGTATTGCTTGGGTCTACTCCAGATACTGGTTTTTTTTCCCCCCAGATTAAAGATTTAAAGAGATATTTAGAAGTCTAAAATAAAGCCTATGAGAAAATAAAAACATAAATTTCTTGCACCGTTGTCTTCAATAAAGGTTAAATATGCTTACAAAACATAGACATTTTCTATCAAGTCATTTCTCTTGGTAATTTTTTTTTTTTAAGTAAATGTGAGTTCTGTAAATAGCCTGTGTTATATTAGCACAACCAAGTGAACATCTGTGTTCTGAGCAGATTGTATA
The DNA here is from genome assembly GCA_006408755.1 of Eudorcas thomsonii. Classification (NCBI taxonomy): domain Eukaryota; kingdom Metazoa; phylum Chordata; class Mammalia; order Artiodactyla; family Bovidae; genus Eudorcas; species Eudorcas thomsonii. The sequence continues at coordinate 73,856 of SJYE01001716.1, forward strand.
GTAGTTATTAAATCATTTTACGAAACGTCTAAAACCTATTCTAGTAATTCTTTTTCTCTACAAATGCCCTTGATAAACAAATGGGTAAGATTTTATAAATAAATATTATTTACTCTCTGTACAATTCATTCTTCATTCCTAAGAACACATCGG
>SJYE01001716.1:94650-106995 GCA_006408755.1 Eudorcas thomsonii
TGAATACCAAAGAACAATAAGAACAAGTAAATAGATATTGAAATTTAGAATAATATTTCTATTTGTTTTTCAAAGGGTGTTTTAATGTATTTTTTCAAAGATAGATGGGAGGTTTCTCAGTAAATTTTAATGGTTTTGGGCTGTTAAGTTTTTAACTAGGTAGAGGTGATTAGGTAACCTACATTGAGATTCCATTTTCTGTATTATTCTGCTTAGTCACAGCTATCTTTTTTATACTTGTAATAACATAAGCAGCATGACAGTAATACATTTACCTTTCTCAGATGTAAAAAATATTTTTACAGCTTTTTTTGAGATATGACATACCATAAAATTTACCCATTGTCACTGTATATTTCAATATTTTTAAAAAATGTGCAGAATTTGCAATCATAGTCACATTCCAGGTTTCAAACTCATCCTTCAGTTTTCACTGCAGTCATTCAGTCATGTCTGACTCTTTGCAACCCCATGGACTGCAGCATGCCAGGCCTACCTGTCCATCACCAACTCCCAGAGTTTACTCAAACTTATGCTTATTGAGTCACTAATGCCACCCAAGCAGCTCATCCTCTGTCATCCCCTTCTCCTCCCACCTTCAGTCTTTTCCAGCATCAGGGTCTTTTAAAATGAGTCTGATCTTTGCATCACGTGGCCAAAGAATTGGAGTTTAAGCTTCAACATCACTCCTTCCAGTGAATATTTAGGACTGATTTCCTTTAGGATGGACTGGTTGGATCTCCTTGCAGTCCAAGGGACTCTCAAGAGTCTTCTCCAACACCACGATTGAAAAGCATCAATTCTTCGGCACTCAGCTTTATTTACAGTCCAACTCTCACATCCATACATGACTACTAGAAAAACCATCAGTTCAGTTCAGTCATTCAGTCGTGTCCAACTCTTTGCAATGCCATGAATCGCAGCACACCAGGCCTGCCTGTCCATCACCAACTCGCGAAGTTCACCCAAACTCATGTGCATCGAGTCGGTGATGCCATCCAGCCATCTCATCCTCTGTCGTCCCCTTTTCCTCCTGCCCCTCAATCCCTCCCAGCATGAGGGTATTTTCCAGTGAGTCAACTCTTCACATGAGGAGGCCAAAGTATTGGAGTTTCAGCCCCAGCATCAGTCCTTCCAATGAACACTCAGGACTGGTCTCCTTTAGGATGGACTTTTTGGATCTCCTTGCAGTTGAAGAGACTCTCAAGAGTCTTCTCCAACACCGCAGTTCAAAAGCATCAATTCTTCAGTGCTCAGCTTTCTTCACAGTTCAACTCTCACATCCGTACATGACCACTGGAAAAACCATAGCCTTGACTAGACAGACCTTTGTTGGCAAAGTAATGTCTCTGCTTTTCAATATACTATCTAGGTTGGTCATAACTTTCCTTCCAAGGAGTAAGCATCTTTTAATTTCATGGCTGCAGTCACCATCTGCAGTGATTCTGGAGCCAAAAAAATAAAGTCTGACACTGCTTCCACTGTTTCCCCATCTATTTCCCATGAAGTCATGGGACCAGATGCCATGATCTTCGTTTTCTGAATGTTGAGCTTTAAGCCAACTTTTTCACTCTCCTCTTTCACTTTCATCAAGAGGTTTTTTAGTTCCTCTTACTTTCTGCCATAAGGGTGGTGTCATCTGCATATCTGAGGTTATTGATATATCTCCCAGCAATCTTGATTCCAGCTTGTGCTTCTTCCAGCCCAGTGTTTCTCAAGATGTACTCTGCATATAAGTTCAATAAGCAGGGTGACAGTATGCAGCCTTGACATACTCCTTTTCCTATTTGGAACCAGTCTGTTGTTCCATGTCCAGTTCTAACTGTTGCTTCCTGACATGCATATAGGTTTCTCAAGAGGCAAGTCAGGTGGCCTGGTATTCCCATCTCTTGAATAATTTTCGACAGTTTATTGTGATCCACACAGTCAAAGGCTTTGGCATAGTCAATAAAGCAGAAATAGATGTTTTCCTGGAACTCTCTTGCTTTTTCCATGATCCAGTGGATGTTGGCAATTTGATCTCTGGTTCCTCTGCCTTTTCTAAAACCAGCTTGAACATCTGGAAGTTCATGGTTCACGTATTGCTGAAGCCTGGCTTGGAGAATTTTGAGCATTACTTCACTAGCATGTGAAATGAGTGCAACTGTGCGGTAGTTTGAGCATTCTTAGGGATTGCCATTTTTAGCGACTGGAATGAAAACTGACCATTTCCAGTCCTGTGGCCACTGCCGAGTTTTCCAAATGTGCTGGCATATTGAGTGCAGCACTTTCACAGCATCATCTTTCAGGATTTGAAACAGCTCCACTGGAATTCCATCACCTCCACTAGCTTTGTTCGTAGTGATGCTTTCTAAGGCACACTTGACTTCACATTCCAGGGTCTCTGGTTCTAGGTGAGTGATCACACCATCATTATTATCTGGGTCATGAAGATCTTTTTTAGACAGTTCTTCTGTGTATTCTTGCCACCTCTTCTTAATCTCTTCTGTTTCTGTTAGATCCATACCTTTTCTGTCCTTTATTGAGCCCATCTTTCCATGAAATGTTCCCTTGGTATCTCTAATTTTCTTGAAGAGATGTCTAGTCTTTCCCATTCTGTTGTTTCCCTCTATTTCTTTGCATTGTTCACTGAGGAAGGCTTTCTTATCTCTCTTTGCTATTCTTTGAAACTCTGCATTCACACAGGTATGTCTTTCCTTTTCTCCTTTGCTTTTTGCTTCTCTTCTTTTCACAGCTATTTATAAGGTTTCCTCACACAGTCATTTTGCTTTTTTGCATTTCTTTTCCTTGGGGATGGTCTTGCTCCCTGTCTCCTGGAAATGTCACGAACCTCTGTCCATAGTTCATCAGGCACTCTGTCTATCAGATCTAATCCCTTGAATGTATTTCTCACATCCACTGTATCATCATAAGGGATTTGATTTAGGTCATACCTCAGTGGTCTAGTGGTTTTTCCTACTTTCTTCAGTTTAGGTCTGAATCTGGCAATAAGGAGTTCATGATCAAAGTGTTGGACAGTACTGAAGCAACTGTCAAACTCTTTGTGACCGTATGGATTGTAGCCCACCAGTCTCCTCTGTCCTTGGAATTCTCCAGGCAAGCATACCATAGTGGGTTTCTATGCCTTCCTCCAGAGGATCTTCCCGACCCAAGGATTGAATCCGCATCTCTTATGTCTGCTGCATTGGCATATGGGTTCTTTACCACTAGTACGTCCATCTCCCCCCAAATTTCCCTCAAACCCCTTTTCAGTCAACCCTTATTCCCACCCCTCATCTCTGGCAACCATTGATATGCTTTCAGTCTCTGTAACCTTCCCTTTTCTGGATATTTTATATAAATAGAACCATTCATTGTGTACTGGATTGTTAAAATAGATTTTATGCAGTTTTAGGTTTCCAAGAAGAGTGAGAGGAAGGCACAGAGATTTCTCAGTCACCCCCTGCCTCCACACATGTGTAACCTCCCCCATTATCAACATCACTCATAAATGGTACATTTTTTAATAAAGCTAGACCTACATTGACACATCATAACCATCCAAAGTTTGTAGTTTCCATTAAGACTAACTTTTGGTGTTGTACATCCTATAAGTTTGGTCAAAAGTATGATGATATATGGGCTTTTGGCACAGTGGTAAGGAATCCACCTGCCAATGCAGGAGACTCAGGTTCAATCCCTGGGTCAGGAAGATCCCCTGGAGGAGGGCATGGCACCCCATTCCAGTATTCTTGCCTGGATAATTTAATGGGCATAGGAGCCTGACGGGTTACAATTTGTGGTGTTGCAATGAGTTGGACACGACTGAGTGATGGAGCACACACATGATGATATATATATGTCATTATAGTATCATGCAGAGAATTTTCTCTGCCCTAAAAATCCTCTTTGCTCTCCCTACTTATCTCTCTTACCCCACCCTTGGAAACCACAGATCTTTCTATTGTCTCCATAGCTTTTTTACATAGTCTTTTACAAAATGTCGTGTTGCTGGAATCATATAGTATGCCAGTTCAGTTCAGTTCAGTCACTTGGTTGTGTCCAACTCTTTGCAACCCCATGGACCGCAGCACACCAGGCTTCCCTGCCCATCACCAACTCCCAGGGCTTGTCTATTGAGTCGGTGATGCCATCCAACCATCTTTTCCTCTGTTGTCCACTTCTCCTCCTGCCTTCAATCTTTCTTAGCATCAGGGTCTTTTCCAGTGAGTCAGCTGTTCCCATCAGGTGGCCGAAGTATTAGAGTTTCAGCTTCAGCATCAGTCCTTCCAATGAATATTCAGGACTGATTGCCTTTAGGATTGACTGGTATGATGTCCTAGTCCCTGGACTGAGACTCCAAGGGACTTGCAGTCAGAGAGTCTCAGACTAGCATATAGTATGTAGCCTTTTCAGATTGACTTCTTTTACTTAACAATATACATTTGAGGGTCATCCATGTCTTTTTATGCCTTGATAGCTCATTTCTTTTTAGCATTGAATGATATTCCACTATCTGGATGTATCAGTACGTTTATCCATTCATCTACTGAAGGGCATCTTGATTGCTCCTGAGTTTTGGCAATTATGAATAAAGCGGGTATAAACATCTGAGTGAAGATTTTATTGTAGATGTGACTTTTCAGTTCTTTCAAGTAAATACCAAGGAACATGATTGCTGGATCCTATGGTAAGGGTGGGCTTCTCTGATAGCTCAGGTGTTAAAGAATCTGCCTGCAATGCGAGAGACCTAGGTTCAATCCCTGGGTTTGGAGAGATCCCCTGGAGAAGGGAAAGGCTACCCACTTCATTATTCTGGCCTGGAGAATTCCGTGGACTGTATAGGAGTCACAAAGAGTGTGTTTGGTTTTATCAGAAACGGCCAAACTGCCTTCCAAAGTAGCTGTACCATTTTGCATCCCCACCTGTAATAAATGAGAGTTCCTGTTGCTCCACATTCTTCCTGTCACTCAGTGGTATTGGTGTTCTTGATTTCAGCCATTCTAACAAAAGTATAGTGGTACTTCACTGTAAGTAGTTTTAGTTTGCGTTTCCCTGATGACATTTTCAAATGCTTACTTTTTATATCTTCTTTGGTAAGGCATCTGATAAGATATTTTGCCCATTTTTAATTGACTTATTTGTTTTCTTCTGAGTTTTTAGAGTTCTTTGTATATTTTGTATAATAATTCTTTATGAGTTATATCTTTTGCAAGTATGTTCCCCCAGTCAGTGCTTGTCTTCTAATTCTCTTGATATTGTTCTTCTTTTAATGAAGTCTAGCTTATTATTTATTTCATGGAGACTGTGTCTGCTATTGTATCCAATAAGACACCACCATACCCAGGTCATATAAATTTTCTCTTACATTATCTTCTCGGAGTTTTATAGGGTTTTTTGTTTGTTTGTTTGTTTTACATTTAGGTTTATGGTCCATTTTAAGTTAATATTTGTGAGACTTGTAAAGTATGTGTCTTGATTATTATATTTTTTGCACGTGGATGTCGTTATTCCAGCACCATTTCTTGAAAATACTTTGTTCCATTGTATTGCCTTTGATCCTTCATCAAAGATCAGTTGACTATATTTATAAGTTTCTTTCTGGGCTCTCTATTTTATCTATTTATCTGTGTGTCTATTCTTAAATAAATACCATATTATGTTAATTATGATAGCTTTATTGTAAGGTAGTATTGTAAGCTTCAAGTCAGATAGTATTAGCACTCCACCTTGGTTCTTGTTCTTCAGTACTGAGCTGGCTATTCTGAGTCTTNTTGCTGATACTCATAAGTTAACTTCCTGGGATTTTATTTGGGATTGCATAGAATCTACAGGTCAAATTTAGAAGGACTGCCATCTTGACAATATTCTTAGTGAATATATTCATGAATCTTCTTATTCATGAATATAACATATTTCCCCATTTATTTAGTTGTTACTTACTTTCATTCATGAGAGTTTTATAGTTTTTCTCATATACACCATGTACATATTAGCAAATTTATACCTAAGTATTTCATTTTGAGAGATGCTAATATAAATGGTCTTGGTATTCAATTCCAAATTTCACTTGTTCATTGTTAATGTACAGAAAGCGATTGTATTTTATACATTAAACTTATATCCTTCAACCTTGCTATAATTGCCTATCAGTTCCAGGGATTTTATTGTAGAGTCTTTGGTAATTTCTACATAAATGATCTATCAGCTGCAGATAAAGACAGATTTATGTCTCTCTTCCCAACCTAAATATATTTTATTTCCTTTTCTGGCTTTACTGCATTAATAAGGATTTGCATATGAGATTGAAAAAAAGTGATGGGAGGAGACAGGTTTGCTTTTATGTGATCTTAGTTAGAAGTTTCTTACCATTAAATATGATGTTGACAGTAGGATTTTTGTAGAAAGTTTTTAGCAAGTTGAGGAAGTACACCTTTATTCCTAATTAACTGATAGTTTTTATCATTAATGGGTGTTGGATTTTATTAAACACTTTTTCTGTATCTATAGATATAATCATGTACTTTTTTTTCTTTTTAAGTCTATTGACATGATGAATTTCATTAATTGATTTTCAAATGTTGAACCAACCCTGCATATCTGGGAAAAATCATATTTGATCATGGTATATAACTCTTTTTATACTTTTTTGATGCTATTATAATGAAATTATTTTATTTTTTTCAGATAGTTCACTGTTTTCTTATTGTATGGAAAGCCAACTGATTTTTGTATGTGGATTTTGTGTCCTTCAATTTTATTGAATTCAGTTATTCTAACAATTTTTTGGTGGAGTCTTTCAGATTTTCTATATACATTTTCATTATACATATGTTAGTTGCTCAGTCATGTCCAATTCTTTGTGACCCATGGACTGTAGCCCATCAGGCTCCTCTGTCCATGGGAATCTCCAGGCAAGAATACTGGAGTGGGTTGCCATTTCCTTCTCTAGGGGATCTTCCCAACCCAGGGGTCAAACACAGGTCTCCTGTGTTGCAGGCAGTTTCTATACTGTTAGAGCTACCTGGAATTATGTCATTAGCAAACAGACAATTTTACTTCTTCCTTTCTGATTTGGATATCTTTTATTTATTTTTCTTGCTTAATTATTCTGGCTCAGACTTCCAGTACTAGGTTGAATAGAAGTGGTGAGAAACCCTTGTCTTGTTCCTGATCTTAGAGGAAAAGTTTTCAGCCTTTCAACATTAAGTATAATGTTAGTTGTGAGCTTGTCATATATGGTTTATTATGTTGAGTCACATTCCTTCTAAGTCAGTTTTGTTGAGAGTTTTTATCATGAAAGGATTTTTAAATTTTGTCAAATGATTTTTCTGTAGCTGTTGAAAGTATCATATGATTTTTATCTTTCACTCTATTAATGTGGTGTATCACATTTACATTTGTATATGTTGAACTATCTTTGCATCCCAGGGATAAATCTCACTTTATTTTGGTGTATGAGACTTCTAATGTACTATTGAATTAAGTTTCCTAGTATTTTATTGAGAATTTTCACACCTATATTCATTAGTTCCCTGGAGGAGGAAATGGCAGCCCTCTCCAATATTCTTGCCTGGAGAATCTCATGGACAGAGGAGCCTGATGGGCTACAGTCCATAGGGTCACAAAGAGTCGGACATGACTGAAGCGACTTAGCATGCACACACACACACATATTCATCAGGTATATTGGCTTGAATGCTTCTTTCCTTGAAATGTCTTCATCTGCCATTGGCATGTGGATATTGCTGACCTCATAAAATGAGTTTAGGAGTGTCCCCTCCTCTCAAATTTTTTTGAAAAGTTTAAGATAGATTAACATTCATTCTTTTAAAAATACTTGGTACAGTTCACTGATGAAACCATCCTGTCTTGGGCTTTTTTTGTTGGGAGCTAGTAGATTACTGATCTAGTCTCCTTATTCATTGTGTTGCTCTCTTCTCATTTGAAGTAGTAGTCACCGCCTCCAGTTTTTGCTGACTATCTTCAGGAGATAAATACCTTCTTTCCATCCTACTTGAGATTCCAAGGATTTCTCAGACCTTTTCTCTGTGTATCCCTGTTCCACACCTCTTCCTCTGTCTCATGGCAGAATACTAAAGCTTGTATGCCTTCTCTTGATCTTGTCAAGCCAGTTCTAATGCTGACAAGCCTCCCTTTAGCTTTTCCTAAAATAATGCTAAATGTTCAACATTGTGATTTCTTACATCCCCTGAGAGTTGGGCCTGCTTTCTACAGATGCTCACTAGCCATCTGCAAAGGGTCAGTATTGCTGCTCTTGGGAACTCAGACCAGCCACAGGATGAGGGTGTGTGAGAATAAGGCACCCAGAGTGTTGGGGATACTTATAGACAAGCTGGGGGAAGTGCAGTAAAGAAGTTTCCATTGTCTCATGGATGGGCCTTCTTGATAGAGTATGTGATATAGTTAGTAGGTGCCATGTCCATTTAGTGGCCTCTAAGAGCCCTATTCTTTGCTCTTCCAGCCACTCTCCAGTGAGGTACTCATTTACAGAGTCTCACTTTCCTCCATGGGAGAAATCACAAGCTGAGAAGTTCTCTCTGGGCACTGAGCTGTGACCCTCTGGGGGAAGGCTCACACTCCTAAAGTGACATTGTTTTGCTTACTCTATGCAATGTGTCCAGTTTGAATTTTTTTGTTTGTTTTGTTCCAATGGTGTGCTGGGACCTCTCCCCTGGACCCCTGGACTTCTACAAAGACTCTCTGTCTGTCCACTGGTAATTGTCTAAACCAGTGCTCTCCAGGGACAGTTCCAGGACCATGGCCAAGAAGGGCTGGAATAGGTTCACAGGCTACTTTAGAGTCTACAGCCAGAATTGAGTTCCATATGCCTGTCACCCTACACAGGGACTCCTCTCAGGTCCTTGGGCATATGGCACTGATGACATAACCAAAGCCAAATTGAGCTATGACTAAGTCTTTCGGGGTATGGAGCTGTTTGCCATAGCCACAGCTAGCCAGTCAGCCGCCTGGCTGCGGGCCTGCATTATCAAAATGGCTCCCCTCATTCTTAGACTGCACCAGAGTTTCACAGTCTCCTACCTAGGTACTTTTTGTCCATGGATGGATGTGAAATTATTCTTGTTGTAGAGGATATGGGTGAGAAACATCTTTTTCAGTCATCTTGCTGATTTCACTCCTGTTTTCATCTTTATTTTCTAGTTTCTTGAAGTGAGAGATTAGGTTACTAATTGGAGATCTTTTCTTTATTCTGTTGTAAATATTTTTTGTGATAAATTTCCCTGTGGGTACTACTTTAGCTGCATTTCACAAACTTTGATCAGTTGTATGTTCATATTCATTTGGTTCTAAACGTATAATTTTATTTCCTTTGAGAGTTCTCATTTGACCTCTGGGTTATTTGGTATAGTACTGTTTAATTTACAACTGTTTTAGAGGATTTCTGTTGTCTTTCCATTATTGACTTCTAGTTTGATTCTATTCTGGTCACAGAACATACTCCATAAATTCATTTTATATTTATTGAAAAGAATAGATATTATTCTTTTGTTGGCTGGAGTGTCCTACACATATCTGTTAGAGCCTGTTGGTTGATCATATTTTTTAATTCTTTTGTTTCCTCACTGATTTTCTGTCCCATTGTTCTCTAAATTGATGAGAGGAGTATTCAAACCCCAGGACATAATTGTGCATTTATTTATTTCTCTTTTAAATTATGTTTTTGCTTCATATATTTATGAAGTTCTGATATTTAGTACATGAAAATGTAGGATTCTTATGTCATTTTGTCATATTTATTCTTTGTCATTATATATCTCTTTTTGTCTGGTACATATATTAGCTTTGAAGTCTACTTAATCAGATATTTATATAGGCACTCCTGCTTTACTCTTGCTTTTTATAAAAATGAATATTTTCATGGTATAATGCTTTTCATACTTTTATTTTCAGTCTACCTATATCACTAAAGGTGAAGTGTATTTTTTACATACAGCACATAATTTGATCATCCTTTTAATTAACTTGACTTCCATTGATGTACATTTACATCACTAACATCTAAAGTAAGGATTGATATATTAGGTTTATTTCTACAATTTCATTGTTCATTTTGTTTGTTCATTTTGTTTCTTTTATCTGTTTTCCTTTTCTTGCCTTTGTATTGGTAAATTGAACTGATTTTAAAATCCATTGTTATTTATCTATAGTATTTTAAAGTACATATCACTGTATAGTTTGTGTTTAGTAATTACTTTTTTATAATATTCATATGCAACATATGCTATGGACATTTTGCTACAATAGGGATAGAAACTTCATTTCCATAGGTTCCTTTATTCCTCTCAATTTTTAAATGTAAAATCATGACATAAATTGAGTACCATGAATGATGATGTTATAATCTTTGCTTCAGTTGTAAGATCGGTTGCTTCCCTGGTGGCTCAGATGGTAAAGCATCTGTCTACAGTGCAGGAGACCTGAGTTTGAGCCCTGGGTTGGGAAGATCCCCTGGAGAAGGAAATGACACTCCACTCCAGGACTATTGCCTGGAAAATCCCATGGACAGAGGAGCCTGGTAGGCTACAGCCCTTGGGGTTGCAAAGAGTCGGACATGACTGAGCAACTTCACTTTCAGTTGTAAGATATTATAAAAACTCATCAAAAGAACGATAGTCCATTATGTGCTGTGCTGTGCTTAGTAACTCAGTTGTGTCCGACTCTTTCAACCCCATGGAATTGTAGTCCCCCAGGCTTCCAGTGGTCATGTATGGATGTGAGAGTTGGACTGTGAAGAAGGCTGAGTGCTGAAGAATCGATCGTTTTGAACTGTGGTGTTGGAGGAGACTCTTGAGAGTCACTTGGACTGCAAGGAGATCCAACCCATCCATTCTGAAGGAGATCAGCCCTGGGATTTCTTTGGAAGGAGTAACGCTAAAGCTGAAACTCCAGTACTTTGGCCACCTCATGTGAAGAGTTGACTCACTGGAAAAGAGACTGATGCTGGGAGGGATTGGGGGGCAAGAGGAGAAGGGGACGACGGAGGATGAGATGGCTGGATGGCCTCACTGACTCGATGGACGTGATTCTGAGTGAACTCCAGGAGTTGGAGATGGACAGGGAGGCCTGGCGTGCTGTGATTCATGGGGTCGCAAAGAGTCAGACACGACTGAGCGACTGAACTGAACTGAACTGAACTGAGGCTCCTCTGTCCATGGGGACTCTCCAGACAAGAATATTGGAGTGGGTTGCCATGCTCTCCTCCAGGGGATCTTCCCAACCTAGGGGTCAAGCCCAGGTCTCCTGCACTGCAGGCAGATTCTTCACTGTCTGAGCCATTAGGGAAGCCCATACCTACCCCTATTTTTATCCATTCCTTTGTTTCTCCTTCCTCCTGAAATCTCACCCTCTTCTTGTTTTAATTTCTTTTTTGTTAAGGAACTTCCTTGAGCTCTTTTTAAAGATTAGCTCTGCTGCTGCTGCTGAGTCACTAGTGACACATTATTTTAGCTTTCCTTAATCTGAGATTGCTGCTACTGCTGCTAACTCGCTTCAGTAATGTCCAACTCTGTGCAGCCCCATACACAGCAGCCCACCAGGGACCCCCACCCCTGGGATTCTCCAGGCAAGAACGCTGCAGTGGGTTGCCATTTCCTTCTCCAATAATCTGAGATTATTCCTTTATTATAGAATAATACTTTTACCTGATATAGAATTCATGATTCAGAGTTCTTTTCCTTCATCTCTTGAAAAAATACACCACTTTCTTATGGCTTGCTTGGTTCCAAGGAGAAATGTGCTGTCATTTGAACTGTATCTCCCCTATAGGTAGCATTTTATTTGTTCCTAGTGTCTTTCAAGATGTTTTACTTAATTTTAGTCTTGAGAAGTTTAATTATGATGAGTTTTGTCATGTAATAGCTACTGTCATTATTAGTCTGAGTTCAATAAAGACAGGGACTCAGACTACCGTAGTCAGTCCCAGATATACAAGGGATGCTTGATAAAATGCCCTGAAAGAATGAAAACCCACAGGCACTTTGGTTATCATTGAATGTAAATTTGCTTTGAAGTACACATGGAGATGAAACAGAAGCTTGGTGTATTTCCTAGGTTTCTGGGATTTAGTGGCACATAGGTTATATCCTGTTTCTTTTGGGTTACCTTTTAAAATTCTTTAAAAACATTTTTAAAAATTCATTCAGAGTTATTTAAAGTAATTTGTATCCTTATGTACTACATAAAATTCTCATATCAATATATTTGGCATCTTTTCATAGTAAGTTGTTCATTGTAATACAAGATTTTAATGAATTGATCAGCTCCAAATAAACACAGTTATGGGCATCATTGGAGCTCTGCTCTTTTAATAACTTAATAATTATC
>SJYE01001716.1:107007-136731 GCA_006408755.1 Eudorcas thomsonii
GTTGGTCAATTTTAAAATATTCCCTGTGCAGTCAGAAGTACAAACATTAATATCTGTTTATTGGCAGGCAGGAAATTTTAATATAATACCTGTTTACTTTGAGAAAGCTGCTCTTGAACAGGAAATCAATATTCATTCATCCAGTTTTTTTTTTTTCTTTTGATATTTGCTTGGCATTTGTCTTTGGTACCTGTGACTCTAATAAAGTTTTAAGTTTAAAGTCAGAATTCCTTCATTCAGTTTTATATGTGTATTTGCCTACACATTTGGGCTTTGTCCATGGTCTTTGCTACTACACATCTGTTTGACATAATCTGAAACACATTTCCCAAATAGGTGAAAATTAACTAAAAGGATGCAACGTAGATGCTACCAAAAATATGAGAAAGTGAACAGATTTCATAACCTGTATGAGCCTTTAGTGAGTGAAATTATCTTTCTTTTTTCTTGTTTGTTGTTGTTATTGTTGTGTCCATCTCTTTGTGACTTCAATGGACGGCAGCACCCCAGACTTCCCTGTCTTTCACTATCTCCTGGGGTTTACTCAGATTTACGCCCCTTGAGTCGATGATGCCATCCAAGCATCTCATCCTCTGTTGTCCCCTTCTCCTCCTGCCTTCAATCTTTCCCAGCATCAAGGTCTTTTCCAATGGAGTCAGCTCTTCACATCAGGTGTCCAAAATATTGGAGCTTCACCTTCAGCATCATGAACATTCAGGGTTGATTTCCTTTAGGACTGATGGGTTTAATCCCCTTGCTGTTCAAGGAACTCTCAAGAATCTTCTCCAGCAGCACAGTTTGAAAGTGTCAGCTCTTCAACACTCAGCGTTCTTTCCGATCCAACTCTCACATCCACACATGACTACTGCAAAAAATCATAGCTTTGACTATACAGACCTTTGTAGGCAAAGTAATGCCTCTGCTTTTAAAAGACAGTCTAGGTTTGTCATCAGAGAAGGCAATAGCAACCCATTCCAGTACTCTTGCCTGGAAAATCCCATGAACAGAGAAGCCTGGTAGGCTGCAGTCCATGGGGTCACAAAGAGTTGGACACGACTGAGCGACTTCACTTTCACACACTGGAGAAGGAAATGGCAGCCCACTCCAGTGTTCTTGCCTGGAGAATCCCAGGGGCGGGGGAGCCTAGTGGGCTGCCATCTATGGGGTCACACAGAGTCGGACACGACTGAAGTGACTTAGCAACAGCAGGTTTGTTGTAGATTTTCTTCCAAGGAGCAAACTTCTTTTAATTTTATTGCTGCAGTCACCATCTGCAGTGATTTCAGAGCCCTAGAAAAAGCAGTCTATCAGTATTTTCATTTTTTCCCCATCTATTTGCCTTGAAGTGATGGGACCAGATGCCATGATCTTCGTGTTTTGAATATTGAGTTTTAAGCCAGCTTTTTCACTCTCCTCTTTCCCCTTCATCAAGAGGCTCTTTAGTTTCTCTTCACTTTCTGCCATCAGGATGTTGTCTTCTGCATGTCTGAGGTTATTGATGTTTCTCCCAGCAGTCTTGATTCTAGCTTGTGCTTCATCCATCCTGGCAATTTGCATGATTTACTCTGCATGTAAGTTAAATAAGCAGGGTAACATCTTGACATACTCCTTTCCTAATTTTGAACCAGTCCATTTTTCCATGTCTGGTTCTAACTGTTGACCTGAATACAGGTTTCTCAAGAGACAAGTAAGGTGGTCTGGTATTCCCATCTCTTCAGAATTTTCCAAATTTGTTGTGATCCACACAGTCAAAGGCTTTGGTGTAGTCAATGAAGCAGAAGTAGATGTTTGTCTGGAATTTCCTTGCTTTTTCTATGATCCAATGGGTGTTGGTAATTTGATCTCTGGTCCCTCTGCATTTTCTAAAACCAGCTTGAACATCAGAGAGTTCACAGTTCACATATTGCTGAAGCCTGGCTTGGAGAATTTTGAGCATTACTTTACTAGCATGTGAGAGGAGTGCAATTGTGCGGTAGTTTGAGCATTTCTTTGGCATTGCCTTTCTTTGGATTGGAATGAAAACTGACCTTTTCCAGTCCTGTGGCCACTGCTGAGTCTTCCAAATTTGCTGGCATGTTGACTGCAACACTTTAACAGCATCATCTTTGAAATAGCTCAGCTGGAATTCCATCACCTCTACTAGCTGTATTTATAGTAATGCTTCCTAAGGCTCAGTTGACTTCACATTCCTGGATATCTGGTTCTAGGTGAGTTGATCACACCATCATGGTTATCTGGGTCATTAAGACCTTTTTGTACAGTTCTTTTGTGTATTCTTGGCACCTCTTCTTAATCCTTCTGCTTCTGTTAGGTCCTGCTACTTGAGATCTCTAGTCTTTCCCATTCTGTTGTTTTCCTCTATTTCTTTGCATTGTTCACTTAATAAAACTTTCTTATCTCTCCTTGCTATTCTTTGGAACTCTGCATTCAGATGGGTATATCTCCTTTTCTCCTTTGTGTTTTGCTTCTCTTCTTTTCCCAGCCATTTGTAAGGCCTCCTCAGAAAACCATTTTTCCTTGTTGCATTTCTTTTTCTTGGGGAAGGTTTTGGTCACCACTTCCTATACAGTATTATCAAACTCTGTCCATAGTTCTTCAGGCATTCTGTCTGTCAGATCTTATCCCTTGACTCCATTTGTAACTTCCACTGTATATCATATCAGATTTGATTTAGGTCATACCTGAATGGTCTAGTGGTTTTTCCTACTTTCTTCAATTTAAGTCTGAATTTGGTAATAAGGAGTTCATGATCTGAGCCACAGTCAGTTCCCAGTCTTGTTTTTGCTGAATATATAGAATTTCTCCATCATCGGCTGCAAATACTATCATATTTTGGTATGGCCCATCTGGTGATGTCCATGTGTAGAGTCTTCTCTTGTATTATTGGAAGAGGCTGTTTGCTATGACCAGTGTGTTCTCTTGGCAAAACTCTGTTAGGCTTTGGTATGCTTCATTTTGTACTCCAAGGCCAAACTTGCCTGTTACTCCAGGTATCTCTTGACTTCTTACTTTTGCTTTCCAGTCCCCTATGATGAAAAGAACATCTTTTAGGGGGCCTTTAATGAGTAAAATTTTGTTTCTTCTTTCTTGTTTGTGGAAAATATATAATCCATAGAATTCATAGTATCTGAACCATTATATTCTGTCCTTGTTGATTTTTATAATATTATCCTGCATTTAATTTAATGAAAATGCAGGAACTATAGCATTTGAATTCAAGATAACATAAATTCCACCCTTCATTGCCTCANATTGCCTCATGTGATTGCTCTGGAAAGATACAATTATAAATCTTTACAATTGTAAAGATACAATTATATAACTTAGTCATTAACTAATGACTAAGATATTATAATTTAAAAATCAGGAAATTTTGAATGATACTCATAAAGGAAAACACTCAATAAAGATATAAAATGAAATGTGTGAATTTTCTAGAAGAATTTCATCAGGATTATTACTATCNGATTATTACTATCTAAATTGAAAGGTAAATCATTTTCATAAATGTACTTTGTCTCTAAATCTACTTGGAATCTATGCCTTCATTTAGATAGCTGGAGACATAGGCCAAGGCCCTTGTTTACCATCAGAAGGAAGGATGAACAGGAACATGTTATATCCTATTGAATATCCACTTTAATTCAGAAACCAGTATGATTCATTCTTCCACTGTCTTGGGTAATGTCATCCTAGGTTGTGTATACTATGACCATAATAATGTTAATATTTTAAACATGTGCTCAGCCTGATATTTTTCCACAATAAAAGGTCAGGATTATATCTATGTTTCACTTAGTCTTTTCAAAAAAAAATTATGAGCTTAGTTCTTACTTTCTTGGTTCCCCTACATTTAGTTAATTCTCCATCCATTTGCAGTGGATTTAGATCATTTCCTTATACCTTGACCTGACCTTTGGAAAAATATAACTGCAAAGTCAATTTCTTCAGACTACTTTTCAGTTTATTTTTGTGTTTATGGGGTATCTTGATTTCTAAAGATCTTTGACATAATTTTTTATGAATACAACCAGAAAACATATGACATGTGTTTCACTCCCTAACACAATAAAATTTGTTCCCTAATGCCCTTGTATTTTTCTATAAGAAAAAAAAGAGGCAATAATGGCAGTGTATTTGTGTAGAAGAAGCAAAAGAGAAACAACCATTCTGCTTCATTACAGTTATCTGCATTCATTTTTAACTAACATTACAAATGTTCTCTTAGATACTTTCTTTAAAATTAGAAGTATCCAGTATCTTTCATGCTGATATATTTCTGCAAGCATTAAGTTGTAAGAGAGTCTCAACAGAAATGTGAAATATACCTACTTCTTTAGGTTTCAGTATATTTTCCTAGTAGATGAATGCATTTATCATAAGTAATGGTATTTTTCAAGTGCACTCACAATATGAAATACATTTTGATTCTTATGTCCTGAGGTCTGACAACCTTCTTATATTGAATAAATGACTTAAAGTTACTGAGAAACTTAAAAATGTTGAAATAATATATATTTTTAATGTATAGCTTTTGATTTTGTTCAATTTTGGTTCTGAGGATATAATAATGAACACCTTATACTATGAACACAGAAAGTTTTCTTTTTTTGAGGTTTAACAGAAAATTTTATAGGTTTGGGTTACATTTCTGTTATAGCTTAATGATTGAGGTTCCCTTAGGAGGCTGCAGTCACATGTTGGCAATATCCAAAGACATCTCAAGGTTTGACTGAGCTAGCTCATCAAAATGGTTAACAAAACTAGAAGTTAATGATAGTTAGTATCTAGTAGTGCAGCTGTTATTGGCTAATGGTGCCTACATGCAGTCTCTATGAAATGTGTGTCTTAACTAGTTGAATTTTATATACAGTGACTGGTTTCCCACAGTGTGTAGTCCAAAAGAACTACAGAGCATTTTCTGATATAGAACTAGAATTTATGCAGCTTTATTTAGCTACTTTCTATTGGCTATAGGAGAATCACTGTATTGATTTGGATAGTGAAAGGGACTATCAGTCAGTCAGTTTAGTCACTCAGTTGTGTCTGACTCTTTGTGACTCCATGGACTGCAGCACGCCAGGCTTCCCTGTCCATCACCAACTCCTGGAGCTTGCTCAAACTCATGTCCATCAAGTCAGTGATGCCATCCAACCATCTCATCCTTTGTTGTCCACTTCTCTTCCTGCCTTCAATCTTTCCCAGAATTTTAGGGGACAATTGAAAACTAGCCCATGCCAGTTCTGTCTTTAAATTCATTTTAGTTGTCCCAATGCTGTACTATACTCCTGAATATATCCACTCAATGTTCCATCCTTGGGGGGCTATACCTAAATAGGTATTAGAAATCTCAGGTCATCCAGATGACCCTTGAAACTTGGGGGAGTGATGTGAGATAGACTGACCTAATCATATTTAGTACTTGACCAGCTTCCCCACAAACCAACTCAATGCTCAACATCTCCTTTTTCTCTCTCATCAAGTATAAATTAAGTTCTGAAGAGAAATGACTCTGTGTCCTAGTGACTACACATTTTTCTTATTTGCTGGGCATGAGGATAAGGGAAAAGAGAAGAACAAAAAGCATGACAAACAATGAGATGGTGGCTATTCTATCTTCTAAATTAAATGATCTCTAAAATGTAAGGCCCATGGGAGAGGAGGAAAGAGAAAAAGGCTCAAGGAAGACTATTTTAAGGAGTACATGTCACTTTGTGTTTTCCTTAAAGGACCAGAGTTTGTCTAGGGATAATTTAAGTATGATGATTCATACCTAAAATTTGCATTTTAAATACTTTGCATCCTCTGATGAGTTAGGATAGACACATGATAGAGTTCAAAGTATCAGAACAGCTTATCTATTATTCTTAATGATCTTGTTATCTTAAAAACTAAAAATAATGTGTTTCTAATAAAAAGCTCTGCTTAGTCTGGGACAGTAATGAGCCCAGTTTGGTGATTATTCATGATCATCATATTTTTCTTATTCCTTTGTTTGCCTTCCCAAAGAACAACACAGTAAACACAACAGTAAATACACAATAGTAAATATTTGCTTCATTCCTACTAAATATTTAGCAGAGTAACATTATTTAATTTTCATATAACTACTTAGATATCACTGTCTCCAATTTACCAAAGACACATACACTGTGTCTCCAGTTTACCAAAGACACACGCTCAAACACACACACACACACATCTTTACACAGTCACATCAAAGAATGGGTAGTATGTAGTGGGCACAGTGTCCATTTAGATAACATACCCCAGATCCTGTCTCCCCTGCTCCAATCCCAACTCAACAGAAAATCTTTGGTCACATACTTGTCCCAGCTTGGAGTCCTGTAAACCTCGGATTCAGGCCATTCTGAATGGTGATAGGCTAAAGAATATGTCAGACCCCTGAGCTATATTTTCAATATCAATAGCCCTGGGGAAGCTGATTAAAATTTTCTATTACTTTATTTATTATGTATTTATTTTATGACACTGCATGGCATGTGGGATCTTAGTTCCTCAACCACGGATCAAACCCTTGCCTCCTGCATTGGAAGCACAGAGTCTTAACTACTGAACCACCAGGAAGTCCCCACAAATCTCTGTTCTTTTAGAAGGTTAAACCAAGCATTAACTTTGGCACATGTAAGCAGAATAGGTGCCCTACTGGATAGTATAATGTAAGAAATGCCACATAGATAAAGGAATAATTTCTATAATTATCTGTCAGCAGAATTTGAAGTTTTCTGATCAGAGGCTTACCTTTTATATATTTAAATTTTTCCCAGCTTCACTAAGGTATGATTGACAAATGTTGTATATATTTAAGGTAAACAATGTGATGAATAAATACAATATATACTGTGAAATGATCTTCCAATCAGGTTAACCTGTTCAGCACATCACATAGTTTATCTTTTGGTGTATGTGGTAAGAACACTAGGGACCTGTCTTAGCAGATTTCAACTGTACAATGCATTATTAGCAACTATAGGCTCTGCTATACATTTGATCTCTAGAATCTATTTATCTTATTAATATAGCTGAAAATTTGTACCCTTTAACCAATATTCCCTATTTCCTCTAACCCCTAGCCCCTGGCAACCATTGTTCTACTCTCTGTTTCTGTGAGTTCAACCTTTTTAGAGTCTGCATTTAAGTGACATCGTGCAAAATTTATTATTCTGTATCTGGCTTATTTTACTTAGTGTAATCTCCTCAGGCTTCATCTGTGTTGTCCCAAATGGCAAGAGTTTCATCTTTTTTATGGCTCAATATTACTTCACTTTGTACATGTACCACATTTTCTTTATTCATCTGTAGGCGGACACTTGGGCTATCTCCATATCTTGGCTATAATGACTAATGCTATAATAACATGGGGGTGCAGATACATCTTTGAGATACTAATTTCATGTCCTTTAAATATATGCCTATAAGTAGGATTGCTGGATCATATGGTAATTCATTTTTAGTTTTTTGATGAAACTTCAAGTTTTCTGTAATGTCTATACCAAATTTTAAATCCCACCAGCAGTGTTAAGTGGTTTTCTTTATTCCACATTCATGCTAACACTTATGTTTTGACTCTGTTTTGACTCTGTGATAGTAACAGTCCTAACAGATATGAGGTGATATCCCATAGTGACTTTGATTTGCATTTCCCCGATGAATGGTGATATTGAGCACCTTTCATATATTTCTTGGCCATTTGTATGTCTTCTTTGGAAAAAATATCTCTTGAGGTCCTCTGCCCATTTTTAATAGGGTTATTTGTGGGTTTTCTTGCTATTGAGTTCTGTGAATTCCTTATATATTTTAGATAACATCCCCTATTAGATACATGATTTGAAAATATTTTCTCCCTGTCCAAAGGTCACCTTCTCATTTGGTTGATTTCTTTTCCTTTGCTGTGCAGAAATCTTTTAGTGTGATATAGTCCTGTTGCTTATTTTTGCTCTTGATTCCAGTGATTTTGCTGTCATATTTGAAAAGTCTTTTTCATGCTATTTTAAATAGGATTATTTTCTTAATCTCTTTTTCAAATAGTTCATTGTTAGTGTATAGTAACACAACTCATTTTTGTATGTTTATTTTATATCCTGCAACTTTCCTGAATTAACTTATTATGTAAAGTTTTTTTCTGGAATCATTGTACAAATAAAATCAAAGATAATGATCTTAGAGGAAAAGCTTTTAGTCTTTCAATGTTGAATATATTAGCTGTGGACTTTTTATATGTGGCCTTTTTTATGTTGAAGTAATTTTCTTCTGTTCCTAAACTGTTGAGTGTATTTATAATAAAGTGGTGTTAAATTTTGTCATTTTTTTTCTTGCATATCTTGAGATGACCATGTGTTTTTTTTTTATCCTTTATTCTGTTAAAGTGGTTTATCATATTAATTAATTTTCTTATGTGGAACTTTCTTCACATCCTATAGTTAAATCCTATTTATACATGGTGTATGATCCTATTACCANCCTATTACCATGGCACTGAATTCCATTTGATAGCATTTGTTGAGGATTTTTGCATCTATACTCATCAGGGATATTTGCCAGTAGTTTGCTTTTCTTGTAGTGTCTTTTTCGGGCTTTAGCATCAAGATAAATTAAGTTTGGAAGTATTTGGAAGAATTCCCTCATCTTTAATATTTTGGAAGAGTTTGAGATGGATTGACGTTAATTCTTATTTACATATTTGAATTCACCATCTGTTCCTGGGCGTTTCTTTGTTAGGAGGATTTTGATTACTGACTCAATGTTCTTAATATTCATATGTTCAGATTTTCTGTTTATTCATGATTTTGTCTTGGTAAATCCTTTTTTTCTGGGGGATTATCCGTCTCTTCTCGGTTATGCAGATTTTATGTATAATTGTTTATAGCAGTCTCTTCTGGTCATTTCTATTGCTGGGGCATCAATTGTAATGTGTCCTTGTTCATATATGATTTTGTACATTTCAGTCATGTTTTTTCTTAATCTAGCTAATTTTATTTTGTTATTTTCGAAAAACTCTGACTAGTTGATTTTTTTTCTATTTGTTTCTCTTTTGTCTCTTTAATTTCTGCTCTACTCTTTATTTCCTTCTTTCTGCTAACTTCAGGTTGGGTTTTTCTTCATTTTCTTGTTTCTTGAGAAATAGAATTAGATTGTTTGACTTCTTTCTTTTTAATGTAGGCGTTTATCAGTATAAATTTCCATCATGGTAGTACTTTTGCTGCATTCCATAAGCAATGTTGTATTTTCATTTTGTCTCAAGATATTTTATAACATCTTCTGGTTCATTGGTTCAAGATTTCACTGTTGTTGTTTTTTTTTTTAATTTAATTGTTTAATTTCCATATATTTGTGTATTTTCCAGTTTTCCATCTGCTATTGATATCTAGTTTCATTCCACTATGGAGGAAAAAGACAACTGGTCAAACTTCAATCTTCTTAAATGTGTTCAGACTTGATTTGTGACCTAACATGAAGTCTGTCCTTGAGAATGTTCCAGAGAGGAATGTGAATGCTGTTGCTATTGAGTGAAATGTTCTGTATATATTCATTAGAATCATTTGTCTGTAGTGTTGCTCCTTGCTCCTGTCTTTTCTCTTATTGATCTTTTGTCTAGGTTTTCATTCCATTCAATTATTCCATTATTGAAAATGGGGCATTGAAATATCCTATTATTGTTCTATTGCTGTCTATTCTTCCCTTAAGTTCTGTCAATCTTTGGTCTATATATTTAGCTACTCTATTGTCGGGCATATATGTAGCTATAATATGTATAATTGTTTTTTTGTTCTGGCAAGCTGATTTGATATAAAAATCCTTCTTTGTCTTCTTGACAGTTTTTAATTAAGTTTGCTTTGCCTCCTAGAAGTAAGGCTAGGTATGCTCTTTTGTTTACCATTTTCATGGAATATTCTTTCTTTCCTTTAACTTTCAGCCTATGTGTATCTTTAAACCCAAATTTAGTCTCTTGTAGACAGCACATACTTGGATCTTATTTTTTTATCCTATCAGCCACTGTCTCTTTTGAAGAGAGTTTTATTTATTAATAGTTAAAGTAGTGATATGGAGGAACTTACTATTTTGTTTTTTTCCGTATGTCTTATAGCTCTTCTGTGCATCTTTTCTCATCTTGCTATCTTCCTTTGTGTTGTATTGCTTTTTTAAATAGTAATATGCTTTGGTTCTTTTCTCATTTTCTCTCGGGTATCTTCTGTAGGTGTTTTCTTTGTGGTTACCATGGGACTTACATAAAACATCTTATAAGTTTAACAATCCATTTTAAGCTGATAACAAATTCAGTTGCATACAAAATCACTACACTTCTTTAGTGATGTGCAAGTTACATGTGAAACGTTGACTCATTGGAAAAGACCCTGATGCTGGGAGGGATTGGGAGCAGGAGGAGAAGGGGACGACAGGATGAGATGGCTCGATGGCATTGCCGACTCGGTGGACATGAGTTTGGGTGAACTCCGGGAGTTGGTGATGGGCGGGGAGGCCTGGCGTGCTGCGATTCATGGAGTCGCAAAGAGTTGGACATGACTGAGCAACTGAACTGAATTGAACTATTTAAAAATAATTGAATTTTCATTTGGGACATTGAGTTATTCCAGTTTTTATAGTAATAGCATTGTATTCTTTGTACACTATAGAAATAAGTTATGATTTTAAACATCTTTAAGATTCCATTTTTGTCATCCTGGAGAGAATGACACTCCAGTTATTTTTAAAATGCCCATTCACTGTTATTCTGTAAGCATTCCCTAAAGTTAAAAGTATCAGACTCATGGCTGCATAGCACCATTAATCTTTAACTGTAGTCCTATGCAGTGGGATATAAGCCAAACCCTGTCCCCAGTTTTCATACAGAGAACAGGGTAATGATAAAGTTTTAAACATTGATAATATATTTTTGTTCCAGATATCCTGAGTCATACATGGCATTCTTCCTACCTGGCAGTGATCCTGAATTTTTTGTAAAACCTCAGATTGGAGAACTTCTTCCTAAAGGAACTCTCATCACTGTGGGTTTTATACCCATGATGTACAGCAGGAAATACAAAGCAACATTAGCAATACAGGTGAGTTTTAGAAAGGTAATAGTCAAGGATATTTGATGTCACAAAAGTCATTAAATGACATTGGGAAAAACGTTTCACTCAATGATCAAAGGTAAAGAACAGCAACATTATCTTGCAAAAGTCAACATATTTCAACTGTTTTATTTTTTAAAATTTCATTTTGGTCAAAAAAGAAATCTCAAATGTGAAATATAATCCAAATGTTGTTATCATCAATGGAAACAGGAAATTGTTTCTTTTCCACACTGAGGAATTGTGGAAAAGATAAATAATGACTGAAAAGTGATTTGTATAGACATATTATTTCCTATAATAACTTGTCCAAAGGCTTTGGGTTTCCCAAGTGGCTCAGAGGTAAAGAATCTGCCTGCAATGCAGGAGATGCAAAAGTTGCAGGTTAAATCCCTGGGTTGGGAAGATCCCTGGTGTAGGAAATGCCAACGTGCTCCAGTATTCTTGCCTGGAAAATTCCCGGGACAAAGAAGCCTGGCAGGCTACAGTCCATGGAGTTGCAAAGAGTCAGACACAACTGAACACAAGACCCCTTTATTCAAAGACTTTAGGTGATTTCCAATAGAAATTTTGAAACCTTTGATTTCAAAGGATAAAGAATAAGGTGTTAGGAAAATGTTACAGGCTAAAATGAAGAAAATTAAACAGAAAATAAAATTTATTTTGAATTGAAATAAAATAGTGTGAAATGGGCCATTAATATAAAATAATGTTAAAGTGATCATTTTGTTAAAAGTTAAGGTAAATAAAACTCTGAAAATTTATTCAGTATGTAGAATTTCTCCATAAAATTCCCCACATCTGTCCTACTATGAACTTTCGGCTAAAGGTAACATTCAAGTTATTTTGGAAAAGATGGCTATTACCACTGTCTTTTTTCAGTAGGACAGGCACAAGGGAATTGTAGTCATATTTTGAGACACAACTACTGATGCCAAAGTGACTACTAGACTTCTGAATCAGACACTAATTAGGCAGCCCCACTGGCAGAAAAATGTGTTGTTACTGCTTCAATGAATGAATAGAGAAAAATACTGAAAATTGCTTGAGAAGAGTGTTTATTTTTCATCTTTTTGAGACCCCTTTCAACTCAAGTAATAAAAATATAAAGCATCTGGAGCCTTGCTGCACATAACTATTTCCTGAGTTAATAGTTGATTACAATTATTATGTTAATGTGCTTGCTTACTTCTTAAAATGATATTTTAAAGAGAGATTTGTGAATAAAATTATATCCAGTTTATAACATATGGTGGATATTTCTGAAATTAACTATTAATACTTAGGAAGTTTTACCAACAAAATTCTGTTTCTGATTTCCCTGTGCGGACTTGACAATTAAATCACTAGCAGCAGAACTGAAGGGTTTTTGTGAAATAATAAGTTTATATGGGATCAACTGAGAATATAACATTTTGATTTAGTGTGAAGTAGTATAGTTTGATAAAGTGTAAATGAGAAAAATTGAGAAATCACTATTTTGATTTAAGAAATCATTGTTGATCCTATTTCTATTATGGAGAATTTAAAATATGTGCCAAAATGGAGAGAATACTTTCTGTGCACTCATCATCCCACATGAACTCTTATCAACTCAAGGCCAGTCCTGTTTCAAGTATGTTTCCACCCCCTTCCTCACTTCCCATATTATTTTGAAGAAAATCCAAGACTTCCTATTACCTACGAATATTCTCTATCGATCTCTAAAAGATAAAAATCTTAACAATGACACCATTATCATATCTAAAAATCAATAAAAATTCCTTAACACCATGCATACTAAATATCTATTTGAAAGTGAAAGTCACTTAGTCATGTCTGGCTCTTTGCGATCCCATGGACTATGCAATCTATGGAATTCTCCAGGCCAGAATACTGGAGTAGGTAACCTTTCCCTTCTCCCGGGGATCTTTCCAACCCAGGGTCTCCCACACTGCAAGCAGATTCTTTACCAGCTGAGCCACAAGGGAAGCCCAAAAATACTGGAGTGGATAACCTATCTCTTTTCCAGTAGATCTGCCCAACCCAGGAATCAAACCAGGGTCTCTTGCATTGCAGGTGGATTCTTTACCACCAGAGCTATCAGGGAAGCCCCTAAGTATCCATTTAGTGTTCAAATTTTCAGTTGACTCATACATCTCATATTTTTCATTTAAATATGTAAAGACATAAAAATAGTAGGTAGAGTCCTATGAATCCTTCTCCCAGCTCTCCCAGTGGTGATATCTCATACAGCTGTAGTAAAATATCAAAACAAAGATATTAACAAAAATGGCACCCCACTCTAGTACTCTTGCCTGGAAAACCCCATGGACAGAGGAGCCTGGTAGGCTGCAGTCCATGGGGTCACCAAGAGTTGGACACGACTGAATGACTTCACTTTCACTTTTCACTTTCATACATTGGAGAAGGAAATGACAGCCCACTCCAGTGTTCTTGCTTGGAGAATCCCAGGGACGGGGAAGCCTGATGGGCTGCCGTCTATGGGATCGCACAGAGTCGGACACGACTGAAGTGACTTAGCAGTAGCAGAAGAGACCCTATTCCATGTTTTGTGCTTTTCACATCCATTTGTGTGTCTATGTGTGTATGTTTGTATATGTCTGGTTCTAGGCAATTTGAACCCATTTATAGATGTATATACCTATAATCACAAGTGAGGTAGAAAACTCTTCCATCACAGCAGAGAAACTATGTCTTGGTAACTCTTTCTGGTCAAGTCCAACACTGTAATTCCCTCTCTACCCCTGGCAACTAGTCATCTTTTCTCCATTCCTATGATTTTGTGATTTCTAAAATACTATGTAAATGGAATCATGTGTAAGATTTTGAGACTGGCTTTTTTATTTTTAGTTTGCAGATTTTATTTCAAATTATATATGGCAGGCGAGCACCANCACCAAATTACATATGGCAGGCAGGAAAGAATCCCGCTTAAGACCTCACAAGTTTGCATGAAACCCCATTCATTTTGTTTTTTAATTTAAATATTATTATTAATTTTTTTTACTTTACACTATTGTATTGGTTTTGCCATACTTCAACATGAATCTGCCACAGGTGTACATGTGTTCCCAATCCTAAACCCCCCTCCCACCGCCCTCCCCATACCATCCTTCTGGGTCATCCCAGTGCACCAGCCCCAAGCATCCTGTAACCTGCATCGAACCTAGACTGGCGATTTGTTTCTTACATGATATTATACATGTTTCAATGCCATTCTCCCAAATCATCCCACCCTCTCCCTCTCCCACAGAGTCGAAAAGACTGTTCTATACATCTTTGTCTCTTTTGCTGTC
Organism: Eudorcas thomsonii; assembly: GCA_006408755.1. Taxonomy (NCBI): domain Eukaryota; kingdom Metazoa; phylum Chordata; class Mammalia; order Artiodactyla; family Bovidae; genus Eudorcas; species Eudorcas thomsonii. The sequence continues at coordinate 121,400 of SJYE01001716.1, forward strand.
TCCCATGCAAGGTTATTGTTGCCATCTTTCTAAATGCCATATATATGTGTTAGTATCCTGTATTGTTGGTTTTTTTTTCTGGCTTACTTCACTCTGTATAATTGGCTCCAGTTTCATCCACCTCATTAGAACTGATTCAAATGTATTCTTTTTAATGGCTGAGTAATACTCCATTGTGTATATGTACCACTGCTTTCTTATCCATTCATCTGCTGATGGACATCTAGGTTGCTTCCATGTCCCAGCTATTATAAACAGTGCTGCAATGAACATTGGGGTACATGTGTCTCTTTCAATTCTGGTTTCCTTGGTGTATATGCCCAGCAGTGGGATTGCTGGGTCATAAGGCAGTTCTATTTCCAGTTTTTACTAAATCTTCACACTGTTCTCCATAGTGGCTGTACTAGTTTGCATTCCCACCAACAGTGTAAGAGGGTTCCCTTTTCTCCACACCCTCTCCAGCATTTATTGCTTGTAGACTTTTGGATCGCAGCCATTCTGACTGGTGTGAAATGGTACCTCATTGTGGTTTTGATTTGCATTTCTCTGATAATAAGTGATGTTGAGCATCTTTTCATGTGTTTGTTAGCCATCTTTATGTCTTCTTTGGAGAAATGTCTACTTAGTTCTTTGGCCCAATTTTTTGATTGGGTCATTTATTTTTCTGGAATTGAGCTGCAGGAGTTGCTTATATATTTTTGAGATTAGTTGTTTGTCACTTGCTTCATTTGCTATTATTTTCTCCCATTCAGAAGGCTGTCTTTTCACCTTGCTTATAGTTTCCTTTGTTGTTCAGAAGCTTTTAATTTTCATTAAGTCCCATTTGTTTATTTTTGCTTTTAGTTCCAGTATTCTGGGAGGTGGGTCATAGAGGATCCTGCTGTGATTTATGTTGGAGAGTGTTTTGCCTACGTTCTCCTCTAGGAGTTTTATAGTTTCTGGTCTTACATTTAGATCTCTAATCCATTTTGAGTTTATTTTTGTGTATGGTGTTAAAAAGTGTTCTAGTTTCATTCTTTTACAAGTGGTTGACCAGTTTTCCCAGCACCATTTGTTTAAACAGATTCTCTTTAATTCATTGTATATTGGCTTTTTATGCCCAGTATAATGCCCTTGGTGTTCATAAATTTTATTACATATATCAAATCAATGATTTTGAAATCATGGTTCAAACAATGTCTGACTCCAAAACCCTGCTCTTAATGATAACAACATGATGTCTCACATGATAAATGTGAAGAATTTTAGAAGTTAATTCACTGTCTAAGTGAAAATTATTATTTGCATTATTAACATCTTTTTAAAACTGTTTTAAACATTGTCAGTTAATACTTGTAACATATGAAACGTATAATTTTCATTGTCTTTAATTGGAAATTAAATGTATTTTTAAGAACAGTTTAGTTAAATATTACCCTATACAAACTTCAACAACCATGTTAGCAAGCTTCACAAATTCCCTTTCAATTAAACCATATTTAGAGTGAGTAAAAAATGTCTTTTCTCCACTATTATACAGAGCATATAGCACTAGCTTTGAGAGACTTAAGTTAACTTAATCAGAGTGTTACAAAAAGCACTGTAACTCAGAGTGGACAGTCCATTCAGCTTCCATGGTGGACATGATGAATCTTAAATAGTTTATGCAAACTTGTGAGAACTCTCAGAATTACTCAAGATAAAACATATAAGGATTGTATAAAAGAAATATTTATATGTAAAGAGGCCTAGGCATAGGCATAAATTATATATATTAGTTTAAGGGAATTGGCCATTATCATGAAATTGTGGGAAATGGTATTATATGTATATTATATACATGTATCTTGGTTTGTATTTTCTCATAAGCAGATCCTAAAATAAGGATTCAAGTCCATGTAGCATATTTACCATGTGATCACAGGAAACAGATGTAGAGATGCCAGGATATGAGACACAGAAGGAATAGAAATCAATAAAGGATTCATTTACCAAGGCAATTAGCAGAGAGGGCCCCTGGGATTTAACACCGTGGGAGTTCTCTGGGAAATCATGTGGAACCCATACCTTAGAATATTCACACTTGAGGGGGCCAGGAAGTTTGGAATATTTATACATCACCTGCCACTGTTCAATCATTGACTGAGGAATGTTCCCAAGGATTGTTAACTCCCTGACAGCAGAGAAGCCTTCTGAAGTTTCTAAAAAACTTCAAAGAGGTGAAGATACTGGCAATTGAAAGTTGTGCAGCAATGAAATGGAAACCTCTGAGGGATGTAGGTGGGTACAGAGCACATCTGCTAACATTGTTTCCATTCATGAGAATGTACCCTTTAAAACATAGCTTTGAGAATTTATTCCATGAGGTCATTGGCTTTGGTTGATTCCTTTTCAAACTAGATAACCATTATTTAAATGTGGAAATTGTATATGTCTAAAAAATACTTGTTTTTTTAAAGTTCATTTAAACATAATTGAGTATAATTTTCAATTTGGCATTCTTATGTAAGAGCACAGTGATTCTTTGACATATTAGTGACATGAAAGTATTCATTTACTTTCATATTATTTTCACTGCCCTTGTGCTCAGTCGTGTCCAACTCTTTGTGACCCCATATACTTTAGCCCTCCAGGCTCCTCTGTCCATGGAATTATCCAGGTAAGAATACTCGAGTGGGTTGCTATTTCCTTCTCCAGGGGATCTTCCCAACCCTGGGATCAAGTCCAGGTCACCTGCATTGACAGGCGGATTTTTTACCAACTATGACCCTTGAGGAAACCTACCTTATATATAGTAGTGTGTATATGTCAATCCCAATCTCCCAATTTATCCCTCCTTCCTGCCTTACCTCCTGGTAACCATAAGTTCATTCTGCACATTTGTCACTCTATTTCTGTTTTCTAAAGTTCAGTTATACCATTTTTTTAGATTTCCACATATAAGCAATATCATATATTTGTCTTTCTCTTTCTGACTCACTTCAGTAAGTATGATAGTCTATAGCTGCATCCAGGTTGCTGCAGGTGGCATTATTTCATTCCCTTTAATGCTAATCTACCATTGTATATATGTACCATGTCTTTATCTGTTCATCTGTTGATGGACATTTAGGTTTCTTCCATGTTCTGGCTATTGTAAATAGTGCTGCAGTGAACGTTGGAATGCATGTATCTTTTCAAATTATAGTGTTTTTTGCACATATGCCCAGGAATAAGATTGCTAGATCATATGTTAGCTCTTCTTTTACTTTTTTAAGAAACCTCCACACTGTTCTCCACAGTGGATGTACCAATTTACATTTCCACCAACAGTTATAGAAGGGTTCCCTTGCCTCCAAACCCTCTCCAGTATTTATGTTTGTAGATATTTTGACAATGGCCATCCTGACCAGTGTATAGGCTTCCCAGGTGGTGCTCATGGTAAAGAACCTGCCTGCCATTGCAGGAGACGTAAGAGACCAGGGTTCAATCCCTGGTCTTGGACAGATCCCCTGGAGGAGGAAATGGCAGCACACTCCAGTGTTCCTGCCTGGGAAATTCAGTGAATAGAGGAACCTGGCAGGCTATAGTCCATGGGGCCACAAAGTGTCAGACACAACTGAAGACTTAGCATTCTGATCAGTGTAAGGTGATACCTTACTGTAGTTTTGATTTGCCTTTCTCTAATTATTAGTGATGTTGAGTATATTTTCATGTGCTTTTTTCTTCTTTGGAGAAATGGCTATTTAGATCTTCTACATATTTTTTGATTGGGTTGTTTGTTTTTTTATAATGAGCTGCATGAGCTGTTTGTATATTTTGGAGATTAATCCCTTGTAGATTGCTTAGTTTGCAAATAATTTCTCCCATTCTGCGAGTTGTCTTTTCATTTTGTTTACAGTTTCCTTTGCTAGGCAAAAGCTTATAGATTTGATTAGGCCCTATTTGTTTATTTTTGTTTTTATTTTCATTACTCTAGGAAGTAGATCAAAAAAGATCTTGTTTTGATTTATGTAAAAGTGTTCTGCCTGTGTTTTGCTCTAAGAGTTTTATAGTATCTGACCTTACATCTAGGTCTGTAATTCATTTAGAGTGTATTTTTGTATCTCATGTTAAAATGTTCTATTTCCCTTCTTTTACATCAAGCTATCCAGTTTTCCCAGAACCACTTATTGAAGAGACTATCTTTTCTCCAATGTATATTCTTGCCCACTTTGTCATAAATTATTTGACCACAGGTGTGTGGATTTATTTCTGGACCTCCTATTCTGTTCCATTGATCTATATTCCTGTTTTTTGTGCTACTATTATACTGTTTTGATGACTGTAGCTTTGTTGTATAGTCTGAATTCAGAGAGCATGATTCCTCCAGCTCCTTTTTTTTCCTCGATTACTTTTGCTATTTGGAGTCTTTTATGTGTCTATACAATTATAAATGTTTTTGTTCTAATTCTGTGAAAAATGCCCTTGGAGGTTTGATATGGATTGCATTGAATCTGTAGATTGCTTTGGACAGTATAGTCATTTTCACAATATTGACTCTTCCAGTCAAAAAGCATGGTATATCTCTCCATCTGTTTGTATCCTCTTTGATTTCTTTCATCAGTATCACATAGTTTTCTGAGTATAGGTCTTTTGCCTCCTTAGATAGATTTATTCCTAGGTAGTTTATTCTTTGTGATGTGATAGTAAATGGGATTTTTTCCTTAATTTATCTTTCTGATATTTGGTAGTCAATATATAGGAAGGCAAGAGATTTCTGTGTATCACTTACTGAAAAATTATTTGAATCTTAATTGAAATGTATACAGTAACATTTAGGATTTAAAAGTGTATTTATAGGTAATTATTTTCAGATAGTCTTGTAGATATGCTGGGCAAAAGAACAGATCCTTACATGTAGTTACCATGTGTATCACTAGGTTCTGAATGGGAGAGTACATCCCTTCACATAGCTCACTCCTGTGTACCCACTAAGCTCAGGCATGGATGCAGGTTCCTTCATGTAGCTCATGCATTTGTACCCAGAAGTGAGTCACTTATAAACATTTATAAGTGTTTATAAGTTTATAAGTGAGTAACTTATAAACATTTACGAACACTTATGCACAATCACCAAAATGTAGCTGTGTTTTTCAAATTGAACATCCTTATATGAAGTAAAATGTGATTTGACCCAGTTGTAGTATGGTTCTTGGTTTGTTCTGCTCAACAACAAAGCCAGACTCATTGATTCTGAATACTTAATTACTATGAACCTGGATAGAAGGGCCAGTTTCAATTAAAACATGACCATTCCAGATGTGCAAGAAATTCCTGAATTTAACATTCATTGACAGATATCACACTACATATTAAACCCTGATAATGACTACAGTATTTTCTTGACCTGAACTTCTCTCGAGTGAGTTTTCTCAACGTACATGATACAATTCTTATGTGAGGCAGAAGTCCTGGATAAACACAGATANTCAGGAAACTCTGTAAGAGCAATGAGACTTAAGTATGACTATAAAGGTGCAGAAAATGCTAATTCAGTATTGTCATTCTGTACAAAAATACAGAAGAAATGAAGGATTTTTAAGTAAATTCCTGTGTAAGCTGTACTGACTTGGATTTAGAGTTTCATTTTCATTAATGAGTTTGTGCCATGCTCAATAATTACAAGTAGTTTTATTAATGATGTACTTTCATAATCTTAAAAACAGAAGCTTGACATCATACCAGTTGGTTCTATAGCCATATTTAAACTCCCTTAGATAAATCTTGCAAGGTATTATTTCCATTACCTATAGTTCATCCTAGGTGATAGTCTCATGCAAACCAAACAGATGGCTTCACCCACAGGGCAGACCTCTAAGTGTGACTTTTTAGTGAATGTTTTTTAATTCATAAAGCCAAATGCATTCCTGAATTTATTTTCCACACTAATCATTTATTATCAGATTTGTGCCCTTAATGCACATGTGCAGTTTCAGTTTTGTGCCCTTCCCATACCTTACATGGAGAAGAGAGAAGCTGTTAATTTGATAAGTATTTTCTCACATTTTTCTGAGTCCCTGGATATTGTGTATAAAGTCTCTTCCTCTCTTTGTTTCTAGACAGCAAATATGTACTGGTCGTATTTGATCAATGGGAAACCTCAAATTTCCATACTGCCTGTGAAAGTAAAAGCCAAAGTTGACTCTCATAACAAGATGTTTGACAAAAAGCCAGCTCATCGGCGTAATTTTCTCTATGAAAATGCTCAACTCACAAGAACAGGGGTATCCTCTCCAATCAAGGGCGCTCCTTTGATGTTGAACCATAAATAAAAAAATTGTTTTTTCCCAAAATATTTCTTGGTCTTAAGTAGAATTGAATGTATTTTAATGATGGTTATTATATTTTTTCAGATATTTCTGAGAAATACTACTTCGAGTATCAATATAATAGGGCTTCTGCATTTTAAAACTGACTAAATCTGTTCTAAATGTTCTATTCTGTTGAACAAAGAATATTCAAACTATCACATAATTGCACTCATCTCACACACTAGTAAAGTAATATTTAAAATTCTCCAAGTCAGGCTACAACAGTAGTGAACTGTGAACTTCCAGATATTCAAGTTGAATTTAGAAAAGCCAGAGGAACCAGAGATCAAATTGCCAACATCCACTGCATCATCAAAAAAGCAAGAGAGTTCTGGAAAAACATCTGCTTAATTGAATATAACAAGTCTTTTACTGTGTGGATCACAACAAACTGTGGGAAATTCTTAAAGAGATAGGAATACCAGACCATCTGACCTGCCTCTTGAGAAATCTGTATGCAGGTCAAGAAGCAACAGTTACAACTGGACATGGAACAACAGACTGATTCTAAATTGGGAAAGGAGTACATCAAGGCTGTGTATTGTCACCCTGCTTATTTAACTTATGGGCAGAGTACATCATGAGAAATGCTGGGCTCTGGGCTAGAGGAAGCACAAGCTGGAATCAAGATTGCTGGGAGAAATATCAATAACCTCAGATATGCAGATGGCACCACCCTTATGGCAGAAAGCAAAGAACTAAAGAGCCTCTTGATGAAAGTGAAAGAGGACATTGAAAAAGTTGACTTAAAACTCAACATTCAGAAAACTAAAATCATAACATCTGGTCCCATCACTTCATGGCAAATAGATGGGGAAACAATGGAAATAGTGACAGATTTTATTTTGAGGGGCTCCAAAATCACTGTAGATAGTGACTGCAGCCATGAAATTAAAAGATGCTTAGTTCTTGGAAGAAAAGCTGTGACCAAGCTAGATAGCATATTAAAAAGCAGAGCCATTACTTTGCCAACAAAAGTCCATCTAGTCAAAGCTATGATTTTTCCAGTAGTCATGTATGGATGTGAGAGTTGGAATATAAAGAAAGCTGAGCACTGAAGATTTGACGCTTTTAAACTGTGGTGTTGGAGAAGACTCTTGAGAGTCCCTTGGAATGCAAGGAGATCAAACCAATCAATCCTAAAAGAAATCAGTCCTGAATATTCATTGGAAGGACTGATGCTGAAGCTGAAACTCCAATACTTTGGCCACCTGATGTGAAGAACTGACTCATTTGAAAAGACCCTGATGCTGGGCAAGATTGAAGGCAGGAAGAGAAGGAGACAATAGAGGATGAGATGGTTGGATGGCCTCACCAACTCGATATACATACATGAGTTTTAGCAAGCTCCTGGAGTTGGTGATGGACGGGGAAGCCTGGCATTCTGCAGTCCGTGGGGTTGCAAAGAATCAGAAATAACTGAGTGACTAAACTAAACTGAAATCTAGTCTCTGAATATTTTATACTTAATTTCTAAGTTATATGTGTTATAAAATGAACTGGCTGCAAATATTGGAATTAGTTTACTTTAAAGTACAGGAACACATTGGTAGTAAAATTGAAAAATGATTTCAACTTATAAATCTATGCACATAAGCATATATACTCCATATGATCCTATATTGAGTCTTAAAATAATAAAAATATATTTCAAAATGATCCAGAAAAAAGGTTATTTTCTTAAAGGAGAATATGTTGTTTGATTCTTATCACTGAGGGGAAATATAATAATAAAGAGCCAATATGGGCAATTGTTGGGTTTCCCAGGTAGTTCTAGTGGTAAGAAAAAAATCCTGCCTGCCAATGCAGGAGACATAAGAGACATGGTTTCCATCTCTGAGTTGGGAAGATCGCCTGGAGGAGGGCATGGCAGCCCATTCCAGTATTCTTGCCTGGAGAATCCCATGGACAGAGGAGTCTGGCAGGCTACAGTTCCTAGGGTCACAAGGAATCAGACACGACTGAAGCAACTTAGCACACACACATGCTTGCATGGACTATCTTAAGACAATTTGAGACAAAATGACTGCCTCTACCACAAGTGATTCATGTGATTTTAAACAAGTCACCTTTGTGTGTCCTATTTCCTTTTGTACAAGATAAAATAATTGTACTAGGAACAAGAGTTGGAATAGTATACCTAAATCTAGTCTACCACCTGTTTTATGCAAATAATTCTTTTTACATTTTTGATTGGCTAAAAAAATCAATAGAGGAGTATTGAATAACACAAGAAGATTGCATCAAATTTAAGTTTCATTGTCTATAAATAAAATTTGGGGGGAGCCACATTCTTTTTTTTTTTTTTTTCCCTTGGCTGCCNCTGAATTGCACACATGGGATCTTCTTTGTAGCATGCAAAATCTTTAGTTGTGGTATGTGAGATGTAGCTGCCAACCAGGGACTGAGCCTGGCCCCCCTGCATTGGGAATGTGGAGTCTTAGCCATTGGACACCTAGTAAAATCCCTTGTTTTTTATATATTGTCTGTAACTGCTTTTGTAATATAATAGTGAAGTTAAGGGGAAAGAAGCCATATGCTGCAAAGTTTAAAATACTTACTCTCTGATACTGTGAAAATGTTGACAATCTCTGCACTAGGCCAGGAATGACCTCTAGGAACCACTGTCAGTGGATTGATCATAATTCTGGAGACACATCTATGAGATCAGTTAATCTTGTCTGCAGTTATTGAAGTAGAGGAGAGTGGAGGCTCACATACCCAGATTTGCCATCTTGGAAAGGACAAAAACTAAAATTCTATAAATTTCTAAAAGTCCTTCTTGTTCTCTATCCCTTGGAAGATGTCTCTTTGAGTATAGAGTCATAGATTATTTGTCTGTCCTTACCTCTGCAGTATGTTGGATTATTTACATACTTAAATGCAGAGAAGGGAGTGTGAATGAGAACCTGGAAGACATGTTATTATTTCATGTTGTGAATATTTCAAAAATACTTAAAATGGTGATGCTACATTAAATGTTTCAGATTTAATCCTGGATGTTACTTTCTTCAGAAAAGGTTATCTGTAGCTAGAAATGTTAGTGCAGACTATTATTCAAATGAAAATGTGACAGAAACAACTCAAGTAGACAACACGGATAGTGAATGAAATTCTAAGAATCCAGGGGTGTTGGGGGATTTACGGAGAGGAAACTGTTGCTTTGTATACTTGAAATCATTTCTTAGTCCAGCAGTTGTAAATTCTAGTGGCTTTTAAAATTCAAAGAGCATCACCCACTCTCACTTCTATTCAACATGGTGTTGGAAGTCCTTGCCATGCAATCATACACGAAAAGAAAAAATAGGTATTCAAATTGAAAGAGAAGAGGTCAAGTTGTCACTGTTTGCAAATGGCATGATTAGAGAATCATAAAATCTCTACACAAAAACTATTACAACTAATAAATGAATTCAAGAAGGTAGCAGGATACAAGATTAGCCATCTACTTCTCTAGTTGTTTTTTCTCTAGTTGTTTTTTCTTCATTTTGTAGTCAATATTTTTTTAGTGAAGTATACTTGATTTACAATGTTGTGTTAATTTCTGCTGTACAGCAAAGTGATTCATTTATATGTATATATACATTCTTTTATATATCCTTCTCCATTATGGTTTATCACATGATATTGAATATGTTAATAGTTCTCTGTGCTATACAGTAGGACCTTAGGTGATGGTGGTTTTATAGAATGTCTTTGGGAGTGTCCTCTCCTCTTAGTTTTTTGATCACGTGGTTTTTGTCTTTTCTTTGGTTGAGGTGGTGTATCACATTGATTGATTTGCATATTGTGACCCATCCTTGTGAATTTGGGATGAATCACACTTGGTTGTGGTGTATGATTCTTTTGGTCTTGTTGGATTCAGTTTGCTAGTATTTTGTGGAGAATTTTCACATCTATATATTAATAAAAGATGTTGGGCTGTAATTTTCTTTTTTGCTGGTGTCTTTGTCTAATTTTGGTGTCAGGGTGATGGTGGCTTTGTGGAATGTCTTTAGGAGTGCCCCCCCCCCTTCAGTTGTTTTGGAAGATTTTGAGAAGGATCAGTGTAAGTTCTTCTTTGTATGTTTGATAGAATTTTGCTTGTGAAACCATCTGGTCCTGGACTTTTGTTTGTAGGAAGTTTTTAAACTACAGATTCTACGTCACATCTAGTGATCAGTCTATTTAAATTATTTCTTTTTCTTTTTCAAAATCTGTTTCTTCTTGATTCAGTTTTGGTGGGTGGTATGTTCCTAGAAACTTGTCCATTTCTTCTAGGTTGTCAAATTTGTTGGCATATAATTGTTCATCGTATTCCCTTATGGTTTTTTGTATTTCTACAGTAGGATACAAGATTGATATACAGAAATCTGTTGTATTTCTTTAAATTAATAATGAAGTACCACAAAAAGAAATTGAAAAAATAATCCTGTTTAAAATTACATCAAAATAAAATATCTAAGAATAAACATAACCAACAAGTTTAAAGACCTATATGCTGAAAACTATAAAACATTGATTAAAAAAAAAAAACTTGAAGATAATTCAAAGAAATGGTAAGATATCCCATGTTCTGGGATTGGAAAAATTAATATTGTTAAAATGGTCATACTACCCAAAGCAAACTCCAGATATAATGCAATCCCCATTAAAATACCCATGACATTTTTCACAGAAGTTGTAGAAAAAGTAATCCTAAAACTTATATGGAACGATAAAAGACACAATGTTGCCAAAGCAAACCTGAAGAAAAAGAACAAAAAGCTAGAGGTAAAACACTTCCAGACTTCAGGTAAGACTACAAAGCAAAAAGTAATCAAAACAGCATGGTATTGGCACAAATAAATAGGTCAATGGAATACACCAGAGAGCCCAGAAACAAACCCACACACCTATGGTCAATTAACCTATGAGAATGGAGACAAGAGTATACAATGGAGAAAAGACCGTCCCTTCAGCAAGTGATGTTGGAAAAGCTGGACAGCTACTTGTAAATCACTGAAATCAGAACACTTTCTCACACCAATACAAAAACTCAAAATGGTTTAAAGTCCTAACTACAAGACATGTGTGCATTCTCAGTTGTGTCCAACCTTTTGCAATTCCCATGGACTATATAGCCTGCCAGGCTCCTCTGTCCATGGAATTTTCCAGGCAAGAATACTGGAGTGGAGTGCCATTTTCTTCTCCTGGGGATCTTCCCAACCCAGGAATTGAACCCATGTCTCCTGAATATCCTGCATTGGTAGGCAGATTCTTTACCACAGAGCCACCTGGGAAGCCCAAATGTAAAACTTGACACCATAGAACTTCTAGAGGAGAACATAGGTCAAACATAAGCAAAATTTTCTCTGAAATAAATTATAGTAGTATTTTCTTAGATCACTCTCCCAAGGCAAATGCAGTAAATAAACAAATGAGAAGTATTCAAATTTAAAAGCTTTTATACAGCAAAGGAAACCATCAACAAAAGGAAAAGACAAACCATCAACAAAAGGAGAAGTGGACATCAGAGGATGAGATGACTGGATGGCATCACTGATGCAATGGACATGAACTTGGGCAAACTCTGGGAGATGGTGGGGGACAGGGAGGCCTGGTGTGCTGCAGTCCATGGGGTTGCAAAGACTGAACAACAGCAACTATATATATATATATATATATATACACACACACACACACACACACACACAATGAAATATTACCCAGCCATAAGAATGGATTAAATATTGCTATTTTCAACAACACAGATATTCCTAGAGAATATTTTACTTTGTGAAGTAAGTCAGAGAAAGACATACTATATGATATCACTTATATGTGGAATCTAAAAAAATATTACAAAGCAGAAACAGACTCATAGACATAGAACACAAACTCAGACGTAGAACACAAACTTATGCTCACCAAAGGGGAGAGAGAGGGTGGAAAAATGAGTATAGAATTAAAGAAAACAAACTACTTTACATAAAATACATAAGCAACAAGGACCTACCTTATAGCTCAGGGAAACTATATTCAATACTTATAATTACCTATGATGGAATATAAACAGAAAAACATAATTAAATCACTATGCTGTACACCTAAAACTATCACAGTATTATAAAACAACTATACTTCAATTTAAAAAAAGTCAAAGGGCACCAAATCAATTCAGAGACTAGAACAGTTACATGAGGTTTAGGGGGAGTAACAAGATATAGAGCTAACAATGTCCACATGTTTCTTTCTTATCTCTAGAGGACACAGAACATGCTGTTGATATTTGTAGCTTCATATTTTAAAATAAATCTTAAAAAAAATTAAAAGGTTTTACTTGGAGCTTCTTGATCACAGTTTGCTCATTAATATGTGAATTTACTAAGAAATAGAATGTAAAAGTTTTCTGAGATTCTGAAATTTCCATATTAACTTGACAGTGTACATTTTAAAATATACATATGCTGATTTGAAATGTGTAGGTTCTGTGAACGTTGTCCAAGTTGCTCAGTCACTCAGTCATATCTAACTCTTTGCGACCCCATGGACTATAACCTACAAGGCTCCTCCATCCATGGGATTTTCCAGGCAAGAATACTGGAGTGGGGTGCCATTTCCTTCTCCTGGGGACCTTCCCAACACAGGGGTCGAACCCAGGTCTCCTGCATTGCAGGCAGACTCCTTACCCTCTGAGCCACCGGGGAAGCCCAAGTATCTACCAATTCCCTTGTGTGTTTATGCCCTACTTAAGAAACACATGCTGAATAATTGCTCCAAGCTAGGTCCAGTATTCCAGAGAAGGCGATGGCACCCCACTCCAGTACTCTTGGCTGGAAAATCCCATGGATGGAGGAGCCTGGTGGGCTGCAGTTCATGGGGTCACAAAGAGCGACTTCACTTTCACTTTTCACACAACTGAGCGACTTCACTTTCACTTTTCACTTTCATGCATTGGAGAAGGAAATGGCAACCCACTCCAGTGTTCTTGCCTGGAGAATCCCAGGGACAGAGGAGCCTAGTGGGCTGCCGTCTGTGGGGTTGCACAGAGTTGGACACGACTGAAGCAACTTAGCAGCAGCAGCAACAGCAGGGCCTGTACTGAATTCTGAGATATAAAAACAGATGAGCGCTGATCAGACCTTTCTGCATGTTCTCCCTGACTGGTGAGGAAGACAGGTGCAAGCAGGTAGTTTCCAGACCACGTGAAAAATGGTGTGATTGAGACCCTGGCATAGAAACAGAGGTGGGGACCTGGCTGGGAAGTAAGGAAAGACTTCACAGAAAACATTGCATTTGACCAGGATATTAATAGAGTTCAAGTCTCCAGATATAGAAGAGGAGTGTGACCTCTCAGACTAGGAGGAGGGACATGTGCCAAAGTATAAAAAATGTGACAGTACATAACATGTCCAGGAGTAAGCACTGGTTGGAACTCAGGATTAGTGGATTGGGGATTGATAGAAAATGTGTGAACAAATGTGAGTGGGAACACATTTGCAGCTCAGGGACTATGTGGAGTCAAGGGGTAGGAAGATGGGTTCAAATCTGAATGAACTAGTTTAGGTAAATAAAGGACATTTATTTTGAAATGGCCCAGTTAGCAGGTAAATATATTTGTATGGAACGTTTGATATGGGTTTGATTCTGATATAAATTTTGTGACTTATTGGTATAAGTAAAAAGCAAAGCATGACTATGCTTATAGAAAGCTTATAAAAGCAGTGGTTCTTAGTTAACTGTCTCATTTGATTGCTAAAAATGTAGTTGCAGGGTTCACTCTCCTTCATTTTCTGGGTCATTATTTGAGGCTAAATGCAAGATTCTACACTTTAAGTGTGCTTAGGTGTTTCTAATGTTCACACGTTAAGACAAAATATTCAGTAAGAGAAGAGCACCATGGAATGACTCTAAAAAACAAACATTTAAAGAGTAAAAAGCAGAGAGAAGAGGCAGTGATATAAACTGAAAAGTTGGTTAAAGGGAGAAATGTCTAGATCTTACTTCTGACTTTGGGGTATACAAGCCATGAATCTTGTCACTACTGACCCAACCAATCATACAGCAAGGAATAGTTCCTGGAGAACAGACTGGACAATATAGGGTATTTACCCTGGGAAGGAAAGGCTTAAGCAGGCATTGTGAGGAACCTAGGGAAGTTTTGAGTTCTATCCAACCATCTTGTAAACAAAACACATCATTGAAGGATACAAGCAAGGAGGAAAAAAAAACATCATTCATTTAGGGTCTTTCTTCTAATCAAAATCAAGAATTGTAAGGGTTAAAGTGAAATCACTCATTCATGTCCGACTTTTTGGGACCTCATGGACCATAAAAATCCATGGGATTTTCCAGGCAAGAATACTGGAGTGGGTTGCCATTTCCTTCTCCAGGGGATCTTCCCGACCCAGGGATTGAACCCAGGTCTCCCACATTGCAAGCAGACACTTTAGCCTCTGAGCCACCAGGGAAGCCCCTCTGTAAGGATTAGTTTGGTTAGTTTATGGCAACTTCATTTAGTCTTTTTATTTCTAGAAATGTCTACATTTTGCTCTTACTTTGGAATTACACTTTCTCTGGGCATAGAATTCTAAGTTCAAAATTATTTTCCCCTCAGCACTTTGAAGCTANTTTGAAGCTATTACCCCATCGTTTATGGGCTTTTCTTGTTGATGAGAAATCTGTTGTATGTCAAGTTTACCTAAAAGATAAACTGACATTTATCTTCTAAGTTTTTTTTTTCCCTTTCATTCTTTATTTCCTGAAAATTTATTTATTATATATCTAGCAATGGGTCTATTATGTTATTTTTATTCTGGTTATTCTGCTTGGTACTCAAAGTGTGCTATCATTTTGAATACTTATATCTCTCTTCAATGTTAGAAAATTATCAACTAATATCAAATATTCCTTCTCTTCCTTGCCTGCATTCTCTATGTTGGAAAGAGATCCTGAGAGCTTAGGGCCTGAAGCATGAGTGTAAAGGATCTCAGTATGTCTTGTGGGGATATTTACAGCTTGTGCATAGACTTACCTTTTTTTTAATCTCTTTGCTGTGTG
>SJYE01001716.1:147825-164454 GCA_006408755.1 Eudorcas thomsonii
TAGATCTTAATTGTTGTCAGCAACAAAAAATGATAATTATGTGACATGATAAAGCTGTCAGCTAATCCAACTATAGTAGTCAGATTGCAATATATAAATGTAGCAAATGAACACATACACCTCAAACTTATACAATGTTACATGTAAATTATATCTCAATAAAATGTATCATAAATTCAATATTTTCATAGATCTTAGATAAAAATAGTTGTCATTTCACAACTTCTCTAAAACCATTCTTTACTATTGCAGTGTAGTAAACTTGAAGAAAAGAAACAGGAATCACATTTTTAAAAATCACAAATCAGTGTTAAGAAAGTATTGTAACTCCAAGCTTTATCTCAGACAGCTTTTTCTTTGTTCTGTGCTAATCACTAACTGTCCAGAGCACCACGTCCATCACATATAGCCAGAAACACATATGACAGCACTGCCTAAATCAGTTATGTCTCAAAGGTGACACGTGTTAGAACATTGCAAAGGTTAGCAGTTTAGGATAAGATTTCATAAGCCATGATCAGGGGCTTATGCTGTATAACACATAGATGTTTTTATAATTTTGTCTGAGCATTGAGTCTAAATGCATATGTATAATAACACATAATGTATATGCATCTTAACATACAGAGAATTATCTCCAGACACATGTTACTAATACTATAAATAAACATTCATATAAAAAGTTCCTTCAGTTCAGTTCAGTTGTTCAGTCATGTCCGACTCTTTGCAACCGGATGGACTCATCACCAACTCCCGGAGCTTGCTCAAACTCATCTCCATCGAGTTGGTCATGCCATCCAACCATCTCATTCTCTGTTGTCCCCTTCTCCTCCTGCCTTCAGTCTTTCCCAGCATCGGGGTCTTTGCCAATGAGTCAGTAGTACACATTTTTGACCAAAGTATTGGAGTTCCAGCTTCAACATCAGTCCTTCTAATGAATATTCAGGACTGATTTCCTTTAGAATTCACTGGTTGGATCTCCTTGTTGTCCAAGGGACTCTCGAGAGTCTTCTCTAACACCACAGTCTGACACTCAGCACTCTTTGTGGTCCAGCTCTCACATCCATACATGACTACTGGAAAGACCATAGCTTTGACTAGATGGACATTTGTTGGCAAGGTAATGTCTCTACTTCTTAGTATGCTGTCTAGGTTTGTCATAGCTTTTCTTCCAAGGACTAAGTGTGTTTTAATTTCATGGCTGCAGTCACCATCTGCAGTGATTTTAGAGCCCAAGAAAATAAGCTTCTCACTGTTTCCATTGTTTCACCATCTATTTGCCATGAGTGATGGGACTGCATGCCATGATCTTAGTTTTCTGAATGTTGAGTTTTAAGCCAGCTTTGTCACTCTCCTCTTTCACATTCATCAAGAGGCTCTTTAGTTCCTCTTTGCTTTCCGCCATACGGGTGGTGTCATCTGCATATCTGAGGTTATTGATATTTCTCCTGACAGTCTTGATTCCAGCTTGTGCTTCTTCCAGTCCAGCATTTCCCATGATGTACTCTGCATATAAATTAAATATACAGGGTGCATATAAGTTAACATACAGAGAATTATCTTAAGACACATGTTACTAATACAATAAATAAGCATTCCTATAAAAAGTTCCTATTTTTATATGACAGTATACAACAGGGTGACAATATACAGCCTTGACATATTCCTTAACCAGTTTGGAACCAGCCCATTGTTACATCTCGGGTTCTAACTGTTGCTTCTTGACCTGCATACAGATTTCTCAGGAGGCAGGTAAGGTGGTCTGGTATTTCCATCTCTTGAAGAATTTTCCACATTTTGTTGTGATCCACACAGTCAAAAGCTTTGGCATAGTCAATGAAGCAGAAATAGGTGTATTTCTGGAATTCTCTTGCTTTATAGATGATCTATCAGATGTTGGCAATTTGATCTCTGGTTCCTCTGCCCTTTCTAAAGCCAGCTTGAACATATGGAAGTTCATGGTTCAGGCATGGTTGAAGCCTGGCTTGGAGAATTTTGAGCATTACTTTACTAGCATGTGAGATGAGTACCATTGTGCAGTAGTTTGAGTGTTCTTTGGCATTGCCTTTCTTTGGTATTGGAATGAAAACTGACCTTTTCCAGTCCTGTGGCCACTGCTGAGTTTTCCAAATTTGCTGGCATATTGAGTGCAGCACTTTAGCAGCAGCATCTTTTAGCATTTGAAATAGCTCAGCTGGAATTCCATCACCTCCACTACCTTTGCTGGTAGTGATGCTGCCTAAGGCCCACTTGACTTTGCATTCCAGGATGTCTGGCTCTAGGTGAGTGATCAACCATCATGGTTATCTGGATTATTAAGATCTTTTTTGTATAGTTCCTCTGTGTATTCTTGCTTCCTCTTCTTAATATCTTCTGCTTCTATTAGGTCCATACCATTTCTGTCCTTTATTGTGCCCATCTTTTCATGAAATGTTCCCTTAGTATCTCTAATTTTCTTGAAGAGATCTCTAGTCTTTCTCATTCTATTGTTTTCCTCTATTTCTTTGCATTGATCACTGAGGATGGCTTTCTTATATCTCTTTGCTATTCTTTGGAACTTGGTGTTCAGATGAATGTATCTTTCCTTTTCTTCTTTGCCTTTTACTTCTTGTCTTTTCTCAGCTATCTGTAAGCCCTCCTAAGACAACCATTTTGCAGTTTTGCATTTCTTCTTCTTGGGGATGGATTTGATCACCGCCATACAGTGTTACAAACCTCCGTCCATAGTTCGTCACTCTATCAGATCTAATCCCTTGAATCTATTTGTCACTTCCACTGTATAATTACAAGGGATTTGATATGTCATACTTGAGTGGCCTGGTGGTTTTCCCTACTTTCTTCAATTTAAGTCTGAATTTGTCAGTAAGGAGTTCATGATCTGAGCCACAGTCAGCTCCTGGTCTTGTTTTTGCTGACTGTATAGAACATCTCCATCTTCGGCTGCAGAGAATATAATCAGTCTGATTTTGGTGCTTCCCTGGTGACTCAGATGGTAAAGAATTCCCCTGCAATAAGGGAGACCTGGGTTTGATCCCTGGGTTGGGAAGATCCCCTAGAGGAAGGCATGGCAACCCACTCCTGTATTCTTGTCTGGAGAATAATAATACAAAACATAATTTTTGTTACATTTTGGTAATTATGAGAATGTCTGTCCCAGGAGAAAGTGCAGAAAAAAAATAAAGTTGTGTGTTAAGAAGTCCTTTGCTAAAGAATAATAATAATCATCATCATCTTTTGCATGCTAACTTGCTTTAGTCATGTCCGACTCTTTGCAACCCTATGGACTGTAGCCCACCAGGCTCCTCTGTCCACTGAATTCTCCAGGTAAGAATACTGAAGTGGGTTGCCATGTCCTTCTCCAAGGATCTTCCCCACCCAGGGATCGAAACCATGTCTCTTGTGTCTCCTGCATTGGCAGGGGAGTTCTTTACCACTAGTGCCACCTGGGAAGCCCCCAAGAATTCCTTTAGATGGCCTGTTATCAGATGATTGTCCATACACAATAAATTTGTGAGAATTCCTTATACATTTTGTGTCCGTTTTGGTCTTTTTAAAATTCTCCAAAATAAGTTTTTAAAAGTCCTTTGAAATTAAAATACTTTGTAAATAGAAAAGGAGACCACTGTAGAGCTGTGGCTCTCAGAATGGCCCTTGGTACCAGCAGCATCAGCAGCTATCTGGGATCTTATTTGAAATGCATAGTCTCCGGTCCCACCTCTGATAATCTGAATCAGCAACTCTAAGGANGGTTTAGCATGCCCCACAGGTGTTCTGATATGCACTAAAAGGTGAAAATCATCCATGTCATGTTGGTCAGTGTTGGAGGTGGGTCTCTGATGGAGGCTGGATGCGGGCAATCAGAGCCTCTTTACACCCCACCCCGACTCCTAGGAGCTACCTCAGGGACGCAGCCTCAGAGCCTAACGTGTTACTGAAACCACCTGTGCAGATACACGAAGGCCCCTAGTTAAAGCCTCTTAATATGGTGGGCGGATGAGGAGATCATCTTGCAGCTGCAGGAGAGAAACTACATGTAAGTTCCCTTTTTTGTTTTTTAAACCTGCCACTAACCTATCTGCAGTGGTCTTTTTCTCTCTTTGGTTTCTCCTTGCCCTCCCTGTATCTGGATCAGTTTCAAATTTTACCCAGGGAACGCCCAAACTTTGAAACCAACAGTCCAGAAGTTAAGAAATGGGCATTTGAGTCTAGGATCAACTGGTTTTATAACTGCAGACAAGCCACTTACCTAGAGCATCAGTTTCCTTATCTCCCAATGAAGTCTGAGTTTTATGGTATCCTGAGTCCTTTCTAGTTTGGCTTTTGAGAATGACTGGAACACACAACTTAGGTGAGAAAATGCAGTTTCTGGGGAGCTTGGAACATTATGAACCTTGGTTAACTATGCAAACTGCTAATAATTAAACAGTCATCTTTAATTAATGGGTTCTTTGTATGTAGCTGAGAGAATTCGTAGTCATCTCCAAATACAGTTTGAAAGTGTAAATATTGTTTAATAAATAGAAAATATTTCATGCTTTTCATTGCAGTATTCACTGGTATTTAGATATTATTAAGTATAGATGACTTGGGGTAATTTACTTGTGCCCTTATAGCTTTTCATTCTGTTTGCAGAGGAGGGATTTAGACTTCCTAGAACACATTTAAGAAACTAACGTGTATGCTCTTCATTATAACTGTTTATAGATAAGAACTCATTGTGAATCTAAAAAGTGTTATGTTAAAGGACTTGTAAGCACCAAACCTTTTCACCTGTTCATCCAATGCAACTACCCTCCTCTGGTTCACAAAAAAAGATGTTAAAAATTCCAAGTCATGAAACTTTTAGCCACTCTGAATTATCTTTAGGAAGGGCAGAGATTATATGAATTGTGGGGTCAGAGGTTAAGAATAATGTCTATGAAGCGCCACAGTTAATTGCCAGTATATTCTTGAAGCTGAGCATTTAAAAATAGCAAAGTAATGAGGGGAATAAGGCATATTGGACTTGAAATTACATAACTAACCGAGAGCCACCTTGGGAAACAGAAGAAGCCAGAAGTCCATTTTCTCAGATACCATTGAGCTAAGAGGAAGAAAGCCAAATCTTCCTTTGTTATTCCATCCTGCAACCCCACAGATGATGGTAACATGTCTGGGGTCCTTGAGGCACCAGGGCAGCTCTTAGTGTTACTGCCTACTCCTTTCAGTCAATATTAAAGAACAATTTAAAGGGAGATCAGGAAAGCATCAAGGTGTTGGAACCTCCCAGTTCAGAGAATACAGTATCCAGGTCTGACAAAAAGATCCATCTTCCTCCTTAAAAATCCACAGGAAGCAACTTCCATCCCATCGTGGTCAATTCTTTATAGATTTAAAGTGTCTTGTGGATGAAGAAGATACTTAACTTAAAAAAAAAAGTATATATATTACTCCTTGCAGATACTAATATCTATAGGCTGAAATTAAACTTCACAGGGGCAAATGTAAGGCTTGCAGTGTGTCCACTATGGAGGTTTAAAAGGCACAGGTGAGTATTGATGGGCCATAAAGCTGCTTAAATCCTCATGGATACATGAACTAGCAAAGAAGCAAGTCTAGGTGTTTGAACTGGTCGGCGTCTGTAGGTGGGTATTCTTGGAGAGTAAAGTAAGAGAGGACAGTGATGTAGGGACTGAATCTGATGTGTATTTTATTCCCATTCATGCTGAGCATATAGCATTATGAATAGGAGAGTCACAAGAGAAATAGCTAGTGCTGACACATAGCTAACATAGGCCTATTTCATTGGCTCCCTTACAAATTGGAAACAGTTTACAATCGTCATGTAATTCTGCCTGATGACTTCCGCTTTCAGCCAAGAGAGAGATGACCCCTTTCTTCTAGGTCCCCAGTCTTAAAATGAAAAGTCCTAAACCTGACACAGTGAAATAGCGTAAGAACAGTCTGAAAGGCAGAAAGGCGATGAGTTGACTAGGAATCTTGGGACTTAGGAACAGCGTGGCAGTGATTCCCCTGGAGTGTTAGTCTATTCAAGCTGCCCTAACCGAGGACCAGACCGGGTGGCTTAACCAACAAATTCATTTTCGCAGAATTTTGAAGGCTAGCCATCCAAGATTAAGATGCCAGCAGGATGGTTTCTTTTTATTGCTAGTTTTATTGTTGTTAGAAGACTTAACATTTAACATAAGAATTCAAGAACACTTAAAAATATAAGTGTGAAATACAGTATCATCATATAGGTACAATATTGTTCAGCAGATCTCTACAAATTATCCATCGTGCAAAACTGATATTTTATAACTATTGATTATTAACACTCCGTTTACCCCTCTACTCAACCCCTGGAAACCACAATGCTATGGTTTACTTTTGGGGATTTGGCTATTTTCTTATCTCATATAAGTGAAGTCATGTAGTATTTGTCCTTCTGTGACTGGTTTATTTTACTTAGCATAATTACCCTCTGGGTTCATCCATGTTGTCACATATTACAGAATTTCCTCCTGTTTAAAGGCTAAATGGTAGTCTATTGTGTGTATATACCACACTTGCTTTATTCATTAATCTCTCGATGGACATTTAGGTTATTTTTACATATTGACTATTGTAAATAGGCTAAACATGGATGTGCTAATGCCTCTTTAAGACCCTGATTTCAATTTACTATGGATAAATACCATAGGATGACTGGTTAATATGATTTTTCCAATTTGAACTTTTTGAGGAACCTCCATATTGTTTTCAAAACTCACTGCACCGTTTTGCATTCTCATCAGTATAAAAGTGTTCCAGTTGATCATAACCTCACCAACAATTGTGTTTTGTTCTTTTGATAACATCCATACTAAGAGGTGTGGGGTGATATCCATTGTGGTTTTGATTTGCATTTTCCTTATTAGTGAGGTCAAGCATCTTTTCATATACATGTTGGCCATTCATATGTTTCTTTGAAGAAATGTCTATTCATGTTCTTGCTCCATTATCCAAGTAGGTTAATAGGTTTTTTTTTGGTTTTTTGTTTTTTGTTTTTTGTTTTTGCTACTGAGTTACAGGAGTTCTTTATATGTTTTGGAAATTAACCCTTTATCAGATACATGGTTTATAAAAAATTTTTTCCCATTCCTTAAGTTGGCTTTTCATTCTCTTGGTTCATTCTCTTGATTGTTTCATTTGTTATATAAAGGCTTTTAGTTTGATATAGTCTGTCTTGTCTATTTCTGCTTTTGCTGACTGTGCTTCTAGTGTTAGATTTATGATATCATTAGATTGATGTCATGAATCTTTTTCCTATGTTTTCCTTTAAGAGTTTCATAGCTTCACATATTTTATTTAAATCTTTAATCCATTTTGAGTTGATTTTTGCATATGGTGTAAATGAAGGTCTCAATTTTCCTCATTTGCATGCAGATAACCACTTTTACCATCACCATTAGTTAAAGAGACTAGTCTTTCCCTGCTCTATATTTTTGACACAGATGTCAAAAGATTCGTTGAGCATATATGCGTGGATTTATTTCTGGGCTCTCTATACTGTTCCATTCATTGGTATGTCTTTATGCCAGTAGTGTCCTGTTATGACTGCATGCAGGCTAAGTTGCTTCAGTGGTGTCTGACTCTGTGCCACCTTGTGGACTATAGCCCACAGGCTCCTCTCTGCATGAGATTCTCCAGGCAAAAATACTGGAGTGGGTTGCCGTGTCCTTCGCAACCCAGGGATCGAACCTGCATCTCTTCTGTCTCCTGCACTGGCAGTTGGGTCTTTACCACTAGCACCACCTGGGAAGCCTAGAGCATTATAACATATATAGTAATCAGTAATGTAATCCCTCCAGGTAGAGTCATATTTTTCAAGATTTGTTTTGGCTATTTGAGATCTTTTATGATTCCATATGAATTTTTTTCCCCTCTGTTTCTGGGGGAAAATGCCATTAAGGATATTGCTGCTGCTGCTGCTGCTAAGTCACTTCAGTCGTGTCCGACTTGTAGCGACCCCATGGACCGCAGCCTACCGGGCTCCTCCATCCATGGGATTTCCCAGGCAAGAGTACTGGAGTGGGCTGCCATTGCCTTCTCCGAAGGATACTGCTAGGAGTTGCATTAAATCTCTAAATCACATTGGGTAGTACAAATATTTTAACAATATTAAGTCTTTAAATCCATGAACACAGGATGTATTCATTTGTGTCATTTTAAATTTCTTTCATCAGTGTTTTTTAAGTGTACAAGCCCTTCACTTCCTTAATTTTATTATGAAGTATTGTGATATTGTTATAAATAAGACTGTTTTCTGTCTACCTTTTCAGACAGTTTATTAGTGTGTTGAAACAAAATTGGCTTTTGTGTTTTGATTTTTCTATTCTGAAACTTTGCTGAATTCATTTTTCAGTTCTAACGTCTCTTGTATAGTCTTTGGGGTTTTCTTTATCATATCATCTGCAAGCAGGAATAATTTTACTTCTTTCTTTGTAATCTGAATGCCATTTATTTCTCTCCTTACCTAGTTTCTCTGGCTGGGACCTGATTCACTGTGTTGAATAGAAATGACTGGAGTGGGCATCCTTGCCTTGTTTCAGATCTTAGAGGAAAAGCTTTCAATTTTTCACCACTGAGAATACTGTTGGCTGTGGGCTTTTCACTTAAGGCCTTTGTTATATTGAGGCAGTATCTTTCTATATCTAATTTGTTATTTTTATCATAAAAAAGTTGGATTTTATTATACGCTTTTTCTGTATCTATTGAGATTATCATGTGAATTTCATCCGTCATGTTGTTAATGTGGTATATCACACTTACTGATTTTGATATCTTGAATCATATTTTCATGCCAGGGATAAATCCCCCTTGGTTATGGTGTGTAATCCTTTTAATGTGCTGTTGAATTCAGTTTGCTGGCATTTTGTTGATAAATTTTGCATAAGTATTCATCAGGGATATTGGCTTATCATTATTTTCTTACAGTTTATTTGTCTGGTTTTGGTGTCAGGGTAATTCTAGCTTCATAAAATGAGTTTGGAAATGTTCCCTCTTCAGTTTTTGGGAAAGTTTGAGAAGGATCAGCATTAATTCTTTCCCCAGCTTTATTGAAGTATAATTGGCAAATCATATAAATTGTATATATTTAAGGTGTACAACAGAATAATTTTATATGTATGTACATTGTGAAACTTACCACAATCAATTTAATTAACACATGCATAGACTGACATAGTTATTATTTTTCTTTTTTGGTTTAGTTAGAACACTTAAGACCTACTTGCTTAGCAAAGTTCAAGTATACAATACAGTTTTACTAACTGTAGTCATTAATACTTATTTAAACGTTAAGCAAGTTTTGCCAATGAAACCAGTCTAGCCCTGGGTTTTATGGTTGGGAAATTTTTAATTTTGTTAATTTGGGTCTTCTTTCTTAATCTAGCTAAAAAGTTTTTGTTTTTGTTTTTGTTTTTGTTTTCAGGAAATGATGGCAGACATCACTTGGTCCATCCCTTCATGTTTTACAGTGGAAATATGTCAGGGGAGGTTGACTTATTGGATGCCAAACAGAGCAGGGCATAAACTTAAATATCTTTACGTGGTGCTGGCTCTACTACAACAAATTATTTACTTTTTAAAATTGAAGTATAGCTGATTTACAATGTTGTGCCAATCTCTGCTGTACAACAAAGTGACTCAGTTATACACATATATACATTTTAAATATTTCCCTCCATTATGGTTTCTCACAGGATATTTAATATAGTTCCCCATGCTATACATTAGGGCCATGTTGTTTATCCATTCTAAATATGATAGTTTGCCTCTGCCAACCCCAAACTCCCAGTCCATTCCCTGCCACCTTGGCAACCACAAGTCTGTTCTCTATGTGTGAGTCTATTTCTGTTTTTTAGATAGGTTCATTTATGCCATATTTTATATTCCACATATAAATGATATCATATGGCATTTGTCTATTGCTGACTTCACTTAGTATGATAACCTCTAGTTGCATTCACATTGTGGCAAATGGCGTTATTTCATTCTTTTTTAAGACCAAGTAGTATTCCATTATACCTGATCTTCTTTATCCATTCATCTGTCAGTGGACATTGAGATTGTTTCCATGTTTTGGCTATTGTGAACAGTGCTGCTATGAACATAGGGGTTCATGTTCAATCTTGTTGAGTTATAGTTTTGTCCACGTATGTACCCAGGTATATGGTTGCTAGATCACATGATAAGTCTATTTCCAGTTTCCTGAGGAACCTCTATACTGTTTTCCATGGTGGCTTTACCAACTTAGATTCCCACCAACAGTGTCGGAGGGTTCCCTTTCTCCACATCCATATGATGGCCATTCTGACTGAAGTGGTACCTCATTGTACTTTTGATTTGCACTTCTCTGGTAATTAGTGATGTCAAGCATCTTTTCATGTGCCTATTGGCTGTCTGTATGTCTTCTTTGGAAAAATGTCTGTTAACGTCTTTTGCCCATTTTTCAGTTGGGTTGTTTGTTTTTTTGTTACTGAATTGTTCCTGTATTTTATAGATGAAGCCCTCGCCTATTGCATCACTTACTAGTACTTTCTTCCATTCTGTTGTCTTTTTCATTTTGTTTATGATTTCCTTTGCTGAGCAAAAGCTTTTAAGTTTGATTAGGTCCCATTCATTTATTTTTGTTTTTATTTCTATTGCCTTGGGAGACCTAAGAAAACACTGGTATAATTTATGTCACAGAATGTTCTGCCTATGTTCTCTTCTAGGAGTTTTATGGTACTTGTCTTGTGTTTAAGTCTTTAAGCCACCAAAATTGATATTCTGAAAACAGCTCTGATATCATCAGCAGAGGATAACAGTCACAGCTCTCCTTGTATTGTTTACCCCAGAATCTTTGCATGTGAGTTAATCTGTGGCAGTGTGAAAGGGGATGGAATTCTTCATACATTTTATATCAGTTAAATATGACCATGTGTTAGTCCTTAGTTTTGAGATTGACACATAATGGGTGCTCAGTATGTTTTTCTTCTCTGTCATGTATGTTCAGATCTTGCCATTGAATACTCAGCCTGAGGTTGTGGATAATTATTGTTCACACAGATGATGACTGATAAAAACAAATGCCTTAAGGGTATTCTCAAGATAGAGTGTCATTTAGCCCTATTTCTCTTGTTTCAACTCCCCCATCCATCTTCATGTCCCTTTTGCTAAGTATCAGGGTACTCTTCATTCTTTCAAACTCCCATGCCATCATATACCACCATGATTTTGCAAATACAATTACCAGTGCCAGAAATGTCTTTCATCCTTGTCCTGCTAATGAGTTGCAATTCTAGAGTCAACTCAAACTTTACCTTGTCAATGAAAAATTTTCTGATTGTCCTCCAAAGGATTGTCCTGTTCTGTGTCCCTATTTAGCCTCAACCATCCTTGTCTCCCTCTGTGCATTGTAAGATCGCTCGGCCAAAATGTAACATCACCCATCTGTCCTTATCTCTAATCTCCTGTGTCACTGATTATCCTCCATACTCAGCAGATATATTTAAAAACTTTACATTGACTATATTAATCTGATTCATTAAAAGTCAGCTCTGTCTGGGTGGCTGGAAGAATTCTGATACAGATATTTATGATAGAAAACATATACATTGTATGAAGAATTAATGAATTTCACTGGTACCTCAATGGCTAGGTACTAGTGAAATTTTCTGTTTTACCTCAAAAGAAGTAAAATAATCTGAGTGATTCTATATTCTAAAGAGAGGTGGGAGAGGTGAATATATCAATTAGAGTTAAAATAATACCCGATCATAGCCACCTTTTAATTGTCAGGAAAAGCATATAGGGAGATACCATTTATCTCCTTTTAGATAAAGAAAGGTGAGACCCAAAGCTACACTGCTGGAATATGATAGAACCAAGATTTGAATTAAGATCTCCCTGACTCTGGAATAACATGCTAAAATAATATACTGTTTTGTCCATCTGGACTTCTGAAACAAAACTACCATGGACTACATGGCTTAAGCAACAATTATCTCTCACAGTTCTGAAGACTGGGAAGTCCACGAATAAGTCACTGACAAACTGGGTATTTGGTAACATCCTCTTCCTGGTTCATAAACAACCATTTTTTTGTGTTGTCTTCACGTGGTAGATTTTGTGGGGATACGTATNTATTCTATCCACAGCACATGCTAACTCTTGAAGAAAAGTGTTCTAAAAAATATTAAAGCAGCTTTACATAAAACAAAGAAGCTAAGTTTGGTCAGAAAAATCTTTGATAAATTGAAAGTTATTCTAATTGCTCACTTAGCTAAACACCTGATTCTTCTTGGGGATAAAATCTAATGGTAACAGTATGAATCACTGATAATTTCCTCACTTCTGTCATTCAGTTTTGCTGAAACAAGTGTAAGCTATCCATAAAAACTATTGAGTTCTGGGTGTTCTTCCAGGCACAGTTTTCAATGTCAGGACCTGGACTGAACTGAGAACTCCAGAGGTCTGCCCTCTATCTGGTCAGTGTCCCTCTCAGGCCTCCATATACTCTGTCACAATGCAGTGAGGCCAGGCATGATGAGGGAGTCTCACTCCTGCCCACAATGATAAACATAACACCTGTTGTCCAAACTTGCCGACCTGAATATTGAAACTGGCTTGAGGATCCAGTTGAAATCCCAATCCCTGTTTAACTATGTTGCTAAAGTTGTTTTGTTTCTCTAGGCCCTTGGTACAGGCAGGCCTTGGTGATATTGCAGGTTTGACCACAACAATAAAGCAACTAACACCCTTTTTTGGGGAGCTGGGGGGAAGTGGTTTCCCAGTGTATATAAAAGTTATGTTTACCCTACACAGTAGTCTATTCAGTTGCAAAAGAGCCATGTCTTAAAAATGTACATACCTGAATTTAAAAAATACTTTATTGTTAACCAATGCTAACTATCAATCTGATAATGCAGGGTTGTAAAAAACCTTCAGTATGTAGAAAACACAGGGTCTGTGAAGTGCAGTAAAGCAAAGCTCAATGAAACAAGTAATCCCTGCACAGCTTTAAGCCACTCACCTGTTTAATATTGCCCTAATGTTTAATATTATGATGAAAAGCAGGAAACATAACCAACATATGATACCAGCATTAATTCCATCTACTTGAAGTCACACTTTTCAGGGTGTCATCTTTATGGAATGATCTCCACAGGGTTTTTGGGAACCTCAGTAGCTAGTGTGTTAATGAAAAGCATTGAGTGAACCCCACTCATTGCATGGAAATTGCTAACAAGCTCTTAATGCCCTTTTGCATTTGATATCACTGTTTTTGTTTGTTTGTTTTTTGTGGGGTTTTTTTTTGTCTTGTTTTGTTGTGGTGTAAGTGTGTGTGTGTGCTGTTTTCTTAGCCAAAGAGCCTATAATAAGCAGGGAACATCACTACTTTCCATACTGTGAATGCATGGTATAGAATTAGAGTCTTCCTTTACAGATAGGACTGTGTATTAGTGAAGGAAATAAGTCAGTGTGGCGGTGGCATGACCCCATGTTATCCAGCCCTACCCTTATCATTTGGCAGTAAGAGTGGGTCACTTTTGTTTGGACATATTAAGTGGTTTTCTATGAAATCTGGTATCTAAGCTAACATTAAAGAGTCTTGCAACTCTTAAAGCAATGATATAATCAACTAAGGGAGTTAGATCACGTTACAAGTCCTCGAAAGACACAAGCAGGGCAGAGTTCAGTTCAGTCACACAGTCCGGTCTTACTCTTTGCAACCACATGGATTGCAGCACACCAGGCATCCCTGTCCATCACCAATACCTGGAGCTTGCTCAGACTCATGTCCATCGAGTCAGTGAGGCCATCCAATCATCTCATCCTCTGTCATCCCCTTTTCCTCCTGCCTTCTATCTTTCCCAGCATCAGGGTCTTTTCCAGTGAGTTAGTTCTTCACATCAGGTGGCCAAAGCATTGGAGCTTCAGCACCAATCCTTCCAATGAATATTCAGGACTGATTTCCTTTGGAATGGACTGGTTGGATCTCTTTGCATTCCAAGGGACTCTCAAGAGTCTTCTCCAACACCACAGTTCACAAGCATCAATTCTTTGGTGCTCAGCCTTCTTTATGGTCGAACTCTCACAGCCATACATGACTCCTGGAAAAACCATAGCTTTGACTAGATGAACCTTTGTTGGCAAAGTAATGTCTCTACTTTTTAATATGCTAATTTTGTCATAGCATTTCTAGCAAGGAGCAAGCATCTCTCAATTTCATAGCTGCAGTCACCACCTGCAGTGATCTTGGAACCCAAGAAAACAAAGTCTATCACTGTTTCCATTGTTTCCCCAACTATTTGCCATGAAGTGATGGGACCAGATGCCATGATCTTAGTTTTTTGAATGTTGAGTTTTAAGTCAACTTTTTCACCCTCCTCTTTCACTTTCATCAAGAGGCTCTTTAGTTCCTCTTCATTCTCTGCCATAAGGGTGGTGTCATCTGCATATCTAAGGTTATTGATATTTTACCCTGAAAACTTGATTTCAGCTTGTATTTCATCCAGCCTGGCATTTTGCATGATGTATTCTGCATATAAGTTAAATAAGCAAGGTGACAATATATGGCCTTGATGTACTCCTTTCCCAGTTGGGAACCAGTCTGTTGTTCCATGTCTGGTTCTAACTGTTGCTTCTTGACCTACATATAGATTTCTCAGGAGGCAGGTGAGGTGGTCTGGTATTGCCCTCTCTTAGAAAAACACCAATACAGTATACTAATGCATATATATGGAATTTAGAAAGATGATAATGATAACCCTGTATGTGAGACAGCAAAAGAGACACAGATGTATATAACAGTCTTTTGGACTCTGTGAGAGAGGGAGAGGGAGGGTTGATTTGGGAGAATGGCATTGAAACATGTATAAGATCATATAAGAAATGAATCGCCAGTCTAGGTTTGATGCAGGGTGCAGGATGATTGGGGCTGGTGCACTGGGATGACCCAGAGGGATGGTATGGGGAGGGAGGTGGGAGGGGGATTCAAGATGGGGAACACATGTACACTCGTGGCGGATTCATGTTGAAGTATGGCAAAACCAATACAATATTGTAAAGTAAAAAAAATAAAAAGAATTTTCCACAGTTTATTGTGATCCACACAGTCAAAGGCTTTAGCATAGTTAGTGAAGCAGAAGTAGATATTTTTGAAATTCTCTTGTTTTTCGATGATCCAACGGATATTGGCAATTTGATCTTGGTTCCTCTGCCTTTTCTAAAACCAGCTTGAACATATGGAAGTTCAAGGTTCACATATGATTGAAGCCTAGCTTGGAGAATTTTGAGCATTACTTTGCTAGCGTGTGAGATGAGTGCAATTGTGCGGTAGTTTGAACATTCTTTGGCATTGCCTTTCTTTGGGATTGGAATGAAAACTGACCTTTTCCAGTCCTGTGGCCACTGAGTTTTCCAAATTTGCTGGCATACTGAGTGCAGTACTTTCACAGCATCATCTTTTAGGATTTAAAATAGCTCACCTGAAATTCCATCACCTCCACTAGCTTTATTCATAGTGATGCTTCCTAAGGCCCACTTGACTTTGCATTCCAGGATGTCTGGCTCTAGGTAAGTGGTCACACCATCTTGATTATCTGGGTCATAAAGAATTTTTTTGTACAGTTCTTCTGTGTATTCTTGCCACCTCTTCTTAATATCTTCTGCTTCTGTTAGGTCCATGTCATTTCTGTCCTTTATTGTGCCCATCTTTTTGTGATATGTTCCCTTGGTATCTCTCATTTTCTTGAAAAGATCTCTAGTCTTTCCCATTCTATTGTTTGCCTCTATTTCTTTGCATTGATCACTTAGGAAGGTTTTCTTTATCTCTCCTTGCTATTCTCTCAAACTCAGCATTCAGATGAATATATCTTTCCTTTTCTCCTTTGCCTTTCACTTTTCTCAGCTATTTATAAGGCCTCCTCAGACAACCATTTTGCCTTTTTGCATTTCTTCTTCTTGGGGATGGTTTTGATCACTCAAGAAGAAGCAAGACAGAGGGCTAGCTTAATTGATATTTATCCCAAATCTTAGGAAAATCACTTGATCATCCATTTACAACTTCTCCATCAGAAAAATAGTTTTCCAAAATAGATTTTATAAGCAATTATTTGCTTGATTAGGCTGTAACATGTCAAATTTGCTGATGCTATGTCCTTCAAATATGCAGTTGAAATCTTAGAAAATAAATTATT
The DNA here is from genome assembly GCA_006408755.1 of Eudorcas thomsonii. NCBI lineage: Eukaryota > Metazoa > Chordata > Mammalia > Artiodactyla > Bovidae > Eudorcas > Eudorcas thomsonii. The sequence goes on from SJYE01001716.1 coordinate 164,034, forward strand.
TAAACCTAATATAAGCCATCATCTTCGATTGTAATATCTGCTTTGATCTTAAGTATGCAGAATTCATCAATTTCATATTTTACCATGGATGTGTGCCTCGCAACAAGAGCCTGTGTAGCACCATCTTAAACTCATGCACTGTTCCATGCATATGTATCTTTTCTCATCCTGCACTTGCCCCTGATGTCCGCCTGTCACTTACAAGTTGATGAATCCTCAGTGTTGGCTGTAGCTAATATGGCTCTTCTGATTTTGAAATTCATGTATCCAGTTCTTTAGTTTTACCTCTACCCAGATGTCTACACAGAAACCTGAAATTCCTCATGTTCAAAATTAAAAAGATAGTTGTTCATGGGTACACACACACTAATACTTAAAAATACATACTAATTGGTTTAACAGAGTCCATGTGTTTTTTAAT